>BMAO01020573.1:0-21850 GCA_019973975.1 Trichonephila clavata
TTAGTTAAATTCACTGTCATACTGTTAAAAAATCTGAAATAAGTTTTGAGCGTGTTCACAAATATTGAAGAAAGATATATTACTACTTAAGAATAACTGTGTAATGTACCCTATTTATACAGTCTAAACTAGTAAAGACAAAGCTGATAGTCTGAAATTATTATTAAACGTAAATGTAAATTGGTAAGAATTGATTTTGAATGGCTCCTAGTTTTAAAATATATTTCAAAAACAGGATGCATTATTGTACTAAGTGTTAATCCGAAAATACTTTACTTTTCTGAGTTGATTTTCCAATGATTAAGACAGGGAATATTTCAGCTTACTGGAGAAGACATTATATGGAAACAATTATTATAAATAAAAACATAAAATTTTGATTTTATCGATGCTAACAGAAGGCCTTAATCAAAGTAAGATATTGTTATTATATATTATATATATATATATATATATATATATATATATATATATATATATATATATTATTGACATATATATTATCGTATTTAAAAGTTTTTGGACAGTTTAATAAAATGCTTATAATCGGGGAATACAATGTTTTTTGTCTGGCTTTCTGCTGATCAACATTTGTGAGCCACTTACACATCATGAAATGGTTTTTTATCTGGTAGTTATAATTAAAGTTATCGGATTTAGAGGAATGTTGGAATATGGGCTATACGGATCACAAAGAAAAGCTATAAAAAATTCTGCAATAAAAAAAGTTAAAAATTTTTACCACTAGGAGGAAATGTGGTGCTCAAATAAGAACAAAAATATATTAGAATCGTTAAATTTATTCAACTACAGAATATGTTTAATATGTGTTTGATTGACATCAATATTGTGTTGAAAGTGCGTTGTAAATATTTCAATGGTAGCACGAAACAACTCTCGATTCAGCCACTTGACGTATAATGCTAGCTTTCAAATCAGATTATGTTCTAATTCCTTCCCTATAAACACGATCTTTTAGAAATCCCCACAAACACAAATTACAGAAATTTAAGTTGGTTAAGCGAGCGAGGAAGATCATGCATCCGGAAAATGCCTGGATATTACAAAATTATCACTAAAGTTAGAAATTAGCAGTACTTTGACTTGGCGCCCAATGCAACACAGTGCTTCATCTTGCTTAAATATAGTGGTTCGCAAACATTATAGTTTCTGTAAAGCAGGAATCACTTGCTGTTGAAGGAATTCACTGTACCGTGCACTCGTGACAGAATATTTTTCAGAACCTTGTGGAGTGAGGGTTTCAAAGAAAAAAGATCAGAGATAAACTCAGTAGCAAATCTACGCTTAGTAGTCAAGTAAGCAAAATGTAGTGATTGTTAATGCAGGATATTATAGGAGGTAAAGTACCCCATATGCGGCAATTTTAGCTATTCACATCTGCATCTAAATAATAGTATGCTTCATCAGAGCATAGAATTTTCCAAGGCCACGCGTCATCAACTTTCATTCTTGCCAAAAATCGGCAAGCAAATTCAAGACATGATTTGTGATCTTGAGGCTTCAGTGTTTGTATCACGTGAATCTTATACGGATACAATTTTAAAATGTATAGCAGAAATTCCATGCTATCGACCACAGAATCTCCAACTGCTTGACACTAAGCGATCACTTGTTGAAGAATAGATGGAACTGGAGAGTCTTTCAACATGTAGTGTCTTCGGTAGTTTTCAGTCCCAACCGGTTTTCGTTCTCTTCCGGGCAGCCCACCCAACTCTCCAGTCTCTTCAAATTTCATGATCATCATCCTCAAACCAATCCTCGATATAGGGTCTTTTCACAGATCCTTTAAATGTTGATATTCACTTAGAGCACATAAGTGATTACTGTCGTTCTGATAAAACAGTTTTACCACTAAAGCTCTATTTTTTTGTAAAGGCATGTCAAATGCACATTGAATGATTATCTGGCTTTGACTGCAAGTTTATATAGAGGTTTTATGGATTTTCATAAGGAAGTTCGATAAAAAACCCTGGTGGTCAAAATGTGCCCTAATTTTATTTTTGCAGAAATCCTTTCCCCATGGTCCATATAACATTTATTATATGTTTCAACAAAATACTGTAATCAGAACATGTTCAACAGGCGTCTAAATAGTGCAACTTTAATTACAACCAGCCGGTATGTAAATAGAAAAAAAAACCTTTTCAAAACAAGATAGTTGATAAAAAAAAAATTTTTTTTGTGCTTTGCATGTGATATCCTATGTATAACATTTTTGATTTTTTTTTTAAATTTAGCGTAATACAATGTAATTTTGTAAATAAAAATTAATGTATTACAATATTTAATCTTAAATTATTCAAAAAATTATTTTTATTGTAATAGCATTATTACATCCTTCTTAAACTGTATTTTCCATCTGAAAAATGAATGAGTTATAGAAAATTTCATTTGCTTTTCACTGAAGTAAATGTTGTCGAATGTAGTGGATCCTGTTGTAAAGGTTGCTTCGCTACAGCGGGTGTGGTCGGAGGGGACCCATAGCATTTCGTGGTCTGAGAGGACACATTTTTTCCCCATCTTAGAAAAGATTCTAATACCGAATTACAAGTATAAATACATTTTTTTCCAATTAAATTTCATTACTTGTATTAAATTGTTAAGATGTTATAGTGCGAATACATTTTAAACATATCAAAATGTAATAAAGATAAAAACTTTTTTCATTATTTAAGAGTTAATAGTAAGTAACAATACAATGAAGGGTATGAATGGATTTCAGGAATTTTGTGGAAAACTGTATTTTTAGAGTCAAATAAATATTAGAACAGTATAGTTATTCATAAAATTAATTAGTCCTTTAATGTAAGTAAAAATAAATACTAGAAGTAAAATATCCAAGACAAAAGTAGATAAAAAGAAAAATAAATACAAGTAAAAAAAAATACTAACTAACCTTTATTATAAAGGCATACATATCATTTACCATTGGATTTAATCCAACCTAGTTACAAAAACTTAAATATTTTAGAAATTTTTCTAGATTGTTTGGTGTTTCGAATTCTTTTAGGATGTTTTAAATTATTTCATTTAACTTCGCATGTTGTATTTCTTTTATTCTAGGGTCGCCTAATTCTCTGGATTTCAAATTAACACTTATTATTAAAATAATAAAGAAGAAACACAAAAAGTGTCTTTTAATTTGAAATCAGAGAATTAGGCGACCCTGGAATAAAAAGTAAAAAAAAAACATATGCAAAATTGAATGAAAGAATTGAAACTTACGGTCTTGAACTTTACTAAGACAGAACATCCTGCTACAATAAAGTAGAGTAAACAATTTAACGTAATTCATGTAATTTTAGTAGATAATGTTACAAATTGTTAATGGAAATAATTTTAGAGGTAACCTAGAATTTTTTTCTTGAAATATTAGATGTAATTAAGACTTAACCAGGTTCAATTAGAGTATAGTTACCTTAAAAAGCCTTTGTTACTCCTATAAAGAATATTGATACCATTTTATAAAATATGTGTGAAACAGTACATTTTATATTTAGGATTAAAATAATTATATCAAATACAAACTTGAGAATCTGTTTTCTTCACACGGTAACGTATTTAATATTATGCAAATTTCGTTTTATACAATATTCCTTAATTATTCAAAAAATAAGATTAGTTTAAAAAATGCCGTTAACTTAAAATACTCATATAGAATTACTTTTGAAAACGCTTTTATAAGTTTTACTTGTATGTAATGGAATCATGGAACTCGATTTTGTATAGTGGCTCAGAAATAAATTTGATCGATTCAGATAGTGCAACTACATTGGGATTAAAGAGAAACAAAATAAAATCAAAGGTTTCTGGCTTTAACGGCCTTGGTCAAAAGATAAACTATTCTGTAACTGCTAATATTTCAAATCAAGATGGTTCTTTCAATCACCACTTGAAGTTTCTCGTTGTTCCAAATATATCATCATTCACTCCGTCTTGCACTTTAGATATATAAAAAAATTCTCTTCCAAAACACATTAAGTTGGCGGATCCTTCTTTCCACAAGCCATCGAACGTTTCAATGCTCTTATGCGCGCAAGTGTTCTTCAAAATTATTAAGGCAGATCACATAAAAATAAATGATTCAGTAACTTTGCAAAATTCGGTTTTTAATTACACAGTTACTGGAGGATTCCCGGCAGCCGATGATAAATAGCAATGTTTTCTTCTTCCTCAACAAGAAGGGTTAGAAAATTTAATTTCTAAATTTTGGCAGTTAGAATCGGTAGAAGATGAACCTCGTAATATAAATTCACAGACCAAGTTTTGTGAAGAACATTTCGTAAATAATCAACGGAGAGCGATGAATAGGGACAATACATTGTCCAGATGGCCTTTTTAAAGGAACCTAGTTGTCTTGGTGAATCAAAACAAACGGCTATTCGTCGATTAAATTCGTTATGGCGAAAATTAGATGTCAATCCAAATCTTAAACAGTTATATCGAGACTTTATCCATGAATATTTGGACATGGGACATATGGAACATTATCCGATGAACTGAACAGACAGTTTCATATTATATGCCGCATCTTAGTGTATTACGTCCCGACTCCAAATCCACATCACTTAGGACTGTTTTCGATGCATCATGTTCTACTTCAACTGGTGAGTCGTTGAACTCTATTTTGGAAAATAGAGGAGTCATTCAAGATGATTTATTTGCGATATTATTGAGATTTATAAAAAATAAAATCGCTTTCACTTCAGATATTAAAAAAATTTTCACTTGATATTTATAGATGAATCTCAGAGAGACTTGTTACGAATTGTATTGAAGGACAGTATTGACGTCTCTATCAAAACATACCGAATGAATAGAGTAGTGTACAGTACAACATGTGCTCCCTTTCTTGCACAACGAGTACTTAAGCAATTAGTTACGGATGACGGGCATAAATATTCCTTAGCGGCCTCAGCTGTGAGTGCTGATATTTTCATGGACGATCTTATCAGTAGCTGTTCGAGCATTTCTTCAGCAAAACAACTTAAACAGGAACTTATATCCCTCTTCAGTGGAGCTGGCTTGCAGTTGCATAAATGGTCCTCCAACTGCATTGAACTGCTTTCTAATTTCGATGTTTCTGATGGGATGTTTCTCTCACAATTACTGATGAAACTAAAGCCTTAGGACTTTTGTGGAGACCTCAAAAGGACACTTTAGCATTTTCGATGTCCTCCATTGCAGATGTCTCTGATTTCTGTACAATTACAAAAAGGTCAGTCCTCTCAGCCACTGATAGGATTTTTGATCCATTAGGTCTTATTTCGCTTGTAGTTACGAAGGCGAAACTGGTGATGCCAGAATTATGGAGATTAAAATTGGACTGGAATGATTCCTTGCCAATATATTTGGAAACACTTTGGAAGCGATTTGTGAAGTCTTTAGCTGCAATTAACAACTTGAACTTTCCACGATATATTTTATTGGATGATGAACTGAGAATAGAACTCCATAGGTACTGCGGCAGTTCTTTGTGAGCCTACGGTGCTGCAATTAATGTAAAGTGTATTCATAATTCGGGAACTCTATTTACAAATTTATTGTGCTTCGAATCAAGAATTGCACCTTTGAAGTCGATAACGATTCCCCAGTTTTAGTTGTATGAAGCAGTGCTTCTTGCTAAGTTAATACAGAAGACCATCAAATCGATGAAAATAAACTTCAACGATATTGTGCTGTGGACAGAATCGACCATCGTTCTTGCATGAATAAAAAAAGACCCTTCAGTTCTCAAGCCCTTTGTGAAAAATCTAGTCAGTGTAATCCAACATCTAACCGAAGTGAGCTCCTGGAACCCTGTGCAATCGTAAGAAAATCCCGCGAATATAATATCCAGAGGGATCGATCCTGATAAAATTAAAGATTGTGTATTGTGGTGGTATGGTCCATCGGTTTTTGCAAAACAACCCAGTTGTGTCTCCTTGTGATATCAGTGAAATCAACGATAATGATTTATATTTACGCGAGTTTAAAAAATCCGATCCAGTGTGTCTTGTAACGCAAAATGTAGAATTACTCCCAATCATCAATAAGTGATTATCTTTTGTGAAACTGAAAATAATTCTTGCATGGTGTCTAAGGTTTAAAGAAAATGCAAGAAACTCTCCCTCGCTAAGAACCATTGGCACTTTAACTGCAACTAAATTATCTCGAGCTTTAATTTGCCTTATCAGAAATGTTCAATCTGTGCATTTTCCTCTAGAAATCCAGTGTTTTCTTAAGGTAAACAAATACCCAATTCACACACAAATAGTGTACTAAATTTGTCTCCTTTCTTAGATGAGAACAGCATCCTTCGTGTTGGAGGAAGACTTAAACACTCCAACTTAACTGGCAATAAAAAAACATCCCATGCTTATTCTAAACAAAGATCATATTTCTAATTTATTGATTAATTATTATCATGCTTTACATTTGCATATATACAGGTGTTGAATCAACTATAGCTAACATCATTTCACAGTTTTGGATAATTAATTGTAGAAATCAGGTAAGAAAGGTATTGAAAAATTGTATTTCTTGTTTAAAGGTAAATGCAAAGGCAAAAAATCAAGTTATGGCAGAATTGCCCAGTAAAACAGTAAAGGAATCAAGGGTATTCACCAAGGTTGATATTGATTATGTCGGTCCTTTCTTTATTAAATTGTATCCAGGTTAATTCAAGAAATCATATAAATGTCATGTATGTATTTTTATTTGCTTCGCTGTAAAGGCAATTCGCCTAGAAATAGTTACCAATTGTTCTACTGATGCTTTTCTTGGTGCATTAAAACGTTTCATTTCGCGTCGCTGAAAACCTTACGATATATTTAGTGATAACGGTACAAACTTTGTAGGTGCTAACAATGAATTAAAAAATATATTGCAAAATCTAATCATTAAGGAAGGTAAAGAAAAAATTGAAAACTTCATAGCGTCTGAAGGTATAGTTTGGCACTTTAATCTGCCTGCTACTCCCCATTTCGGAGGTTTATGGGAGGCAGGTATTATATCTCTCAAATCTCACCTAAAACGAGTTATAGGTAACACAATACTAATTTATGAAGAATTTGTAACACTTGTAACTCAAGTGGAAGCAGTTTTAAACTCAAGACCCTTAACCAAACTCTCTAGCGATCCGAACGATTATATTCTTACTCCAGCTCATTTTTTGGTTAGAACTTCCTTAACTGCTTTGCCTGAACCCGACCTTACAAATACACCAATCAATAGGCTACGGAGATGGCAATTGGTGCAAAAATTAAGACAAACATTTTCGAAAAAAATGGTCAAATGACTATCTAAACTGGCTACAATCAAGAGTAAAATGGCAAAGGGGTGAGCAACCATTTAAGGAAAATGAATTAGTGCTAGTTAAAAATAAAGTTTTTCAAAAATACTTAATTGGAATCTTGCAAAAATTATCAAATTGCACCCAGGTAAAGATAATGTTATAAGAGACTTAAAAACAAATAAAGGCACCTACCAACGCCCAGTCAATAAATTAGTAAAATTGCCAGCCTATGAATAACGATATATATATATTATTGTATTGCATAATTGTATATGTGTATTATATTCATTAGCATATATTTCATTTATGTATCGCATTATATTAATTATTGAAATTGCTTATCAGTATATTTTATCAGTATTTTTTGTATATTTCATATATATATATAATATATATATATATATATTATATATATATATATATATATATATATATATATATTAGTATGTAAGAATGCATGTAGTTTTGCAATTAAACATTGCAACGAGGCCCAGGATGTTGGTGCCTTCGAACTTAATTGGAGACTTCAGGGTTGCCAGAATAAACATATGTAACGCGCCATTGAATTATAACGGTAACGCCGATGAACTGATTGAATGAAGACGAAAACAAAGGCATGAAGATTTGGACAGTGCACTTTAAAGCGATATTTCTTCTTAAACCTGAAAATAGTCTTTAATGTTGGTGTGTGTGAGTGTAGTGCTGTGAAGTTATGTTTAGTCGTCAATAAACTTAATCGTTTACCAAGGGCTCTTCATTTACCAGATAGAACATTAAAATCAATGTTACAGTCCTCTTGCTCTCCAATGAATTCTCGATAAATCCACTTATATTAAGAATTATTATTATTATTTTTTACTTTTTAGTTGAATTCACTGTAAAAGCGTGTTTCCTAGCTTTTCAAAAACAATAATTTACTCGTGTATATTCTTCTTTTATTAAAGTTTAACACTTTTCACGCAGATTCGTAATATTTTTTTTAGAAATAACTGTTTGTCAAAAATTATCAAAATTTTTAGATGATTGTTTAAGTGAAAGATAATATAGAATACAGTCTTTCGTTCCATATGGCGACACTCCATTTATATAGTTGAGAAAGGTTTAGCTGTATGAGGAAACATTAAAAACACATGAGTGTTAAAATTATCTTAAAAATTACAAAATGTAGCATTATTACGTAAAATGTTACTTTTATGAAAACATTTCTAAATGCAATTTCAATTACTTCGACGCTTGTGAAAAATATTCATAGTAAGATATTTCAATTAAAATATTAGAAGCATTGTGATTGCTTTAAGCTTTGGCGCATACTACTGGAAATCAAAATCATCATTTTCAACGAATCAAGAAATAATGAACCGACACTTAATTAAATTTATGTATTGATTTATGAAATTAATACAGAATTGCAATTTAATTAATAAGCATATCATTTACAGAAGATCGGTATAAAATTTTTAATTCATTAAATGCTCCTTTCATGATTTGTATTTTTAAAACTATGTACTTATTTCATAAATAAAATTTTAGAATGTTAGAGCGTTTTAGAGTCCAAACATAGAGGGCGCTTTGTAAACGCGGGTATGTAAGGACGTAGTGGTGTTTACGCCCACACACTCAAAAGTGAGATACAGTGAACAAAGGTATGCTGCTTCTTGCGAGCTTAGCATATTATTGACTATATTAATTAGCGTATAACAATAGTATATTTTAAAAGTGTGTAATAAAGGCATGATTATATTTGTACAGAAGAGTTTGAAAGTGAATGATTTTGAGTACTGACTGAGTTATTCCGTCCTAACTTAAATGTGAGCTCACTGCGTCTGAGTGTCGAGTAGCAGTAAGGCTATAATATGTGTTACACATACAAACCCTAGTTCTTGGTGATATTTAAATAATAAGTTGTTACTATATTATCTACCTTGGAATACATAATGTTTTAACCCTTGAATGATACTCATTCGTCTAGCAGACTACGTCTATAACAAATAACCTTGTACTATTTTCCCAAAAGCAGGAAATGCAACGCACTACTCAGTACCTTTCATATGACCTTGGCTACTACAGATATGGATATTTCTTTTTCTCAAAATATTTTTGCATGTTGTATATTTAGAACAATGTTCGTCTGGAAGACAAATGGGTAGCAGTAACGTTCCGAATTGAAAAGTTGTCTTAGTTTTTTTTTTTCTTTCTGAGTTGTCGGGACGATGCCAAAACGTTTTCTCGGAGAAAACTTTTGGGACTATCCGTGAATTATTAAAAGAGCTGAGTGATGATGAAAATTTTATTTCTGAGAATGAATCGCAACGCTGACAAACTTCTGAAGATTGCACACAGAATTTCACAGTTGTTGGAACTATTGAGGAAAACAAACGAGGCATTCCTCCTGAACTTTTAAAATTGCGATTTCGAAGTGTAGGAGCTTCCATGTTTTGTTTTGACCAAGATAAAACTACTTTATCGTGTAAAACAAAGCAAAACACATGTGTTCTTTTATCTACGTTCCACGAAAAATCGAATATAAATGAAGAAAGTGAAAAACCTGGAAATAATTTAATTTTACAATGCAACAAAAGGGGCCTTAGACACATTAGATCAGATGTGTAACAACATGTCACGCAGTAGAAGAAATGTCGACAGCTTCTTGGCGTATTTTATGGTATGATAAACATCAGTTTAGTGAATAAGCATGTTACATATGTGCATATTATGGCTCGCAAATTCTGAAAAAGCATTATCTAGAAGAAAGTTTACGATAAGGTTAAGTGAAGTTCTTCTTGTGCAATTGATGGAAAAACCTCTTAATGTAGCAATTTTGCCCCGATCAACAAAGAATATTATTTGTGAACTTTTGAAATTGGAGCAGAACAATGGACCAACTGAAACATTGAAAGCTAAAGAAAAAGGAAAATGTGTGCTTTTTGCCCATGTGAGTGGCGTAAAAGGACACAAATTTTGTTTATCCTGCTGTAGAAAGTCATGTTGATATGTTTAAAGATTGCTTTAAAAATAAATAAGTTTTGCTTTCTTGTTTACGTGAAGATTGGATGCCATGATAAACGAATGATAACCCCTTTCCCGTAAGTTTTTCAAAGGGTAGAATTATAGGGTTAAAAATGTGTAACATAAATTCAAGAAACTTTTAAGACTAATCCATAGATAAACTTATTAATTAAATCCTGAAAACAAAGAGTAAATGATAGTAAAACCTTGTTTTAAAATCCTAAAAAAATAATTTTAAACAGCTTATATTGTATTATAAATTAAGTCAGGCACTACTTAAAGTATTACAATCCGTCCCTGTTAACTGATTATCAAATTTCTGTGATTCTATTTTCTCAATCTCTTAAACAAGTGCAAATTGAAAAGAATACATTTGCTTTAAAATTATTGGTTTTTGGAGTATATTACATGCACAATTTAACACTGAAAAACATTGAAATTAATTTTTTTTTGATCAAAAGAAGTTAAATTCAATGCATCATTTTGTTATTATTTACCATGAAATAAAATATATGAGAGTTAAATTTTGTTCTTAAATAGTTCATATTGCATTAGTTATTGATTAAATGATAATTTATTTACTGTATTCGTAGAAAAACATGAAAGTTACTATTAACGGTTGTTTTGAACATGTGCCCGTCAAGTAAGGAAGTCAAAACTTGAGCTGTTGTTATGCTTAACAAATTCCCATACCACCTCACTGTGAGAACTTTGAGCTGTTACAGAATAAAATTGGTTCATTACATCTGCGCACATTATCTTTGTTTACATCAGGACTTTTCCAATAGTTTAATATTATATGAATGCCAGTCATATTCAAAAAATTAAAGTTTTGATTAGTAAATCTCGAATATTGTTTTAATATACAATGCTATATCGGTTTGCGGAACTCTATGACACTTAAACATGTTTAAACTACAGATCATCATATTTATTTAATTTACTTCTTTTTTAAAAATTTCAGCCAAAATACTTTTTTACGTTAGAGAATTCTAACATTTCAATGGTAGTTGATTGTTGTAGCAATTATCCACTGACCACCAGGAATAAACCATGCTATTTTCCACTCGAGAAAATCCAGAATCGTAAATGGCTTGGAAATAAGAATTTGTGTGTGTGTTTTGGAAGCCCCGTACGCGTACACATTATCGAGAAAATAAAAAAAAAGCTTGTTTAAAGAAAATCCGATGCATATTGTAAAATAAACTCAAAAAAGGAATTAATCTGCAGGGGAAAATTTTAATTGCTTTTATTTGAGGTCGAGAAATTCTATATTTAACATGTTTCATCCTACACATCCAATTTCAAAAAGTACTGACAGCACAATTCACATGACAACGAAAACAACTCAATAAAAATTATATTAACTATTTTTTATTATAATTAAAATCGCTTAAAATGAAACAAGGTGGCTGAAATAATACTTCGCGTTAAATAATATTGCGAAAAAAAAAAGAAAAACATATATCAACAATATTATAATTTATTTTGTTTACATAGATATGTTAAAATGTATTTAAAAAGAATCAATAAGGCAAAATCATTCACAAGAACATAGAGTAATTTAATACATAATTTTCAAGTTCTTAGAAATACTAAACATTTACTGAGTTTTTGGAAAATAATAATATTTTTATTTTCATTGTGTTTCAAAAAATCAAATTGTCAAGAAGTTGTTTGATGTAGTATATTTTTTTGTTCATTTTACAATTGGAATGTGCGCCTAAATAACTGTGCACACTTTTCAAGATGCTCCTTAATTTCTTATGGTCTGGGAACACGACCTGTATTGCACATTTCATTTTCATCATCGGAATCTTCCTCAATGGCATTTTTTGAGCAATGAACAAATTCCAAAATGTTTTTATCTGCCATACTTGGAGTTGTACAAACATTATCATCATCTACTGCAACGAATTCTTACGATGATACAGTAAGACAGTTCAATTCAGTTGGTGTTTTCTGTATTTTTCGAATTCTCAGAAGATATATTTTTTTTCCGAATGAAGTGATTTTCGTTCAGTGTTATTTCCGAAAATACTTAGTACTTTGTCAGTACCGTTATTCTATGTCATGTTTGCCCATATTTCATATTAAATGATTTCGCGTTAAACGTATTGCACTGTATGTTAAACGCGTTTACAAAATAAATAGTATTATATTCATAGCATTAAAAGTTTCAATAGAATCTATTTGTATATATCTTTTTGTAATTTTAAAATGACTAGAGATATGAAATAATTTTTAAAATATATACGGTTTTTAAATATCATACACTTAATTTTTTTAATGTGATTCTTAACATTGATATAAAGTGCAATCGAACATTATGTAATCAACTTACGTTAAACATATTTTAAATTTAATTTATAATGTCGCTATGATCTACAAATATATATTTTAGGTGTACTTACGAAGCTTTGAAACTGTTTACAGAAACTTAAAATCTTTTGAAAGGAAATGTAGAATAGAGCCAAAAGTTTTGCACTAGACATACAAAGTTAAAAAATGATGGATCAAAGTGTCTGCTACAAGTTTCGGTATTTGTTACTCTTTTTAATAACACTGTATTTGCCCAATTTAAAATGCATTCAAATTCAAAAATATTTTTTGTGATTTTTCTTAAACAATATATCACAGAAAATAATTTCCAGATGCATTGTAATTTCATATTATTTAGAGTAAGCATTTTTCATATAGATTTAAACAAGCAAACATTTCAAAGTCAAATCTAATTTTATAAAATATATATTTTTTAAAAGAATTTAAAGCATTTGAGGTAAACAAAAAATTGATTTTAGGTATCAAAACTTATACTTTGTGTACACTTCCGGAAAAAAAATATCTCCTACATAAACATTTTTATATAACTTGCTTTTCAGACTATTAAAAACGAGACTTTAAGTTAACACACTAAATGTCTTCCCAAGTGTGTCTTTCAATTATTGCATTAAAATTGATTACCTTAAAAAATAAAAAAAATATAATTTGAAAGTAAAAATTGGAATTATTATCCCCACTAATATTACAAAAGTAATTGTTATTAATAATGTTTTTTATGTATTTAGCAGTAAAATTTCAGTTACTAAATTATATTTATAAACACTTTATATACAATTAAAATAGCTACAATAAGAAATTACAAAAAAATTAGATAGAAAGGAGCTTACTTGTTCATTATTCTGATAAAATAAGTGTTTATTATTATAATTTAAAAAAAAAAACTGAATAAATTTACTCAAAAATTTGAAACGGTCTGAAAACTGACATATATAAAAATAGTGGCATAATATTAACACCATATATTTCATATTAGCTCTATGTATATTATTGACTTTTAAGTTCTTATATTGAATATATTGAATTATAACTTAACAAAAATAAATCTATTCAAATACAATTGGTCAAAGAGCGAAAGTAAGATAGAAAAGAGGAAAATTCAAAATTCTAGAAATATATTAGATATTTGCAGGTTGTAGGAATTATTATTTAAGAATTCTATTCATGTAAATTATATATTATTTTTTAAATATATATACACCATAAAGACCCAGTCAATCTTAGAAAAGTTACTCTAATGGTTTTAATACATATATCTGCAAATCAGGCAAAATTTCCTATGTAATATTAAAAGATACAGCAAATAACCTTAAATTCACAGCCATATTAAAATAGTAAAGAACTTATTGATCATATTTCAGATAAAAATACTTCTTCAGTCTATAGTTTAGACTTTGAAGATCTTATTAACTCTATTTATATTGATAATATGATTAAAATAACTGTAAAATTACATAGAGATAATTTATTTAATAAATGTTTATTATGATAGATTTATTTCTCTACTTGGATTGTACTGAAGGAGGACTATATATATTATAATGATAACTATATTAATCAACAGATTAAATGTTTGCACAAGGTTACTCATTTAGTAAATATCGAGCCAATTTTTCTTCACGTTATTTTTAAAATAGTTTCATTGATAATTCCGAATGTTAATTTTTTTGTTATACAGAAGATATTCTTATTTTTGTCAAGCAAGGCAATTTTAAAAGTAACACTAGTTTTTATACGCAATACCTTAATTTAATACAGACAAATAGTAACAATTATGAAGCAAATTTTCTTGATATAAAAATTAAATTAAAAGATGTTATAGTTACTTATATTTATGGCAAATATAACAGTTTAAGTTGAAAATTATAAAAGTATCTTATTTCTATATTCAGAAGTAATATTATGAATTACATAAAACACAATAAATTTGTTTCAAAAAATCAGAATTTTTTTAAAAAAAACTATGAATATTTTACTAAGTGTTGCGTAATTTAAAAATACCCAATTAATTTTTTTAATAGTTATTTGAAAAAGTAATTCTAAATTGCAAGGATTAAATCTCCTTAGAATATTAATAGTTTATTATTATAAATTTATCATGTTTCTTATATAGATATAATTACCCCCATGTTTTAATATTATATAGAGTTACTTATTCTATTAGATCTTTATTTTAAACATTGTAATTTTTTTTTATATTTAAATGTTTTTATAATTCTAGTGACCCTCAAGTAATGGTAATATTTATACACACTATTTAGTTTTCTTATTTCTATATATTATTTCCATACTTTTGCTAAGAGCTACTATTCAGCCATCCCCGTTCTTTGAATTTACAATCGGGTCTAGAATCTGGCAAAAACGTGTTTATTGTACTCAGATTTAGCGCGGGCTCTGTCTTTTTGAATGCAATTTTTAGGTAAGTTACCTTTTTCTTGTAATGGATTTAGATATTGTATTCATTACTTTAAAAAGGATTTTGTTCAGTATTATTAACAAAAAGGGGAAGATTTCGGCTGGACAAAATACATGTTCAATCCCACTTTTACATACATTATTTTATATACATAAGAGCTATCATAAGTCAGCAATGTTTTTAATACTTTAGCATAGATATTTTTATGTGTTTTAAATTCTATTATTTCTATAATTTCTAATTTATCCTTTATAAAATCCTATGTCTGGTTTAACTTACAATTTCAACTTTTTACAGTTTTGATGATTATTAATCTATCTTTAGTAGATAATTTTACTATATATATATATATATATATATATATAAATACATAAGAAAAATGGAAGAGAAAATGAAATAAGATATTAATAACCCATTACCTTAATATAGTATATTACTCCTCTCTCATTGGACCATATAGATTTATATAGATATTGCATGGAGTACATTTATGTATATTGCATTGCAAGAGCAGTGTAAACACACAGTATGAGGATTTTATTTTCCAAAGAATTTGTTCTACATATATCAAATAAGCTCTTATTTTTCTTAGTTCATTTATTTGAATTAGTTATAAACAAGAAATACTTTGCATATTTTTCGAAATCATTAAGACTATCATATAATATTGATCTACATATATGCATGACTTTCGTTTATTCCAAATGTACACACTATACGCAAGATATATTCACAAGTCTTGCTAGTGTTGGTCCATTGAAGCTCAATTTCTTTTCCCTTGTCTTATAAAAACATTGGAATTTCTCGGGGTTATTTTGGAAGCAATGAAAACTGTAGCAGAGAACTCCATTTTTGCTGCTATTTTATTTTATCTGTTATCGGATTTTACATTGGAAAAGAGTTCGAAAAACGAAGAAAAAAAGCACTTGAATACCTATGGTAAACGGATTGGAATTCAAGTAGAACTATTCTATCTCCCCCAGTCTGAAAGGGATTCGTTGCTTCCCTAGAACATTTTACAAATTTCCAATGTTTGTTTTGAAACGTGTTTGTTAAAGACCATCTACATCCGTCTCTTTTGAAAAGGTAATTCGCTTTCAAGAATATATAAGCAAAAATAAGAAAAAAAAAAATGTGTGTGCATCTTTTTTTACCTGTGTTAGAATTCAGTTTTTTTATATATATTGTTAAAAAAAAATAGCATTTCATCCAAAAACACATAAAATTAGTACATATTTTACAAATGTTATGTTCCACAAATCACATTCGTTTGAGTGAATTGTTTTGATTTTATTTATAATAACTCCATTAGATCACCACTGCATTCTTCTTTTGTCATGATTCTTCAATTAATAATTAAATACATTACATTTACTAGAAAGGTGAAAATTACTAATTTAATCGTTACTTTTTGAATAGATTTATTTAAATATGTTCCACACCTCTTTTATTATCAATAGAACATTAAATTTAGTAGTATGGCTTCACAACAAATTAATTTCTATTATTTCATAAAGTTTGAAAACCTTATATTTTTTTATCAAATTCTATTTTATTGTGCTTATTTAAATTAAATGTTTTATTTTAAAAGAACCAAATGAAAAAAAACTTTTTGAAATACATTTATTTTGCTTTAACATCGTTAACAATGTTTATCTTTCAGTTCATTCGCTTTTATGTGTTGCTAAATCCTTGGTCATGAATATTTATGAACTATTCTACACATTAAAAATAATTTATTTTTTGCCTTAATGCTCCTGGTTATGTCATATATCATATTTACTTTTCAAGGATAGTTGCTGTGACATTATACATTCAATATTTTATTAAAATTATTCAATTTTTCCGAAAATCATTATCCTATGATGTTTTTCTTTACTAAAAGTTTAGTTCTTGCTTGTCAATATGTTATTTGGTTAGGGTAATAATTTTCAGTATTTTAAATTTGTATTTTCTGAAGAGTTTACTCAGAAAGATTTTAATTCTTTGTGTATACATTCTTCTTCCTGAACTTCAGTTAAGGTATCCTAGAACTCTAAAATTGTGAATTAGGCTAAAAACTGACAAAAAGTTTTTTTTGTGATTAATTTGTTTTATATGCCATTTTATTGATTTTATAAAAATACCAAGTTTATTATTTTCCATTCAATAAACCTAAACTACAAGTGTTTTAATAAAAGCAGATGACATTACTTTAAGCAAGATGTCATATTTTAAAACGCGTTTTGCTCGAAATGTGTTTTTTTGAAAATGCTTAAATGGTTGATAAAAAAAGTTTTGTAAATAATTAACTGATTTTTTTTCTTTATGCTCTGTATAATATAGAAGAATTTTAACATTCAGATTTATCAATCACTCTTTCATTACAAAATTTACAGCCCCTTATGGAAAAAATATTCACTGATTTTATGCAATTTCATGTCATAAATAAGGAAAAGTACCCATTTTCTGCAAAAATTAAAATATCTTTATCCTGTAGGTCATTTCAAAAATGAATAACATAGCAAGGCATCATAATTGAAAATTTGTTCATTAATTTTGGTACAAAATAGGACACGTTTATGCTATATTTGTAACATTTTCCCCCTTTCAGTAATAATAATTTATTTTTTCTCTTCATAATTTTAGCATATTTTTCTTAAAATGTAATATAACAAATCTAAAAACAACAACAAAAAAAATCCCCATATCTCTTTATATTTAAAAAAAAAAGGGGGGTCTCAAGTAGTTGGATACATTAACACAACAATTAGGTAAGAAATTTTATAGAGCTTAGTTTTAAAATATATACGTATATTATCTTATCTTTTACATAAATTTGGTACATCAAAAAGAGGAGTATCGTGTGTTTATTAAAGCAGTAGATGGCCTATTCAAAGTCCTCTAATTCAATTAAATTTAAGTTATACAAGTTTACTTAAAAGTTTAGAAATATTACATAATACATTTTAAATCTTTGAATATCAGAGAAAGATATAAAAATAGTATATAGTATCGTTGAAAAATTTTTAAGATAATGGTGTTTTTATTTTTTCTTAAAGTAAACTATAAACGTTTGTAAATATTTATTTTGCAACAATGTTTTACATTTCAAATTTTCAGTTACTTGCAAATCTGTCTCTTTTCACTTAAATATACAATACATTTGTGTAAATATTTTTATAATACAGTGATTGCCACACAAAAGGCAACGCACTGAATGAAGCATGCAAACCATATGTAGTTAACATCATGCGTTTTCGACAATGAAATAATGCAAATCTTTAGTACGACATTTTTTTTGTATTGCTTAATCTTTTTATTTATGATTTGCAAAAGAAAGCTAGGTTCTGTTTGAATAAGATTCTGAATTAGACAGAGGAAGAATAGTAGCGATATTGATTGTGAATTGTCTTACAGAGAAATCGGTCAACGTTTTGAACGAAACCAGGCATGTGTGATGCAGATCTGCCATCGCTGGGTACAGGAAGAAACGATGGACTGACGGGGTCGATTACACCTACCTCGTTGCACTACTGTAGGCTGCAACAGACAGTGCGCATGGCAGGCTGCGTGCATGACAGTGATGGATCGCGCAGCCACTTCATGAATCATAGCACAATATATTTACTCTACTACGCATCATTCGGTTCCCGATCGTACCATTCCATGCCGTTTGCAGCAGAGTGGAATGTTCGCAAGGCGTTCATTGCTTGGTTTACCTTTGACTGGAATCAAAAGGTGTTTGCGTCCTAATGGGGCGATGAATGGCGAACATGGACAAAGGAATGAAATGACATTGTGTATATTGGCGAATCTCGCTTCTGTGTGCAACATCACGATGGTCGGAATTGAGTTTGGAGTCACCTTTGTGAGAGGTTGCTGAACTGTCACGTTATACATCACCCACTGGTCCTGCACCCGGTATCACGCTTTGAGGTTATTTGAATTTCACTGAAGCACGCATCTATACGCATTGACATCACATTGAACATCCAGTGCTATATCTCCGAGGAGTTTGAACCCATGTAGTCCTCCCATACATTTAGCCATATTCCAGCAGATAATGCGTGACCACACAAGGCACACAATGTTCAGGAGGTCTTTTTTACCCATCAGATTGCATAGCTTCCCTCGACTGCTTATTCTCCCGATTTACCACAAATCGAAAACGTGTGGTCAATATTTGCACACATATTGTGGGTCGGGATACACTATCCACTGTTACACCAGATAAACTTTGGCAATATGTGGATATCGTATGGACTGTTGTTTCCCAATGATACATTCACAATCTCTTTGATTCTATGCCGAGGCACGTGGCAGCGATTATGACCATCAATTGCGGTTAAATTGACTTCTGATTTTGATCTCATCCACAATTCACAAAAGGGTTTATTTTTAAACGTTTTATTTTGCGCAACATGTTATCTGTTGAATAAATTTTGCTGTGATTTCTCTGATCTTTCTTGGTGTTCATTCTTCGTGACCACAGTGTACTAAATATTTTAATAATTTTTTCAGCTATTCCTAAATATTATTTTGGCAAGTTTTAAGAGATTTCGGTAATCTAGTGGTCAGGGTAACGGACTCGTGGCTGGCTTATCATGAATTCGCAACCAGCACCATTGAAGACTCGCCGTGCATGGAGGCGATGCACGTTAAATATGTCGAGAGCTCAACCGTCATCCCGTTGTGTGGTGTGTTAGTTACAAGAGGGGGTGTCAGATCAAGTGTCGTCCTCGACACTTGATCATGGTTAAAAAAATGAGGCCCGTTGCCAAAAACCCTAGTGTACAGTGCGACGCTAATATTCACTCACTCACTTTGCAAGTTTTAAATACTTAGAATTATGCTGAATAAATTAAGCGTTCATTTTTCAGAATTATACTTGAGATAAAAGTAAATATTAGACAAGTTTAAAATTGTGTTTATTATTTGTTTTATATTATTATTTACAAATTTTGAAATTGAAATCTTTGAATTGTTTTAACAATATTAATGAAGTTTAGCATTGCTTAGACAAATAAGTTTTTGTTTTGCTTGTAGTGGGTTCTGAGTGCGTATCCAAGCTAATATCTAGGAAATGTATTATATTGACTGCTTTATTTACTTAATTGCCTCAATTTGTTTAGGAACGGTGAAGGAAATAAATTAGGGGTTGCTGTTTAAAGAGATCGAAAGTTGAATGAAAGTGGATGTTGAGGTTTGATTGTATGGCGTACTTCGATTTATGGTGTAAAGTCTTTCTTTGATTACTTGTAACCAGAATCAGCGAATGGGATTTGAAACTTATGGGAGTTCGTATAACCGCTGCATATGATTATACTAGACAGCCTCTTGGCTGTGATTCAAATGGCTTCCAATATCACTTAATTATCAATTCATTAATGGTTAGAATATCACACTCCTCGAGTTTAGAAATTCACTCTCAACCTTTATTCTTATTAAGATTTCTGTATACTAAAATAATTGACTGAGTAGACTTTTTTGAGTTTAAAATGCATGCGGTTTTTATCTCCAATGGTTATTGCGAACATCAGTTCATTTTTAATTTCTAACTTTGAAACATAGCAAGGAAATAAGAAATTTTATTAAAAAAATGCATAACTATCTTTCTTGTAGCCTTGAGTATATTTCTATCAATAATTTAAAAGGATATTTAAATGTAACATTAAAGTAGTTATTTTAGTCTATTTTTAAAAATATTCATAAAAACATTATCAAATAAGACTTTAAATTTATAATTGAATGTTTTATTTTAAGAAATGGAACATTGAAATATTCAATTTTTGTTGATAATAAGTTTCTCACGATGGTGAGTCGATACTTCAAGTGAATGTAATGCACTTGGTTTAAAATTTCTGTTCTCTACGAGAGTGTTCGTACAGGACAGGTAAAAGTACTATATATCAGGGTTTTTTTAAAAAAAATAATTTATTAAGGATCAAAAACATAGTAATATTTTTTATAATAGTAAAGTTAAAAATATACTTCCATATAAAAAGTGTTTAAAGAAAAATTCGCACCTGATCTCGTGGATACGTATATAGCTCGAACATATGTACATCTATACCTTTTCTTCATCATCTGCTGTTGTATATTTATAACACGACCTCATTTGCATTCAAGGTATTGCCAACTGAAGATGATTAAGCTCCACTCATCAGTTTCAAACGGAGATCCTAGATTCTAATCCGATATCACGGCACGAAAATTGGAAAAACATTAATACATTTTTATAAACTGTCTAAAAAATTCTACCAAAGATTCCCTTGCCATTAACTATTTTCTTATAAGACCCACTCAACATCATGTTCTTAATTAAATTATCTTCCTTTCAGACAATAAGAGGAATGAAACATTTCTTTTTTTCTCATTTTTATTTTCAAAGTTGCTAATATTCTTATTTGTCAGCAAATGAACACCACATATCTGCATTTATTTCCCATTGTTCACATGGTAACTCCTAACTTTGAAAAAAAAGAATTCAGTAGGGAAATGTCCCATCATGTAAAGAGCATTATTTTCTTAAAAACTTGGCATCTACTAAAGGTTGGAGTATTAATTTGTAGATAAATCATTTAAAAAAAAAGAAGAAAAAACTGAATATTTGTTAAGTTTTGTGCTCTAAGGTAATATTAGAAGATATGAATTATTGAAAAGTGATGGGTTGAAACACTCAGAATAAGGTTCAGTGAAGTATAATTTTAGGACAACAAATATATATATATATATTACTTTTTAAACGTTATTGAGATAAACAGGAATTACTTTAAACATCCCTTTGCCAACTTTTTCGGAATTTTTAA
>BMAO01020574.1:0-25172 GCA_019973975.1 Trichonephila clavata
TTTTTCTTCAGTATTTATTGTTTACTTTAAATTTTTTTAAATTCTGTAGAGCGAGATTTTTTTCTTGAATAATTTAAATACTAAATATTGCATTTTGGTTTTTTTTCAGGCTTTTCGTAAAAAGATGTTTCTCTTAAGTTTTATTCAGTATTAAAATGACCAGACAACATTTGATGTGGAAGAATTTAACGCCGTTTTCACTGCTTATATTTTAAGAGCTAATTCGTGTTTAAGTTTTTAAAGCTAATATTACGATAGGAAAAAATTGACTTAAGAATTAAAGATATAAATAAACATAGGGATATTTAATGAACTCTTCAGTTATTCAGAATCTTGTGATAAAATAAGTTTTTATGAAGCGTGGTATTTAAAATCTTAGCACTTAATGTTCTCATTTAAATCACTTAAATGATTGATTTTGCAGGATATACGTATTTATTATTATTAACCTACACGTGATTGATCTAAAACTGTGATTCTCACCCTATGCTACACGAATTTTTTTTAAAAAAAACTTATTAATTATTCTGTAAGAAAAAAACAATATCCGGAACTGAATTATTCGGGTAATTTGCAGAAATAAACTTATGACATTCGTGGGACATTTAACTTATCCTTCTTGGATAAATGATAATACAGAGAAGTAAAATTCTTTTAAACTTATTTTATTGTTAGTGTATATAGTTAAAAAGTTTTGAAGTGTATTGCAAAAAAAAAAAAAATGTCGAGAATTACTGTTCTAAATAAGAATATCAGGTTCTGTATGTGATTTTAGAGGGATGTTTTAAATTTAAGTAAATATCCTGAAGTTTCTGACTTATCGAGTACGACAACGGATGGTTAACACGTTTATGCAAAATACAAGTTATAAATGGAAGCAAACAAAAAAATTCTTTGAAATTTATAGCCAGTGGGAAGAAATTGGAAACCCAGGGTTTTATAACAGACGAATTGAAGGATCAAGTCCTGATGTCCTCCAAGACCCATTGCGTAGCACAATCAATGATTTTTCAATCAGTCAATGGTTGAATGTAGCAGTTTGGAGAATGGGAAAATTCACAGACAGGCGGTGCCAAGTCGGAATAGCATATTTATATTTAGTCCTTAGTTATTTTTTAATATATTATGTTTATTTGCGCACAAGAATGATTTACAGCATAAAATTGAGACCATTGAAATTGGAAAAAACTTCTTATAGGTGTCCATTACTTATTGGTCGATAGAGTATCCCTCCATATAAGTTCATAAAATAGTTTAATTTCTAAGAACTATGTAGATATGAAATGGTCACATTTTGAAATATTAATGTTTATTCCTTCCATCGTCTGATTCTCTTAGTAATTACCAATTAGTTATTTTAGATATTCTAACTCTATAATTTCTCATATAGTAGAGCTTGGAGCATTCGGAAACATTAAATGCATGTAAACATAATTAAGGAAATTAATTTATAATAAGATTTGTCAGTAACATGGATATTTTTGTTTACTAAAAATGTTTATATATATATATTTCTAATGTTTAACAAGAGGTTTATACTTTTTGAGAGCCGAGTGTTTAAAATAATAGTTGTTTAATATGAAAGATTTTGTTTAATAATTAGGAATTCTTCTTTGATGGAAATGAAATTGCTTTTAACATCATTTGGAAGTTTGGGGTATGTGAAATAATCAATCTTATAAAAACAGACATATGATATGTTTATAGTCTGGCTTCCTTTATAATTATTACTTTTCAAAAGGTTTGAATTTTTTTTGAAAAAAAAAATGCTAGTTTCCAGCGTTTAGAAAAAAATGGACATTTTTTAACCAAATTAAGAATCATGCTTAAAGAAATAGGCTTTTTAATAAAAGTATTTTATGGTAGAAAAAATTAAATTGTTTTTCATGAAAATTCCTGGTACACAGAAGCAGAAAATTCTTTTTGACAATTCTTTTTAATAATCATAACCATTTTAATATACATCATTTATTGACACTTAATTTTAACATTACATGAATACACTATAAATAAATAAAGCATTACATGATCTAATATATAAATTAGACTCTGTGGATGTAAAACTATATTATAAGGATAAATACAGAACAAATTGAGGATCTGACTACGAATATACAAAATGCATAATATCTTATACAATTATTGTGTCTCAATTTTTATATCTTTTTGATAATATCTAATAAAATCTTATAAATGACATATTCAATTTTTTTACAAAAAAAGGTAACAAATTTAAAAATATTTGCAAAAGAGAATTAAAAATGTCATCAACCCAAACAAATAAAATGATACAATAAAATAAATAATGAAATCATCTCCTAAATTACAGATAAAATAACTAAAAAACTGTCTAATTATGCAGAATTCCTAAAATTTTCACATTATCTCATTAGGGTTATGTCATAAAAACTTAAATTTTTAAACACTAAATGATAGGCAATTAATAGTAAACACAAATTTTTAAAATATTTTTTTTCTTAAATTTTTTTAATTTTCTTTACTCTACTGTGAACAGTATCAAAATTAATTCTTTATTTTCTTTTTCAGATACAATACTGATATAATTCTTCATGATGAATGAACGTTAGCAAAGCTTAGCAGCGAAATTTAATGTCGAGGAGGCATAGTAATAAAGCAGTTTCGTTAAAAACATTTTTTATTCTTTCAATAATTCAAGTGAAACTTCTCGCCACTGAAGCAAATAAAAACATTTATGTTAAAAAAAGTATAATCATCAAAATATAATATTACCAAACTTTGGTTTAACTGATTCGAACCATCTTAAAAAATACTGAGCAACAAACAGTTGCACATCTCATATGCCCCCAATCGAAGAGCAAAATCACCTCGTCCGAAACCGACGACCTTTTCTCAACCAACCTCTGTCTCCTTAAATACTTCCACGAGCCAAGTTAGTTAAATTTACATTGTAGCCGTTGCCAACTACAAATCTCGAAACTCGCACAAAGGTTGGGTTCGAATCAGTTTATCTACTTGAGATCATGGCGCGTGGTTGGAAAAACTTAAGGACATAAAAATTCGGATCCTAAAATAATTTTTTTTTTCTTCAAATGTCTAACAATCGGCCCCCTTTTTCCAACCTCCGCACCATTATCTCTTACAAATCAGTAATATAATTTCATTTTATAAAAATATGTTGCATACAATACTTTATTCACAATATCTTTATTGCAAGAGACAAATATTTTGATCTAAATAAACAAAGTTCCATTCTCTTAAATAGAAAATAGTTTTCTACAAAATTCTATTAATTTTTCCTTTATCATGGGTTTAGTAAAAATATCTGCCAAATTACTTTTGGTACTAACATATTTAATTTGAAAAACCTTGTGTTTTATTAAATTCCTTAAGAAATGGTAACGAACATCGATATGTTTCGTTCTATAATTTTCTACTGGTGAACTGGAAAAACTTATAGCAGCTTGATTGTCACAGAATATTACATTTTCACATAATTCCAAATTCAAACTTTTATTATTAATTATATTCTTTAACCAAATAAATTCCTTTGTTGCTTCCGTTAAACTAACATACTCCACTTCCATAGTAGACAGACTAACGGATTTTTGCTTGAAAGTTCGCCAGGAAATTGGAGTTTTGTCAATGAAAGTTATGAATCCTCCCATCGACACTCGGTCATCCCTATTTGTAGCAAAATCCGAGTCTGAGTAACATCTTAATTTTAGTGATTTAACTTTTGAAAGTTCCAATTTATATCTTTGAGTGTATTTTAAATAACTAATAATCTCAATAAACAATTCCAATGTTTTATTCCTGGGTTTGATTGGAATTGGGATAGTACATTCACTGCATACATAATATCAGGTCTTGTGCGTATAGCAATAAATGACAAGGATCCTATTAAATTTCTATAAGGAAACGTTAAAATTTCTTCGCTAGTTTTGGGCGAATCTAATTTGGAAAGAATTTGACCTTTTGATATAGGCAATGAACTTATAGGATATTTATATTTTTCATAAATTTTACATAATTTCTGAATGTAAGATTTTTGATGTATAAAGAGACCATCATCTTGTTCTTCAAATTCTATTCCTAATAATTTCTTTGTTTTACCCAGAATCTTTAAATCAAAATTTTTCTGTAATAATTTTATTACAAAATTTACGTTTTCAGTTTCTCTACCAAATATTATGATGTCATCTACATAAAATAATAGAATTACATTATTTTCAAACATATATACACAATTAACCCACTCTAATTTCTTAAATTTCAATTTAATTAATTTATTTTCTAATTCCAAAAACCACTGTCGGCCACTCTGGTGAAGACCATATATTGCCTTATTTAACTTACACACTTTGTTAGTATCAGTTTCATATCCAGTTGGTTGCTTCATAAAGATAACGGTATCTAAATTAGCATATAAATAGGCATTAGTGATATCTACTTGAACATGCATCCATTTCCACAAACATTCACAGATAGTGAAAAATAATCTTACAATAGTAAAGTTAACAACTGGACTAAATACCTCGTCAAATGATTCGCCTTTTAATTGTGTGTTACCTTGCGCAACTAAGCGAGCTTTGTATCTAACTATTTTATTATTTTCATCACGTTTTACAGTATAAACCCAACGGTTTCCTAAAATTTTTATGTTGTCTGGAGGATCAACCAAATCCCAAACCTTGCGTTCCTTCATTATGTTTATCTCCCTATCCATTGCATCATGCCATTTAGATGCTTCCTGGATCTTATTGCCTGTTTATAACAGTTCAACCATATTAACTTCCTGGGATTCAGTATCTTCCTTTCTAAAATCAAACGAACTCGTGTCATAATGAATGTTATTTTTATTACAGTATCGTTCTATCTCGTTAAAAGATCTCAAACGGGTTGCTGTTCCTTGATACCATAATATACGTTGGATCCAGTTAATTCCCTACCTATATTTCTAATCCACTTAACCTCTGAACATGGGATTAAGCTACGATTATCAGAAGATAAATCTGGTTTTTCAAATGATGTTGTGGGAGTTTCTGTACTTGTCTTTGAAACTAAACGACTCGCTAACGAATCTCTTACAGTATCAAAATCGTCCTCCTCATCATCATAATCAGGAAAGTTTAAATCAAGTCTGGGATAACCATTAGTTTTCGGTTTAAAATCAATTCCCTTCCTATATTCATCGAATCTTACATTAATAGTCTCGACTAATTTATTTTCTTCTATTAACCATATCCTATAATCTTTAGTACGCTGTGCATAGCCATCATAATTCCTATTTTTGCACGCATATCGAATTTCTTTCTAATCTGTTTTGGAACGCCAGCATATGCCAAACATCCAAAAGGTTTTAGATGCAATATTGATGGTTTTCTACCTGAATATTTTTCGAAAGGGGGTTTCTCACTGTCTTTGTGACAAATTCTATTCCACGCATAAGTGAAGCAAAGTAATGCTTCTCCCCAAAACTTGTGTGGAACTTCACTCGACTTAAGCAATGCTTTAATGCCATCTACAGCGGTTAAATTGTATCTCTCCGCTACCCCATTCATTTCCGGCGTATATGGATTTGTTACCTCGTGCTGTATACCCAGTTCTGCCAAAAAAGTATCCATATCTTTATTACAAAATTCTAGTCCGCCATCAGTTTTAACTGCTATTAATTTTCTATTTAGAAAACGTTCTGCTCGTTTCTGAAATCTTATAAACGTATGAAATACGTCCGACTTTTTCTTAATGGGAAATACAGTCACTTTTCTCGAGTAATCGTCAATTATACTCAAGAAATATTTATTACCGCCTTGACTTTCAGTTGGCATTGGACCACAAAGATCCATATGCAACAATTCCAGTGGACGTTTTGATCTTACGGCCCCCGTCTTTTTAAAGGAAACTCTCTTGGACTTGGCTAATTTACATGGAATACAAGGCGACTTATTATCGGCTAAACGTGGGACCTAGTTTTTATCAAGTAATTGTTATTAATATGGCAAAAGCGTTGATGCCATATTTCAATTGATCCGCATTTTGTTTTGTCAGTTGCATTAACAACTGAATTTATTTCTGTACTCTTGGGTAAAATATAATGGTCAGGCTTAAAAAATACAAATTTTCGTGGCGTGTCACAGAGAACAACTTTAGCCAGTCTTTATTGAAAACGTTAATTTTACCCTTGCTACCCACAAAATGCGCACCTTTACTTTCTAATCTGGAACCGGATATCAAATTTCTTCTTAACTTGGGACTAAATAAAACATCTGAAAAAGTTATTTCATGAAAACTATCCTTATATTTTACCAAAAATTTAAGTTTACCGATTCCCTCTATTGGACAACTTTTATCCTCCGTTGCTAACGACATTTTCATGTTAGATATTGGTCTAAAATCTAAAAATAAACTCTTGTCATTACAAAAATGACTCGTGGCAGCCGTATCTATTACCCAAACATCTTTATCAGAGTTTTCCTCAAATAAGTTACAATTAGTAACAAGGTGCTTATTTAATTCTATAATACTACACATTCAGCTTCACAAAATCTTAAATTTATATTAAACTCTGTGTTATAAGTTTCACTTGCAGTTGAAGGAGGCTTTTCTCGAGACTTTTTCTCTTTACAATTTACTTTAAGATGCCCATATTTATTACATAAATAACAAGGACCTATCATCTTACTAGACCGTTTTAAATGTTTGGTAGTTTTACAGTTAAATACCTTACCGTCCTTTTTCTGATATTCTGTTTTACCACTTGGATCTGCAGGAGTTGCAGTCGTACCACCAGGAACTGTATTTACATTTCTAGGAACTTTGCTCAACTTCTTCTTTGATAGGAAATTGCTGAAGTAAACGGTCTCCGTTTTATCCAAGTCTTGCTTCATAAGTTGAAGACGATTGGCTTCCAATATCAGCTCCGCTTCAATTTTGACAGCTGTGAAGTCCTCTTCTTTCCATCTGTAAATTTGTTGTACGGTAGACTGGAATTCCTGAGGAAGCCACCTTATTAATTGAAACCCTATGTAAAGGTCGTCCAATTTATGACCCACCTCTTGCAGCCTGGTTGCCGCCGTTTTTACTAGAGATATGAAGATTCCGACATCTTCCCCTGGTTGGTATCTTGTTCCGAAGAATTCATCCAAAAGCTGGATAACCCTGGCTCTTGTAACTGGTTCAAAGTGATCCTTTAATATTTTCCATGTCACTACTCCATCAGTTGTGTCTATTATCAGATTCTTCAGATCTGAACTGATGCTAGTGTAAATCAGCGTATAGCATCGATCTTTCCGTAGTTGGAAGTCACTTTTCCTTGTAGGTTGCCTCTTCATCAGGTTCCTCCGGCTTGGTCTGTATAATAAATTGCCAGCAACCATAATGCATTAAGATTACTTGCATATCATGTTTCCATGTGTTCCAATTATTTTGGGTTAACACAGGAATCTGATTGTTCACTTCCATATTCAATACTCTATTTAGTATACCAGCAACTGAAGTTCTTCAGAAATAATTCTATACTGGAACAATATTTAAATGGACAAAGTTCATGTTCTGGTTCAACTGCTTAACCTGCCTCGACATAGAGCGTGGCCTGGGCCCATAACCACTATGATATAATTCTTCATGATGAATTAACGTAAGCAAAGCTTAGCAGCGAAATTTAATGTCGAGGAGGCATAGTAATAAAGCAGTTTCGTTAAAAACATTTTTTATTCTTTCAATAATTCAAGTGAAACTTCTCGCCACTGAAGCAAATAAAAACATTTATGTTAAAAAAAAGTATAATCATCAAAATATAATATTACCAAACTTTGGTTTAACTGATTCGAACCATCTTAAAAAATACTGAGCAACAAACCAGTTGCACATCTCATATGCCCCCAATCGAAAAGCAAAATCACCTCGTCCGAAACCGACGACCTTTTCTCAACCAACCTCTGTCTCCTTAAATACTTCCACGAGCCAAGTTAGTTAAATTTACATTGTAGCCGTTGCCAACTACAAATCTCGAAACTCGCACAAAGGTTGGGTTCGAATCAGTTTATCTACTTGAGATCATGGCGCGTGGTTGGAAAAACTTAAGGACCATAAAAATTCGGATCCTAAAATAATTTTTTTTTCTTCAAATGTCTAACAGCAATTAATAGTAAACACAAATTTTTAAAAATATTTTTTTTCTTAAATTTTTTTAATTTTCTTTACTCTACTGTGAACAGTATCAAAATTAATTCTTTATTTTCTTTTTCAGATACAATACATTTACAAAAGTTAGATATAAAAAGGTATTCCCTTGTTTACAAAGAAATTAATGGCAGAAACTAGTATTTTAATAATTACTGATTACAAATTAATCCCCAATAAATTAACAAGTTTCATTTGAGCTGAAACTTCTACGAAACATCAAAGTTTTAAGACCTACATATATTTTATTTTCACGTTATTCTATATTATAGTGCTTCTGAGCAATCAACTCAGAAAGTAAATAACGAAATTGCCCTTTTCTCTTAATTAATATAACTGGAATTCTACAAGAAAAATGTATTCTAAAGTTTCACAAAAAATGCACAGATTAAAAATCCCCCACAGAAAAGAATTTAACATTTTTTTAAAAAAAATTAGTAGCTATGGGAGGAGGGGAGATTTTATTCTCCTCAAATTAAAAAAAAATAACATAATACATTAATTATGTACAATAATTTTATAGTATTATCTTTACTATAAAAACGAAATAATCTATAAATTCAAAGCACAAGTAATTGGGCTGTCTCTTCCTTAAAATTAATTAAATCTACAGGAAAGACAACCAGCTATGTGAAATATACCACACGCAGGAACTAGAACGCTAAAATAGTAGACTGCTTTACGTTCGCAGGCTATCTACAAAATTTTTTCGGTATTTTTGAGAAATTGTATACATATTATGGGCCCAGATTAAATAGAATATCACAGTTTTGAAATTTGATACTTAAAAACTGTCAGAATTATAAAATCCACTTCTTATGCTTGATACATTTCAGCTGGGGTTGCATAGATTTCTTTAACAAGCAATGTTAATATTTCAATAACATGTGTATAGCCTTTATAAGAAATTTATCATCAAATTCATCATTTTGATAACTCTTCTATAAATTGAGCAAATACCAATAAAAGCATATTCGTTATCCATAGTAAAAGAAAATTTGTACATCTGCGTGACAAATTCTGAAAAATAAATGTTCTGTTAAAGAAATCCTTATACCATATAATAAATAGATACCACTGAACTATTTTATAATTTTTATTTTTTGTAACAGAATTATGGATTCAAAAATGACTTTTTTATTTTGACCATGTAGGAGAGAACAGGACTTTTATCTTCAATATAGGCCCACAAATTTATATTCTATAATACACACATTTTAATTTAAAAAAATTAATGTCTTATTTTTTTTACATTCAGAATTGAAATTTCGATAAATTATATATTTTTACTAAAATGGTACTGCGATTAAAAACTTTAAAAGTGTTGCATATTTTTCTTACATATAATTTTACTAAAGGTAAATGATGATTAATGTTTGAAAGTGGTATTTGATTCATCATCAAGTATAAACATTAATGGATATGTAGTAAATTAAGATATTTTCTTTTTCTGTGGTGAATGAATACTTTTCTAAATTTTTTTCATATAAGAATACACAATTATTTAGTATAATATATATATATATATATTATATTTGTTTAATATGACGTATATGGTTACATGTGAGGTTCCTGTGTTCTTATTTTAGATAATTAAATACATAAATATATATATTATTAACTACTTTGAAGATGTGTGAAATTAGTAGAATCTAAGTTAACTAAATATATTTTATCTTTTTATTTATGTTCTCTGTATAACTTAATTAAAAATAAACATAAAATTGCTTTGAATTATTTACATTTCTATAGACGTCTTCCCAAAATCCTTTTGGAAGGGGTTTCTTTTGTGAACACAAATGTAGCAGGAATAAAGCTCGGTTTTAGGTGGTGACGATTCCTAAATGGTTGGTATAGAAAATATTTCTCTTCAAAGTGGTCTGAACATAATAAACAGTGAGGAGATGGTTTAAAAACCTTTCACTTTTTCATTCTTATTCATGTTTACAAAACACTCGAATTTTTACCGGGATATTAAAAAAATGTTTTTTTTCCAACAATCATCTTATCCTTACTGTGATCAAACACAACTATATATAGTTGAATACGACATTTTAGTGGGTAGAATGTAAAAGTACAAGAAAAAAATAATCGTAGCTATAGTAAACAAAGAAGTGTTGGGCTTGAGTTAGGCGGTAAATAAAAGAAAACATAATTACATATCATCTTCATCACGTGATCGTGACATCATCCGCAAAGAGCCCATTGGGTACAAGGTCAGGTGCTCACCTTTGACCTCATTAACTGTTCCTGGTTAAAAATTATAATGTATGTTACCAATAGACCTCGTGTTTATAAGTATGACGTCAATATACAACCACCCCACAATCAGTAGAAATAAATTTGATTTCATTTCTAAAATATTAAGCAAACGATATAAATGTGAATCAAAATGTATTTAAATTAGTTCCATATATTTTTCTTTTCAAAAACTTCGTTTTCAAAATTTTAGTACTTACTTTGTTCTAATTTCTGCCTTTAAAAGGTTATTGTTAAGTCAAAACTTAAAATATATTTTTGTGTGCATCTGTAAATATTTAGGTTTCAAATAAAATATCCCGCTCAAAGAATAATATTTCTCCTAATATAGCTGATTGCAAGGCGAAAACAAAATTTCTTGAGGCCATTCGGAATTGGCATACATCCAAATAAATAAACTTGTAATTTTTGTTGTGGATGTGGAAATTTAGATATATCTCACTAATGATAGTTTTTACTCCGTTAGAAGGTTCTCCTACAAAGTTGTTGATTCCAAAATTGCTCATTCCGACTTCGTATGTGACAAGCCATCTCCCTTAGCTTGATGGATTGACAAGGCAAGAAAGAAAAATACGATTAAAAATTTTTTTCTTTATGGTCCTGCCTTAATGCTATCAGAGATCAATTCCAAAAAACCACCTACACTTATATGGAGGAAAAATCAATTCTGGTAGAAAGCATTTTTTTCGTCACTGTGTTCGAAAAACCATTCTTTTATAATATCTCGAATAAATATTGTAAATTGTTTTCCTTGATGATGTATTAATGAACGTATACACTTCTTATATTAGCTTTTACACAATTGTTTTAGTGTATCTAGAGAATATTTCTTCGTTCTTATTCTAACTTAAGAGCAAATACTTAAAAAAATATTTCTTCAATGAATTCTCGAATCTTTATAAAGCTAATCCAATGAAAGAAATTATATTCTATATCAAAGAGCAACAGATTTGTAGCTGTCATGTATCTAACCAATCTATCCATATGATCAATATTTGTCATGACGTCACACAATAAAAAATATTTGAAACAAACCGATTCCTTCGAATTAAAGCAAAGTTAAGGAACAGAGGCCAAGAATACAGACTTATAATTTTATTATATATTAATTATATGCATAATTTATTTACATATTTATTCATTCATATCATTTATCAACATATTATTAATGTATTTATTAACCAAAAGGGAAAAAAATATTAAACGTAATTACTCTTTCAACATAAGTAAAAGATGAAAATTGTACAATTGTGCATTATGTATAATTTAAACACACTAAATATAAATAAATATCTTAAATTATATATATTTATTCATTGCAGTTGAAAAAAAAATTAATTATTTTAATGCTAACCTTGTCTCTACATTGGGAGTCAAACCTTGTGTCTTGATGATGTAATTTATGACTTTCGATTTGACGAGATTCTCAAAGTTCAATTGTTAAAAAACTCTTTTTCGCTTACTCAATATATTTTCCACAAACGAGGAAAGATTTGTTCATATATAGAGCCAAAAACGGAAAGTAGTGTACTTGCAATTTTCTTCAAATATTGACATTTCTCGAGCAATGGCATCCAACAATTTTAAATATCTGTTGATTTGTCGTTAGAGTTTCCTTCCAGATTATTTTGTAATTTTTTAAAATTTTGCTTTTTATAATTCTGATGATAATAGTTGATTTAAGTTCATTTCAAAATTATAAATTTCTGTTCAAACGAAAATCAACAAATTTGTAAAGTGGTCTAGAGTGCCATTGAGAACCGTCCCGCTTGCTAAATCTGGCATGCGCGCTATAGTTGCCAACGCCTGCTCTATAACATAAAAAGTGACGCACCAAGAAGGAATAACTCAAATTGGGCGAAATTGGATGATAGTAAAGACAAAGGGTGATAATTTTACACCCAATTCTTACATGCTGAAGTTCCAGATAATTGCACCGAAGCATCTGGGTTCTGTGAATATAATTAGTTTTATTTATATCAAAGGCAATATATGCTTTCATTGTGGATGTATATAGTGCAGACATTTTAAAAACAGATTTGGGAGAAGTATGATCAAATGTCACAAGCTAAAAAGAGTAATGTAATACGATGAAAGGAATCCAGGTGGTCAACTAGCAGATCACTTAAGAATTGGTCAAGACGATGTTACAATTTAATGATGATGCCAGGAATGACCTCCGCCTTTGTTGAACGCCAGTTTTTTATCTTAACACATTCCTTAGTTTTTATTAATTACTAAAATTATAAAAAGGTTAATTGATAAATAAACTACTATCCTTTACTTATTTACTACTTCCGCTTATTTTAATTTTATCCGTTACATTTCATCGCGTATATCATTATGAAGTTTTAAAAAAAAAGAAGGATATGTGTTGGTGGAAAAAATAGGTTTCTTTATTTATATGTAGGGTAATTTATAGTATTTTGTCAACACTTTCTTGTTTCAATTTGTGTGACAAGATTTGGAAATATATGGTTTTGACAATACTTTTTAATTATTTTGAAATAACTCCATAAGATTTCTGAAAAAAATATTATTTTTACAGTATTTATTTTGTAAAATTCCAATAGAAATAAATTTTGATATAACAATAATTGACAGTAGAAAATTTTTTAAGCCCAATAGAATAATTAGGAATAAGAGAAACATTTAAAGCATGATAATAAATTTTAGCACAACAAATAATTTTCTAATTGCATTTATTTATGATTTTAAAGGGAAAAATATTGTATAAAATATCTATAATTGGCTACATTTAAAAAACATTAATTTCCCCCGATTCAGGTGAACCATTATTGCGTGACATTTGGTTTGTTTTAACCATTTTCTAGGTTTATTACGTACGTATGCTAACGAGCATTATACAATGAATTTTCATATTTCATACTTCAAACTACTGTCATTAAAAGATCAATAATTTTTCCTTCTAAAATACTGAGTAGATAAACGATAAAACTATTGTCATTAAAAAGGTCGTTAATTTTTTTTCTGTTCTATGAAATTACTGAGTCGATATAAGTTTATATATATCTGTAGACTGATTGATGGTTTTCCTCCTTTTTCTCAATTTCTTATTTTTTTGTATGAAACTCTATCTAAATACAATTAATAATAATTTTCGATTTAAAAAAAACAGCCTTCAAGGGAAGTGGTAAAGCCATTATATTTTGGCTTTTCTAAAACTTTTCAGAAAAATTACTGTCATAAAAAAATTGTGTTGTACGATCCCGTTGCCACACAATTTTTGTTTCTACTACACGTGTGTGATAGATGTGTAAAATACACTTTTTTTTATTTTACTCTATTTAATGATTCCTATAAGTTTCATAACATAGAAAGTGATGTTTTAAAGGGACGTGGTACGATTTAATCAAAAGTTTTTAATTTAATGATTTTAATAATACTCGTATTTAGTTGTCTCATCTCCTAAGTTTCTATGGATGATGTAAAACAGATTGGGTGCTCAAAATTTCTTAAGAAGCTAACCATTTTATTTTTTAAGGAAGTGTGATTTTAAATTACTACTCCAACAAAAATTATTTAACATATATGAAATTTGATTTACGAGTACGTCACACTATGTATAATAAAAGTCGGTTTGGGTTTTCCCATAACATGATTGGTATTCGTACAATACCTCTTTTTATAAATGATTATTAAAAATTCCTTAAAAAATATTTAAATCCTAAATTCAATTATTTTTTAAAATATAAGTATTACTTTGATTTAAAAATGCATAACAACTTTTATTCCATGTACAATTAGCAAAAAGTGAAAAAAAAATTCAAGTATTACTCAGAATAGAAAAAAAAAGGTTCAGCATTTTAAATGAAGACAAACTAGCTATTTTATCTTTCTCCGAGATAAGTAAGCATAAAGTTTTGATTTGCCATTTGGATGTAAATAAAAGCAAACGAAAAGTTATGTTTTTTTTCCTTCTTTTCTTTATAATGTGCGATTAATACTTACTTCTGTGAGCCCCTTGTGATACTTTGTGGTGCATGAGGATTTTATAATTGATTTCAATAAAAAAAAAGTTATCACAAATCTGAGTTTTTTAAACTTAGAGCTTTCAAATTTTGAGAGTTTGTAGATAAGTATATAAAAATAATTTAGGCTAAAAATATTTTATTTTATCTTTTTGACCGATTTTTGTTAATTGAATCGTTATGTGGCCCCTTAAGAAAGAATTATAAGGATGGGACATAACTCAGCAGTGATGTGATGCGAATGTATTGAAAACAGTATCAGAATTGAATGTTTTATTTAAGAAATCAGCCTTACAAGAGCAAAATAAACAAAAATGCGCTGTCTTATCTCTGGTCCCAATGCAATTCATTACCCGTCTGGACATCCACTTGTAAAATTTTCTCTCTCTCTCTCGAGTATGTCCTCTTGCGAAATAGCAAGCAACACACTTTCTAATTGGCTAATTAAACTGGCACGATCCAGGAGAGGTACAAGACACCTGCTCATCACAGCCCAAATATGCTCTATTTAAGTGTTGAGAGGGGGGGGAGTTAAGTGTTGAAGTAGCACCAAAACAAGTAGTAGAATGACGTAATATGTGGTGCCCAATGTTGCTCCGTTGAAATATTAGTCCATGTTTTGTCAAAAGAAGGGCAAAACTAAGTGGGGTAGAATCTCTTTCTCACCGTGCTGAAAATAAATCCCAGATGATAACTGGTATGTTTCTACTATCATTTGAAATAGCAATCCATTCCATAACTTCAGTTTGTTGGCTTGTGTGGCGGACGAAAGTTAAATGTTCTACCGCTAACTTTGTTGTCTCCGGACACATTTTCACCGGTTATTAGGGTTAAATTAGAAGTGGGATTCATTGTTGTAAGAAATTTTACTCTGAGTCATACACCCAGAACTATAGTGTGCAGCAGCGAGAAGCAGCCACTGAAATCGCCCATTTCATCTTAGCCCATTTTCGTTGAGGCGCCGATCATAATGTTACGGATTATTCATAGTATCACTTTGAGAGCTGGATCGGAGGATCACCTGATCCATGCGTTCTATCGTCACTTTAGATTTTCCGATACCTTCTTGATGTTCCGTACACTTATGGTTCACCCAAATCGCTTAACGCCATCAAATAGTAGTACAGTTCCAAACCAAATATCAAGGTATATTACCACACTGCTTCTTTTTATGTAATGGGCTGAATTCACGTGACCTTACAATCACATTACAAATGCAATCCCATATTTGTGGCCAATCAGTTCATGTGTTTCAGTGTAGACAACATTTACTTTTTAAAGAGAATTTATTTTAAGAAGTACATACTTACAACACAATAATAACTTACATAGTGATGCAGCGCTCCTAATACTGCTTTAATTTAACATCTAATCTACTACTCAGGTTCGATTATTTAACTTAGTCTGCATCATGACAGTGGCTAGTACTTAAAATTACTTAATGAGACAATGCACACAAATGACATTACTCGCTTTAAAATTAAATTAAATTGTTTATTTAATTTAGAGAAAAACACATTACGAAATTAATATTAAACATTATTTACAAACAAATTAAAATTTCACTTATCTGAAACGGAAGCGAGGTGATGGGAGGCCGGCATGATGTATGAAGTTACTTCGTTATTCGGAATTACGTGGTCATTTTATTTTAGTCTAATCTGCTGAGAAAAGTCTCGGCTCCTGCTTTTAAGTGAGGGCAAATTACCCCTTTTTGCATGCGCGAGCCCTTTGGTATCGCCTAGTCATTGGTCAGGAACCAAGCGCAAAGTTACAAAACTCGCGACTCCTCTCCAAATTTATGAGTCCATTCAACTTTCATGACCGTTGGCATCCCGCGCTGGCACCCCCGGTTTAGGAATCCGGCTACATCCTCTCAACAATAAGCAAGCGGAATACACAAATTACATGTGTCTTGGGGGCCATCTTCAAACCCGATCAGCATCTAAGCCTTCCAGCCTCCAAGCCACCCATCAATAGTTTAATAAGATGGACTGGATTTAGAAGTACACGTATATAATAATATTATTTTTTTCATTTTGAAAAAGTTTTGAACTGAATCTTGATATTTGAAAGTTTTTACCCACAATTATTAAATTCCATAGAAACATTAATACTATAACAACAAGCACAATTCAATTGTCAGTTTTGAATTCGATGGAGAACTAGTGATTGAACTTATTATGTGACCGTCACTAATTTAGCCTAATGCACGTCCTATCTTAAATGGTAAGATCTGCTCATCTGTTCACGATTCCGTTTTTGAGACATTGTAAAACCTTCATGAGTCGACGGAACTGCATTAGAATGGAAGGTATACCATAGAATTGGAATGTTTTCCGTTTTATTCACCATCCAAATGCACCGTTATAATGCGGGAAAGGTCCAGCTGTACATTTATTGTCTACCAAAAGTTAATACTTTGCATAATTCATCAAAAAGTATGATTCATCCTCAAAAGTATTTATTTCAATCAAAATCCTTCCTGATGCGTCATTTTTTATGACATGGAGTACGTCCTTTTTTATGACATTTTTATGACATAAATGAAAAAGGATGTAAACTATTTGAGATGGTTCTTATTCAGAATTACATTTCATGCGAAATGAATGTAAAGAAATTAATGAAAGAATGTAACAAGTACAAAGGATTTCATTGATTGGCTAATAGGTTAATGAGGTTAAATATAAAAATGAAATTAGAAAATATTTTAGAAAATAAATACGTTCATGCGATTCTGATAATCAAAAATTTAATAATTTTATAGCATATTTTAAGAATTCTTTTATTAAAAGAAATATTTTACATAATTTGACAACTACATGTAAAAGTGTCGGATATTCTACGACCAACACAGTACATACCGTCTACTATTTAGTGTTAAATTAACGAACGATTTTTGTGTATAAATTATTCCTTTATTATATTATTAGACGTTACCCCATTGCTTCTCGCTGGGTATTTCAAAGTGTTGTATGAATACATATTGTTTATATCTATACATATATGTATATATATATATATATATACTAGCTGACCCGGCAAACGTTGTTTTGCCAAATAAATTATTTCTAGTGAATATTTTGGTAGTCAAATAAAAAATAACTAACTCGTTGTAAGTGTGTGGGGATGTGGTATATGACTGAAAGAGGAATGATGCGCTGTGAACTATGACGGAAGAACTGACGGATGACTGTGAACGATGTGAAGTAACAAAGCACCAAACGGATTTGTTCGTCTGTTCTTTGAGCTCTTCTGTTTCGCATGGCTGTAGATTTAATAATTCAACGGCCTAAATAAGACCCTTTGCGTCTTCCTGGCATTATTTACTGTACAAAAGACAGAAATAGATCAAATTGAAGTACTAAATGCTAGAAAACAGTATACTGATAATGTATCTGTTCTTTTATTATTTTACCTCTACCTTTCACAATTATAAATTCACAATTATATATTTCTCTTTGCATTGAAAATGATTCCCAAAAATTTTGAGCGCACTGAGTATTACTGTTTTATTAATTGACGTTTAATAATAAATAAACTAATAAATAATAAATAAAAACGCAAAATGTCTGAAAATATGCAGAAATGGTTTATACAGGTAACACAATAGTTGTTGTTAGCGAGAACTCGTGACATGTGTTGAAAACTATTGATTTATATGAGATCACTTAATTAACTGAACGTGAGAACTATCTTGAGCAAAATGGGAATATGTAATTATAGCACTGCAAATTGATGATACATTTAGTATAAGGATATACTTAATATGAGAGTTGCACAGATGAAGTAAAATAATAAGTATAAGCATCACTGCTACTATCGATACACAATCAATAATAATGCCCAAAAACTGCTTAGGCCCTAAACTTTAGTGAGTGAGAGAAAGCTTACTATGTGAGAAAGACAGGAGAACACTACCGGGTTAAAAGTGTATTCAATATAAAAATATGGATGTTAGTTCTAAAAATGAACTCCGTAAAACGTTTTTCATTATGCTTTATATGTTTCAGCACATTCATAAAAAATACTTTTGGCGGAATAATCCTTCAATCATCTGTGCTTTTCGAAATATCATAAAACACACACAGGGATATATATATATATATATATATATATATATATAACATATTTCACAGGGAACACACATATACATAAACATATTTCACAGGGAACAAAGCTCAACAGAAATATATTATTTACAACTTACTTAAATAACAGTGATGCATTTATCTTCCTATAATTTTTCTCTTTGTCTGGGTTTTCTTTTTTCTCTGACAGTAGTATTTTAGATTTAAAAAGAAAACGTAATAACAAAATCTCTCATAGTGGATTTACAGCAAATCAAACAAAATGTTTTTTTTATTTGGTTATAGAATCAAAGATTGCTTGAAGTATAGATGACGTAATATTGCCAGATGATATACATAAATTATATCAATGTAAATGTGTATTTTTTATTATGCCAAAAAATATCTTGTTATAAACGGATGCAATATATGAATTTTTGAATTAAAGATATGCGCACAAAAAACAACAACTTTTCACTCGTTAAATTTGGTGATTTTTGATTTGTTACAGACACTCCTTTTGCTAATGTAACCCATGAGCAGGGTGATTTGGACGGTGGAATAGATAGAAGTCACACATCTGGCGCGAAACCGATTTTTAATGCCAAGAGAAACAACAGATAGGGGTTTTAAGGCTTTTAATTAATATCTTCTCAACTAATTGCAATATCGGAATGAAAAATAGCTCACGTCCAGTTCTCAGACCTACTGTATATAAGCATAAAATTTCATAAGATTTGGTCTAGTCGTTTCGGACTAGTTTGGCCACAAGTAGTGACACGAGAATTTTATAAATTATATATATACTTGCATATATATATATATATATAAAGTTATTGATATCTAAGGCCTAGCATTAAACGTTCGACTGTATTGAAAAGCATTCATACAACTTTCATCTCTTGCCTAAAAAAGGACAGGAATTCTGAATACTACTGTCTAAAATTAAAAAAGAATTATCTTTTGCCACCCGTAACCTCCTCTCCTAAAATTAATTTGCTCAAAAACTACTCAGTAAAATATGCTTACTCAACAATTTAAACATGTATGCCAAGTTTAAAGTCTAAATCTAATAGTTGAAAAACGGATTTCTTAAAATTAATTAGACCCGTAAACCCTTTTGAGAGTCGAATTCTGAAAGACTCTTTCTAAGTGGATTTCAATTCAACAAAAGAAACATGCATACCGAATTTCAGTGTTGTAGGTCTAGAAGCTCGAAAACGGGAATTCACTACTCTGCAAAAGGAACGTGCCTGCCAAATTTCAATTCTACAAATCTAATAGTTCTAAAACGGGATTATTTTTCAATAGCAGCTCTTAACTTCTTGAGACACCTCTTTGGGGTTGATTTTCCTAAAACCCGTCCTTAGAAAAAATTCTACCACATGGAGAGAACATGCCTACCAATTTTCAATTTTGCAAATCTAATAGTTCCAAAACGGGAATGCTTATCAATAATGTCACTTAAATCCCTGCAACGTCCCTTAGGGGTTCATTTCCGCAAAATCTCTTTTGTGTCGGTCCTCTACTCCATAAAAGATACGCACCTACCAAATTTCAAGTTTGTACATCTAATAGTTCAAAAACGGAAATAGTATTTATATATACACCCCTTAACCCGCAATACCCCATGGGGTTTAATTTTCACAAAACCCCTTTGGTAGAAGATCTCTACTCTATGAAAGTAACAAGGTTGCCAAATTTCAAGTATGTAGAATTAATAGTTTCGGACATATTGTGAGGTGTTATAAAGTGAGTTAATGCATGAATAAGATATAGTTACTTTTATGGTTTCTATATATATAGATCATTATTTCCGTTAGAGTGAATTAGTAACTTGCTTTCAGGATAAATTTCTTGTAACGGAAATGAATAATATATAAATATTATAATAAAGTATTTGTGAAATATTGAACTAAATTCATGTGGATATCGAAATAATATATCCTTTTTTCTGAAATAAAAGGGAAGTTCTAGTACGGAGTAAAATTTAGACGTAGGGATGGTATAATTAAGTTTCAAGATCTCTGAGGCACTGAATCAAAGAAGCGGTTTTATTATAAAAAACAAAAATAATCTTCTTAATTAAGATGGGCGATATTTCATGCATGTTTAATTAAATATCTTCAAAGATATTATATTTCCTTTTTCTTTTAATTATAGTCCGTTTTAAAAGAAAGAAGATAATGAATGTTCTAAGATAAAGGTTTTCTATCATAATTTTAAAGCACGAGGAAAGAAAGCAAAATGTGTGATTCTTTATTAAAACTCGTTTATTTATATTTTTTTAAAAAAGGAGATAAAAATAGATGAGTGGTAAAAGTTTTTTTTTTGTCTTTGAAAATTAATTAACACTGAAGAGTAAATATTAATGCTACTATTTTGTCTAGTATCTGCAGTGTTTTCATGTCGAATTAATTTGTCACATCATTCTACAACAATAAGAAATGTTTGTTATCTTAGAAAAGATAAACAAAAAAAAAATGACTTTAAAAATTCTGATGACTAACAGAGATGCAACCATCTTAAGTGCAGTAATACTCGGAACTTAAACTAAAAATTTACTGGTCTATATATTGGTCGCCTCTCTGAAGTTAAAATATACTGGTTAATGCTGGCAACTGGTATATTTTTAATTTCAGAGAGGCGATAGGTTGAACTGAGTGAGTCGAATTCGCGTAATCGGGGTATAATTTCGCTTATGAACGGATATAAATTATTTTTATTTTGGACCGAGCACAAATAGAATAATAATTTGAAAAAAATAACAACTAATCAAATCATAGATGACACGATTAAGAAACGCACGCCTAAGCTATTTTTTGTTGAAGCTTTCATAAATCTTACAAAGCAGTCTTCGTCTCAAAGATTTTTAATTCTCCAGCTTAATCCCTTCATAGCATGCTAATAATTTTTTTATTCCTTGTTTTCCTTAAAAAATATTCTCTTCGTTGGAGTCTCTAATTTCCAAATTTGTAACATTTTTTCCCCAGTTATACAGAGATATTCTGTCAAATTCCCAGCATTCATTCGATCCTCTGACTAAACTGAGTTTAAAGACTCTTCTTCAATGTTTTACTCTTGCTCATAAATTTGTATACGCTCATTGATTGTCAACATCTGACTGTAGAAATCTATCAAATCTTGGTTGATGTGGAAGCTCGTATTATGTGATAAAAGATATAGATATGAAGAAACTAGAAGAATAATTGGTGGAAATTTAACCAAAGATTTCATTTGAAATTTTCGATGTGATGTTAGGGGATTCAATCATTATAAAAGAAAACTGGTAAATTCTAGAAAAAATGTAAATAAGTATATGACAGAAATTAAAAAAAACGAATCAATTAAATTTTAAGAGCTAAAGAAAATCATCTGGAAACAAGAAGAAAGAGCGTAACCAAGTGTAAATATTAGTGCATGGACTGTTTGAAGCAGATTGAAAGAATTTGGTTTGAATGCTAGAAGTCCACAAAAAGCCATCATTTCCTGTCAAAGATTAAACGGAGAAAGGAAAAAATTAAATATTGTTATTTAGAGTAACGAGGCCCCACACATCATCTCCTTGTTTGGTAATGATGGCAAAAAATACATATAACGAAAAACTGGCGAAGATATTCATTGCGACTGTCTTACACATACAGTAAAACATACAGTTAGAGTCATAATATTGAGTTGCACGGCATCATAAGGTGTCAGTAAAATTTGTGCGGCAAATGAAAACATAAGTGCTCAAAAATATGTAATGGAAATATTTGTGAGCCCAAACTGAAGTCTTACACATATGATCTTTTCCAAAAAAATCAAACATATATAGTTTAACAGTACTTACTTCTATTCCATTCAGTTACCGTGTAAAAAGCGTTTTAAAGATAATCATATTTCTCAACTAAAATGACCTGAAATTGGATCAGAGTTTAAACTGATCAAAAATCTATGAAGGTGCTTAAAGAACTTAAGAATAATCGGCAACCGAGCAATATAAGTCTCAATTAATAGAAAGAATAATTTAACATTGGCTCCGCATTATTTTATTACAACAGCTAATGAGCATTAAAAAAAAGTTAGTTCAAAACATGGAAAGGCCTCGAAGGCCAAAGGTTACACAACAAAGTATTAATTACCATTGTTAGAGTATTTGCGCATCTCACTTTTCGATGTGTATCTATTTTACTTTTTTGTACAAAATAAAATTTCCTTCATAAAACTTATTTCATAAATATCTTCATTAAATTATTGTTCCTATGATATACGTACTTCAATGCCATTACTTTAAAACCTTTAGTGTTTTGAATCATCAAGCATGAAAAATAGATATTTTTACAAAACATTTTTGCTCTTTTTGCCACCATTGTAGATGTACATGTAGAACTACATGTATGTAGATTGTAGAATTATATGTATGTAGGCAATTGAATGAAGTTTCTCTCTTGGAGAAATTCCAAAACCAGAGTCCACCTAAAAAGAGTGCGTTGCAAGTAGTGAGTGACTCATTTCCCGCAAAAAGAGCACTGAATCATAATAAATAACGTAATTAAAGTACGAAATAAAAAATACTAAAAGTTACTTATATTATTATGATTTGTCTTAGAAACAGCATATAACAAATCATATATACCTCAAATTATAGAGGGAATTTTTTATTCATTTGATATTATACTTTACATACATGGAACTATTTTTGATGTATGGAACTCAAACTTCAACGAATCAGGAGCTGTTAAGTCTGTTTTCATTATTAATCTTCTTTTAAAAAAATTTTTCATTTGTGTTGGTCAATCGCTGCCTTCCAGATGTTGATCCTGTTTATGATTCAACACTTTCTCATAGTCATCCAGTTTTTAAAATTTCAGGTAGAGAGATGGATTACCCAATTTTAGTATTTTTTGCTTACAATTTTTAATCGCAAGTAAACTTTTATAACTATTGTCTCTATATGTAGCCTTAATCATATATATAATGCTTACATTATGCCATTGGGTAAGCTCTTTCCTGCTGGATCTTGTAATGTCCAAGACCAACAAAATAATCAAGACGTTTACTTTTTTTTATTCTTTTTTATTCCTCATCGCCGGTTTCCTATTCACTTTCCAGTTCATCATTTTAAACCTTCTAGACGGGACTTTTTTTACGCTCCTTCAATTCCTACGAATCCTGATTTGAAACAGCACCTCAGTCTATTTTTTCAAGCATGGTTTAGTCTTCCAGGACAAGCCCGTGTCTGACTCACACTCATCCTGCCACATATCTGAAGTTATATAGATGGGAAAAAATCAGCATGTCATTCCAACGCATAGTACGCATTTCCTAGCACTTCGTTCTTATAATAGTGGAACATCATTTCCACGGACATATATTACGACCTCATGTTAAATAGAACAAATGAATGGGTTTCAGCAGACACAGAGACGCTTATTACAATTGCCTGCCTTAAAAGAAGATGCCTTTTCACCTGGGGAAACCGAGTATAAAAAGAGATAGCACACAGCTGGCTAAATAAGAAGCGATATTACGTTACTTGTATTGTAAATATGCGACATAAATTTTGAGCAGCCCCCTCCCCCCAACTTACCATCCATCATCCTTTAATCTTATTCTTTCACAAATTATAATAAGTGCATATTGTATGCAAGCCCTTATGAAAAACATGGATATTGTCTGCATGGGGAAACATTATAAAATACCCCCTTTCTTTCCCCCCAAAAATAATGCTTCTAAATTTGAAATTCCTTTTAAATACACTCTTTCTTAATATTCTTCAAAGTTGTGATTTGGTAACCCATTAATTCAGTTTTAAAAAAATTAATGAAATTTTCATATTTTTAATGCTTTATATGGGTCTCTGGGGTGTTAATTTTGTTTTGGTGCTGAAATATAAATTTTTTTAAAATAATATAAGCTTTTGAAATTGAAATTAAATAATCCGAATATTTTACATATTATTTATAAATAATGAAATTTCTAAACAGTAAAATTTAAAAAAGTAATTAGAATTTTAAAATTATAAGCCCATAAAATAATAAACATTTCTCTAATACATATTAAGTAATTTTTACGTTGCGCAGACTATTTTTAAAATATTATCCTTTGATGTATTAACCTTTATAGCATTATGAAATATATCATACTCTTTAAGTCTTACCTAATTTTATTATTCTATATCTTTTGCATTTCAAAATATTTGAAAAATATTGATATCTTCTTAAATTCTTTTAAATATAAATTTAAAAAAAATACTATTTATTACTTCATTTATATAGAACTAGTTACAGCAGCGTTTTCAAACTGTGGGAAAGCCCCCTTGGATGGCTCGATAACCTTACGAGGGTGTCGCGAGCATAAGGTAAATAAAATTAAAAAAAAATAATTTACTAGAATGAAACAAAACAATATGCTTTCTGACGTAATAAAAATACACATTTACACTGATATAATTTATATATACCATCTGGCGATATAATGTCATCAAAATAAAAGCTTCCACTTCAAGACACTCATTAGATATATCTTTGACTCTATAACCAAATAAAAAAAACCAATTTGTTTGATTTGCTGTAATCCCAAGATGAGAGATTTTTTTATTATCTTTTCGTTTTAAACCAAAAATACTACTCTTTCAGAGAAACAAAACCTTGAACCAGAGAAAAATTTTGGGAGATAAAAAATTCTTTACTGTTATATTATTGGA
>BMAO01020575.1:0-22103 GCA_019973975.1 Trichonephila clavata
GTTGTCATCGTTGGACAAGAGTTTAAAAAACGAGATATCGTTCTCAATTGTAGAGACGGTACATTAATGCGAATCAATGAGACACATCGTGCCTATGATGTTCTTCCGTGGAGAAGATGGCTACCAAATCAATATACCTAAACGTCATGAAACGACTAAAATCCCTCTCAGTAAGACAGTGTCTGCTTCTGAATTTTACACAGCTGCAGAATTATGGAGCGTGATGGAGAAGTATGTCATCTGTTGTTGTTTCGAAATCTGTTAAATCAATTTTTAGTTGACATGTTTGCAAAAATTGAGAGTGAAAGACTCAACTGGATTCGTCACAACCAAAATAAACTGAGAAGTGAAGAATACATTCACCTTAAGGATGCGATAACAGCAACTGACGGACAATTATCAGAATTAGGTAAAATGGTTATGTTGCCTTCTTCTCTCACTGGTGGATCTCGCTATATGCACGAACGAACTCAAGATGCTGTGACTTATGTGCGACATTTTAGACGGCCAGATTTGTTCATTACATTTACGTGCAACCCTAAACGTCCAGAAATAGTTGATCTTTTGAATCAAGGTCAGAAATCACATGATAGACATGACATAATAGCAAGGGTTTTTCGTGTGAAAGTAAAACATATGATGAAGCTTCTAACGAAAGGTTGCATTTTTGGAAATGTAAGGTGTCACATATACACTGTAGAATGGCAGAAACGTGGCCTCCCTCACGTTCATATTCTTTTGTGGTTAGAAGATAAGATAAGACCAGAGTCTATTGACGAAGTTATTTGTGCTGAATTACCCGACTCTAACATTGACCCTGCTCTCTATGAAATCATAAGAACAACTATGATTCATGTCCCATGTGGACACATCAAGAAAAGTTCACCCTGTATGTTAAATGGTACCTGCACAAAAAAATATCCAAGGTGTTTCCGGAAGGAAACTCAAACAGGAGAAGATGGATATCCCCAGTATCGTAGAAGATCTCCGGAAGACGGCGGAATAGTAACACAAATAAAAAAAATAATGTTGACAATCGGTGGGTTGTACCCTACAACCCCGTTCTATCTCACACCTTTAATGCTCATATCAATGTTGAATTTTGCAATTCTGTAAAATCAATAAAGTATATTTGCAAGTATGTAAATAAGGGAACCGACCAAGCGACATTCGGGGTTGAAGATCTCGATGAGGTTACAAGATACGAGTCGGGTCGATACATCAGTAGCTCTGAAGCAATCTGGCGGACTTTATGCTTTCCTATTCATAAGAGGTTTCCTCCTGTTATGTACATCTAGAAAATGGACAAAGAGTTTATTTTACCGAAGACAATGCCCCATCCACAAAATCATCAATCCTCAAAAACTACACTGATGGCCTTTTTTGAACTCTGCCGAGTTGATAATTTTGCAAAAACTCTTTTGTATTGCGAAGTTCCAGCATACTATGTATGGAAAAATAACAAATTTTCTAGAAGGAAAAAAGGAAAAGCTGTTTCAGGTTATCTGGAAATCAGGAAAAATCGTGTTTTGGGAAGAGTATATACTGTACATCCTGGCAATGCTGAGTGCTAATACTTACGCCTACTCTTACATAAGATCCGTGGGCCAACATCATTTACTGCATTAAAAATTGTAGCAGGACTAGTCCAGCCCTCATTCCAAGCCGCTTGCAGAGCTCTTGGCTTGCTGGAAGATGATACTCATTGGAATAGCACATTAGAAGAAGCTTCGATATCTGAATCTCCTAATAAAATCCGTGAGCAGTTCGCCATAATATTAGTTTTCTGTCAAGTTGGAGATCCAATAAAATTGTGGGAGAAACACCGAGATAGTTTAGCAGAAGATGTCAAAAAACAATTCGAAGCAGAGCAAGTAAATATCGATTTATATCTTGATATTATTTATAATCAATGTTTCATTCTTCTTGAAGATATTGTCATATCTATGTCGAGTAAAGCACTCTTACAGTTCCGATTTTTATCACCATCACGAGAGGCAGTATTTGCAATCAGTAACCATCACTATGGGAAGGAACTAGGTTACGACACCGTTCATCTTAGCAAAACCGTTGCAGAAAATGTTCCAAAATTAAATCAAGAACAGAAAGAAATATATGAAAAAATATTAAATATATTACTTCCAACTCAGGTCAGTTATATTTCCTTGATTCACCTGGTGGAACCGGAAAAACCTTTTTAATTAATTTGTTACTTGCCAAAATCAGGTGTGAAAAAAGTATAGCTATAGCCGTTGCTTCTTCAGGAATAGCTGCTACTTTAATTGATGGAGGCAAAACAGCTCACTCTGCATTCAAATTACCACTCAACTTACATCATTCTGAAACTATTAATTGCAATATTTCTAAACAAAGTGATATGGCACATATTCTCAGAGAAGCAAAACTTATTATATGGGATGAGTGTACTATGGCTCACAAAAAAGGTATTGAAGCTCTAAACAGGACGCTCCAGGACATACGAGGCTGCAACCAAATCATGGGAGGACTAACTGTTTTATTGTCCAGTGACTTTAGACAGACCTTACCTGTTGTATTACGTGGGACACGAGCAGATATCGTCAAGGCCTGTCTTAAAACATCCTTTTTATGGCCTAATATCAACGTGCTATCTTTGAGAATTAATATGCGTGTCCATCTGCAACATGATTTGAGAGTAGAAATGTTTTCAAAACTACTCATTGATATAGGAGACGGAAATATTAAGGAAGTAGAAGGAAGAATAAATATTCCGGAAAGCCTTGGTAATATTGTTGGAGATTTGATAACCTTGACTGAGAGAATATATCCAAATATTAATCAGGTTGGAGTAGATTGCTCAACATGGTTGAAGGAAAGAGCTATTCTCACTCCAACAAATGACTCAGCTAACAACATCAACTACTTTCTGTTAAACAAACTGACCACAAAACATCCAAAGTATGAATCTGTGGATTCAGTAATGGAGGCAGAAGATGCTGTCCATTATCCGGTGGAGTTTTTGAATACTCTTAATCCACCTGGAATACCACCTCATGTTCTCTACCTCAAAATTGAAGCACCAATAATGCGACTGCGTAATTTGAATCCCCCCAAATTGTGCAATGGCACCAAGCTTCAGGTGAAAAATTTGCACAAAAACGTCATCGAGGCTATGATACTAACAGGAAAATACGAAGGAGAGATCGTATTTATCCCAAGAATTCCTCTGATACCATCGGACTACCATTTCGAATTCAAACGTGTATCCAATATCCTGTTACAGTTTGCTATGCCATGACTATCAATAAAGCGCAGGGGCAAACTTTGAAAATGGCCGGCATAGATCTAAGAATTGACTGTTTTTCTCATGGTCAGTTTTACGTGGCATGTTCAAGAGTCAGTTACCTTCAAGCAGAAAAAAAAAACGAAAAACACATTGTTTATAATGAAGTATTATGTAAATAAATGTGTTTAAGTCTGATTGTGAGTGTGTTTTTAACTTTGTGTATTCAATAAAAAAATTGATTTAATCCTAAAATATATTCCAAACTAATTAATTTGTTTTATTTAACTTTTTTTTTATTTTGAAGATTAAATTAGTTCTTAAATAAGATAATGTATTAATTATAAACTAAACATTTATCGAATATTTTGTGTTACGGAATTATAAAATTTCTATTAATGCATTAAACTTAGTGATTTTTAATGGCTTTTACTCATTTAGAAGTAAACATTCATAAAGTCTTGGTGTGAAAAATTTAATAATTCTATTTTTCAAACACAAGAGAAGTTTTCCAAATTTTAAGTACTTTTTTTTGTTGAAAATATTCCTTTTTATTTTTGCTGAAATCGTCTCACACAGCAGCGTAAATAATAACGTTTATTAATTTGATTTAGATATTTTTTTTATATATTGACTGATAAATGACCTAGGGAAATACCGTTTAATTCAGTTTTAATTATTTAAATGATTTCGCGCTATTCTATTTACTAAATTGTTATTTCCTTGTGACGTTTACTTTGCAATTCACTTAAAATTAACTAATCAGAAGTTTCTTTATCCTTCGTTATCTATAGTTTTATTTTTCAATTTACCCATACGAAGAACGGGTATACCAGCTAGTTAATTAATAAGAGCATAACACATCCTATATTGAATTTAATTGTTAAGCTCTTGAAAGTCGTAATGTTTTTTCAACGTGAATATTTTAATATGGGTTTAAATTATCATTAAATGAAGTGAAAGCTTAAGCTGAAAACTTGCACTGAAAGGTGACAGAAAACTTACTGATGGTCAAAGTTTAATATGCGTATTATACTGGTAATGTTAATAATCTTACATTTTGTAGAAATTTTATGGAATTTCCTTTTTTACTAGAAAGTTTCGTATTATCTTGAAATGCACGTGATTAATTCCGCAATTGATAAGCACAACTGTAAAAACGCATCATAGAATCTTCTGTTAGTTTTCTGATCAACTTATCGATATTTATCTGTATTTCTACAAGTGTTCATTCTACTGAGATTTATAAATTGAACAATTTAATGGTGCAAAATGTTTATTGAACCTGCTGCCTTATAGATTCCAGATCACCGAAATGATATCTGTATCTATCAAGGTCATTTTATACCGATTTCATTTTATGTTTGTAAACTAAATGAGGATATATATTATTAGTGTTGGAAAGATCTGTTTCATTTCATGACAATGTTTCTAAGCTGCCATTCTAAATTTCCTTTCACAGTCACTTTCTAAGCAAAAACTGATCTTGTTTTCCTCTAATATTTAGTAATTTTCTCAGAAGTAGTTATGTGCCTTGGAAATAAAAAAATTAATTTGTGCTTTGATTCAGCAATATCATTAAAGTAGGCTTTTAATAACACTCTATTCGTTTTCGTCTGAAATTTGGATTTAAACAACTCAAAAACTACTATTTCATGCATGCCTTGTTACATATAAGATACATACTAAAAATACAAAACAAATGTAAGGGGTCTCAGGGATGTTAACTTTTTCTGGAGGGCTGAAAATATAAACAATATTCAAATACATATAACTTATTTAAATTAAAAGTAAATAATTCGAATCTATTACACATTATTTATAAAGAAATGAGGCTTCAGAAAAGTGTAAAATGTTTAAAATGTAATCATAATTTTAAAAATTATAAGCATATGAAAATAGAGTTTTTTTAATAAGAAATATTAATTAAGTTTTACTGCGCGCACGCTATTTTCTAAAATAGTAGCTTTTGATGAATAAAACTTTACAGAATTATAAAATGTATCATACACTTTTTAAGCCCTAGAAATTAAGAATAATATATCTTTTGTATTTCAAAATATTTGAAAAATATTGAATTTTTTTTTATTTTTTAAAAAATATAATTTTTTATTCTACTTATTTAAATTTACTACGGTGAAATAAGGATACATTTAACTTTATAAATCAACTTATTGCTAGTAATTAAAGCTAATACTTTTAAAAATAGCATGCGCGCAATAAAACTTAAATATTTCTTATAAAAAATTCTTTTCATATGCTTATAATTTTTAAAATTATGATTATATTTTAAACATTTTACACTTTTCTGAAGCATCATTCCTTTATAAATAATGTGTAAAAAATTCGAATTATTTAATTTTAATTTAAAAGAGTTATATGTATTTGAATATTGTTTATATTTTCACACCACCCGGAAAAAGTTTACACCCCTGAGACCCCTTTTAAAAAGATGTCCCTCCGAAGAAAGATAATATGGCAGACGGATGACAAAAATGTAAACACATAAAGTCGATGTGTGGCGAGAGCTGCAATAAAGTAATATAGAACCCCAAAGATCGCCGATCGGGTATTGTTGTTAGCGACGCTGACTGCAGTACCATAGGGCTTGGTTTAGAATCCCGGAGAAGGCATGGATGTTTGTAAATATCTAATGCCTTTGCAACATGAGGTACTCCAAATAGCCGTCGAGCCACAAGTCCTCTTGTGAGATTGTTGGAAGGGGAAGAGTTGTGGAAAGCCCTTGATTATCCCTATGGTACTTTCCCTGGAAATTGGGGGTGGAACCTAGTCAAAAGTACTATCACACACTGATGCCGTGGTTTGAGTTCGATAAATCCAGAGATGGAGAAAATAGTTATTGTTTATAATATAAAGGAGAAAAGCGACTCACCCACTGACTGACTGACTAATCACGATATCTCTGGAACAATTCAACCAACAGACTTGAAATTTGGTAGCCATGTTCCTTTCTTAGAGTAGACATCAGCTAAGAACGGATTTTCCGAAATTCGAAACGCAAGGGGCGTTATAAATAATTGATTCCATGTTTAAACTACTTAATGTACCATTTTGAAATTAGGTAAGCAGATTCCTTTCATACAGTAGAGATCCGCTACAAAATGAGTTTGGTGAAAATCGACCCCCAAGTGGAGTTGTAGAGGCTTAGGAGGCATTATAAATAATTATTTCCATTTTTAAACTATTTTACGCACTGTCTTTAAATTTGATAAATAGATTCCTTTCGTAGAAAAATGATCAGTTAAAAAACGGGTTTTGTGAAAACAGACTTCTAAGTGGCGTTGCGGGGGATTAAGGGGCGTAATAGATAAATATATCCGTTTTTAAATTACTTCAGCTACCTGCTTGAAAATTTATAGGTACGTTTCTTTCATACAGCAAATATCCGCTATAAAATGGGTTTTGGGAAAATTGACCCCAAGAGGTGTTGCGAGGGCGGAGGGTTTAAGGGGCGTTATAAATTCCGATTTTTAAGTTATTAGATGTACAGTCTTGAAACTTAGTAAGCAGATTCCTCTCATAGGGTAGAGATACTTTACCAAGTGGGTTTCGTGAAAATTGCCCCCAAGTGGCGTTGCGGGACTTAAGGGGCGTTATAGATAATTATTTCCATTTTTAAACTATTAGACGCACAGTCTTTATATTTGATAAATAGATTTCTTTCATAGAGTAAAGTTCAGCTATAAGAAGGTTTTGTGAAAACAGGCCTCTAAGTGGCGTTGCGGGGGATTAAGTGGCGTAAAAGATAAATATTTTCGTTTTTAAACTACTTGACCTACCTGCTTGAAAATTGGTAGGAATGTTTCTTTGATGGAGTAAATATCCGCTACAAAACGGGTTTAGGGAAAATCGACCCGAAGGGTGTTGCGGGGGTTAAGGGCAGATATAAATAATTATTTCTATTTTAAACTATTAGACTCACAGTCTTGAAATTTGGTAAGCAGATTCCTCTCATAGAATAGATTCACTACAAAATGTGTTTTGTGAAAATCGACCCTTAGATGGCATTGCGGGGGTTCAAGGGGCGTGATTGATAATTTTTTTTTTTGCATTTTTAATTTATTGGAAGCACAGACTTCAAATTTTGCTACGTAGATTCCTTTCATAGAGTGCAATTCCCCTACACAATGGGTATTGTGAAAACAGACCCCAAAGTGGCGTTGCGGGGGCTCAAGTGGCGTTATGGATAATTATCCCCATTTTTAAACTATTAGACGTACAGTCCTAAATTTGATAAGCAGATTCCTTTCGTAAAGTAGAGAACCGCTACAAAATGGTATTCGCGAATATCAACTACCAAGTTTGATTTCGGGAGAATAAGAGGCGTAATCGATAAATATTTCCATTTTTAAACTATTTGATCATCCTGCTTGGAAATTGGTAGGCATGTTCTTTCATGAAATAGAGTTCCTCTAACAAAGAGTAAAATGAAAATTGACCCCAAAGATGTTTGCGAGGGGTCAAGAGGAGCTACAGAAAAAAAATTCCTGTTTTTAATTGTTAGACCCATATACTTGAAATTTGTTAAGCATGTTTCTTTTGTTGAATAGGGATCCACTAAGAATGTATATTAAGAGAATCAAGTTCTGGGGGTGCAGGGGGTTACTGGGACGTATTGACAAAAAAAATTCCTTTTTTCGAGCTACAAGAACTATAATAATGAAATTTGGTTTGTATTTTTCTTTTGTTGAATAGAAATCCGCTAAGAGCGGCTGTTTTGGAAAATGGCTCTCAACGGGATTACGGGGATATTGATAATAAAACTTTCGTTTTTTCTGTTAGATTTAGACTTGAAATTTGGCTTGCATTTTCAATTTACGGAGTAGAGATCCACCGAAAATTGGTTTTGCGGGAATCCACTTGGTTTTTGGGTTACGAAAGAGCAAACATTCTCATTCTATACTTCAATTTTAGAGATTTTTAGAAAATACAAATTAGATGAGTTCTGCCCCTTTTTTTTTCATCAAGAGGCAACAGTTACAGGTATACGTATATTTTTCAATACAATCGAATTCTTAATGCTAGGACTTAGATATCAATAATTTATACATATATATATAATCAGTAAAAAATTATAAAACATCATGAAATACCCAGCGAAGTGGGCGGGTAACGGCTAGTTGTTCATAATTACAATTAATATGCACAGTTTAATTTTATAATTTAAATTAATAATGCGGATGCACCTTTGAAGGTGCTGCGGGTAGGTGCGGACAAAGACCTTGCATCCGTCCGTTGAGCCTACTGTTTTCAGAATGTTCTGATGTGGCGTCTGGAAAGTTCAGTTGGAGTAGCAAGGCTTGAAAGTACGGCGCCACAGTTACAGTTAAGTGAGGAGTGTCGGAAACATACTCCCACCCTATATCCGAACTAGTTCAGATACATAGGAAGTTTTTAGAGTTTATGAACAGGTCGTTTGTAAATGGAGTCTTGAGTTTTCACAGTTGCAACTCGAACCAGTCCGTCGTTGCCCGGATGCACTTGAAGAACTCGAGCCATTGGCCATTTACCAGGAGGACCCTCCTCTTTGATCACCACGATGTCATCTTCCTTCAAATTTGGTTGTGAGACCTGCCATTTCTTGCGAGGTTGTAAAGAAGAGAGAAAATCGGAGCTCCACTTCTTCCAAAAGCCACGTTTGATATTCTGTAGCAACACACTCCCAGAGATTTCTGTGGTTGGAAGTGGAAGGAAGCTCTTTAGGAACTGAGAGAAGGACATCACCTGTAAGGAAATGTGAAGGTGTGAGTATAGATATGCATGCTATGTCAGAGTCATTAACGTATGAGAGAGGCCTGGAGTTTACTAACCCTTCGATTTGTGTGAGCAAGGTGGTTGACTCTTCAAAAGTCAATATGGTTTCTCCCAACACTCTCTTCAGATGAAATTTGACGGATCGAATTCCTGATTCCAAAATACCACCAAAATGTGGTGGTGATGGTGGAATAAAGTGCCAATCTATGGAAGATTTGGATAAGTAGAAGGATATGGATTCATTAGTTAGTAAGGAAAGTCATAACTTTCGTATATCGTCCAGTTTTCGACGAGCTCCAACAAAATTGGTGCCATTGTCACTATAAATGTGGCGGGGAGCACCACGACGAGCACTAAAACGACGAAGTGCAGCTATGAAAGAATCAGTTGTTAAGTCTCCGACTGCTTAAATATGAACAGCTTTAGTGGCTAAGCAGACAAATAAAGCAATGTAACCCTTAATAGATTTAGTCCCTTGACCTTTGTTGCATTTAATCAGTACAGGACCAGCATAATCGATACCGCAACTGAAGAAAGGTCTCTCTAGCGTAACACGATGTTTTGGTAGATTGCCCATAAGTTGTGGTGTAGTGGTGGATATTTTGATCTTACACTTCAAACATTTTCTAATACATTTGTTAATTAACTTTCTACCTCCTACGATCCAATGCGATTGTCTAAGAACGTGAGCTAACAAAGTAGGCCCGGCATGTAAATGAGCGATGTGTTGTTCCTTGATAAGGAGTTCACTAATAGTGTGTTGAGAAGGAAGTATGATAGGATGCTTGGAATTGAATCAGAGCTGTGAATTTTGCAATCTTCCTCTCACCCGTACTAAACCATGTTCATCTATGAATGGATGGAGGGAACGTAATGGACTTTTGGGGGGCAGAGAAGTCTGTTTCTTAATGTTTTGTATTTCTTCCTGAAAGTGGGTGCCTTGAACACAACGAATGACGGTTTCTTCGGCGGTTTTGGTTTCCAAAAAGGTAAGTGGAGTTGTATTATTATGGGATGAACCAATCTATGATCCTTGAGATGATTTAATCTTTTTGCAATTTTTAATAAATCTTTGGCAATAAGCTAAAATGCGAATTATTTTCGTAAGTGAAGAGTAGTGTTCAAATAAATCATGAATTACATCATTTAATGTGTGAGTAAAAAGATTGAAGATGGAGTCTGATTTCTGTTCCACTTTTACCCCATCTGAAGCCTCATCGAAACTGGATTCGGTCTTGAGCCAACTAAAAGTTTCTAGCCTTAGCCAGAGTGGTCCTTGCCACCATAACATGCAATCTGGTAAGTATTTAGGATCAATACCACGAGATGCAATATCTGCGGGATTTCCCTTAGAAGGCTCATGTCTCCAGTGCTTTGTAGGTAGAACTTCCATAATTTCAGATGTTCTGTTCGCTACAAAAGTTTTCCATTTACGAGGGTGACTAGACAGCCAGGATAGAACTATTTTAGAATCCGTCCAAGCGAATACATCAAAGGTATAATGTTTTAGTGTGCATAAAATCGATTTAAATAGCTTGGATAGAAAATGTGCTCCGCACAACTCCAGTCGAGGAATAGAAACTTGCTTGACAGGGGCTACTTTAGTTTTTGAGACAAGTAGTTGAACCTTGATTTTGCCGTTGTGTTTTTGTCGACAGTAGATTGCAGCAGCATAAGCCAATGATGAAGCATCTGCAAAACCATGCAATTCTACTGTGTTGTCTGCTGTAAGAATAACCCATCTGGGAACAGTGTGAGATAGTTGATCTCATTAAATGCCTTTTGAAATTTAAGCCAATCATCTGTCAATTGTTGTGGAATGGGAGAATCCCAATCTGTTTTGGTAAGCGAAAGTTTTTGATAAAAGATTTTCATGAATACTGTGCAAGGTGAAAGAAGTCCTAAAGGATCGAAATTTTTTAAGACTCAGATAAGATGCGTCTCTTTGTGAGTGATGGTGTAAGTTCAAGTGAGGGTTGGAACCCAAAGGTGTCGTTGGATGAATTCCAAAACAAGCCTAACACCTTGGAACTTTCATTAGAATCTTTGGAAAATTCAACTCGTGTATCATGAGAGCTATGTTCTGAAAATTGAGCGAGAAATTCAGTAGAATTAGAATTCCATTTCCTTAAATGAAATCCACGAGTACTCAAAACATGAACGATGTCCTTACAAATGGAGATTGCGTTATTTGGTGTATCTGACCCTGATAGTAAATCATCCATATAAATATCTTCCTGTAAAATTAGGGAGAGGTTAGGATTATCTTTAATATCGAGGGCAATTTGCTTAATGCACCTAGTTGCCAAAAAGGAAGCTGAGGCTAAACCGCAGGTGACAGTTTTTAGCTTATATGTGTGGATGTCTTCATAAGAGTTTTTTCTCCTAAGGATTTGTTGGCATTTCTGATCTTCATCAGCTAATAAAATTTGACGGTACATTTTTTCGATGTCCGCTGTAAATACAATTTTAGGGATTCTAAAACTAAGCAAAATTTCAAAAATATCCCTTTGTAATTTTGGATCTACGCCTAACATAGAATTTAATGAAGTACCATTTGTAGTTTTGCAAGATCCGTCAAAAACTACTCTCAACTTGGTTGTAGTGCTGGATGGCTTGATAACGGCGTGATGTGGTAAAAAATTCTGATCTTTGTTGGAAGTATGAGAATTAGACTTTACTAAACTCATATGACCTAGCGATTCATATTCGTTCATGAATTCTTTGTATTGTTCTTCAAACTCTAGGTTATTTTTAAATTTCCGCTCCATCGCTAATAAGCGAGATATTGCCGCAGGTTTTGAGTCTCCTAATTCTAAATTTGATTTATAAAATGGGAGCTTTACAACAAAACGTCCATCTGAGTTAAATGTATAAGTATTTTGAAAATGTATTTCCACAAACTGCTCTTCAGAAGTTAATATTCTATCTTTTAAATTAGGAATTTCTTCTAATTCCCAAAATTGTTTTAATTGATTGTCAATACTTGTACCATTAATATGAAGATTTAACATTGAATTTGAATTTAAAGATTCAGTTAATTTGCCTGAAACCAGAAAACCAAAAATAGAATTTTGAGCAATTAAGTTGCTTTGAGCACAAGTAATTTGCCCAGGAAGCAAAATAGAAAAAAAGTAATCCGATCCAAGAATCATATCTATATCGTTTGGGATAAAAAAATTTGGATCTGCTAAACATGCATTTTTTAAGTGAGAGAAATGTGTTTCATTTATTCTTTCCGTCGGTAACGGAGCAGTTAGTTTTTCCAAAACATACGCTTTAACTGGTAGTTTACCTTGGGGTCATGCAATGAAACTAAATCCATTTCGTCACAACCTTTAGTCATCGCAATGTTGGAATCTTGCAATCCCCTTATTTGTAATCGAGGGTTTTTTCTTTTGAGGCCTAGCAATTTCAAGCATTTTTCAGAAATAAATGTTGATTCACTTCCGCTATCCGTCATAACTCGAACTTGACAGTTCTCACCCAAAATATTTTTAATATTAACCCTTATGGTGGGTAATAAAGAAAAATAAGTTTGTTCAGAATTCACGGAAGCTGTAACTGTTTTGTTTGGATTAGTATCATTTCCGATCTGGTTTTGACCTTGGGCATGATGAGATTTATTACTTGACATTGCGTAATTTTTAAAATTATTATCGTGTAAGAGTGAATGGATGCCTTTTCTTACAAAAGTGGCATGTAAAAGTTGAATTACAATGTGACTCCGTATGCTTATCCGATAAACAGTTCATACATAATTTTTGTTTGTTTAACAAGTTGTTTACGTTCTTTTACAGACATTTCTTTAAATTTAAGACATTTGAATACAAGATGATTCATTTTACAACAAGAACATTCAAAATTATTGTTACATTTCGATTTATTAATAAAAGGTTGTTTTTCATAAGTTACGCTTTCATTATAAAGCTCTAAGTATGTGTGTGTGTGTGCATCTGTTATTTAAAAATTCTATAAATTATTCAAATGTAGGAATATCAATATTGTTTGAAAATTGTGCCCATTCTTGGCGCGTTTTAGAATTAACCTTTTGTAACAAAATGTAAATCAACCATACATCTCTAGATTCTGCTTTATTATCAATAGATTTAAGACCTCTAATTACTTCATCGGAAGTGTCTGCTATGTTGCGTAAATTGCTAGTGTTAATATCATTAAAGGAAGGTTGTTCCATGAATGTTTTAATTAATGAAAAAATTATTTGCTTCTTTTTATCATAACGGGCTAATAATTTTTCCCAAGCCTCGTTACAAGCAGTTTCAGTTATAGGAATATGCTTAATTATGTTTGCTGGTTCTGACAGCAATAAACCTCAAGATATTGAAATTTTTGTACATTTGATAAACACATATTATCATGCACTAATGATACATATAAATCTTTAAATGAAGGCCAATCTTTATAATCACCAGAAAAATGCTCAATATTAATTTTTGGTAATTTAAAATTGCTAGATTTCACATTTGATACATTTTCAAAAACATCTGAATTATAATTATATACATTTGTGTGTTCTCACAGATAAATTTTCTAAAATATTCTGTAGCCTGTCTTTGGTTTCGTAATATTTTGCTTCGAATTCTTCCATTTCAGAGGATTCGAATGGTAATGCAGCATCCGCTTGATCAAATCCGTATACATTAATTCTAGTTTTTCCAACTTGTTAGATATATCATTTTTGTTAAAAGTTTGCTCATCTTTTTCAATGAAATTTTTAGTTCTTGTAAGTGCAGCCTTCGCTCTGCCGCGAAGCGCTTTAGCAGTTTCGGCGTCCATTATTTTTGATAAATGAAATATGGACGGAATGAATCAGTAAGAGAAACCAAAACCAAACGTTGAATGAAAATATAAAATAGTACTTATCTCTTGCTTCTCTGAATCGATGATGAAGATCTCTTAGGTGCCTCCATATGATGCCGTGGTTTGAGTTCGATAAATCCAGAGATGGAGAAAATAGTTATTGTTTATAATTACAATTAATATGCACAGTTTAATTTTACAATTTAAATTAATAATGCGGATACACCTTTGAAGGTGCTGCGGGTAGGTGCGGACAAAGACCTTGCATCCGTCCGTTGAGCCTACTGTTTTCAGAATGTTTTGATGCGGCGTCTGGAAAGTTCAGTTGGAGTAGCAAGGCGGGAAAGTACGGCGCCACAGTTACAGTTAAGGGAGCAGTGTCGGCAACACACACCATACATAGAGAGGAAAATCGCTTTCTATCTTGTCCCTTAATATTGTAATTCTGTCATATGTATACACATATTTACATAAATTGTATCTATTTTATAAAAAGTAACTAAAATAAAACTTTTCTTTGTTGAGCTAAATAGGAATTGACTTAATTTTTTTATATTACTTGTTTAACTAGTCAATTTTCCTTTATAAAATCTGCATTTTAGAAAATTACATAAATCACTGTTTTTAAACTTATAAACGAGACTATCAATTAAATCAATAAGGTATAAGTTTAATACATAAAAAATAGTGTCCGCCGACCCATTCTATACATTTTTTTCTATTTTTACGAAATGGTGTGTGTGTGTGTGTGTGTGTGTGTGTGTGTGTGTGTGTGTGTGTGTGTGTGTGTGTGTGTGTGTGGTGTGTGTGTGTGTGTGTGTGTGTGTGTGGTGTGTGTGTGTGTGTGTGTGTGTGTGTGTGTGTGTGTGTGCACCTAATTCCTTTTCATATGTACATTGAAATAAAAAAAAATTGTTTGAAAAATTGTGTAAAAAATTATTAAAAAATAACTGTAAATGTTTCTAGATAAGTTTTGTGTCTAAACATTTATAAATTTGTGAAAGTATGTAAAATATTTTTAAAAACCTTCAAAAAAATACTAGAAGTAGTGCTAATTAATTATTTTTTGCTTCTTGTTAATAATAAAAGCATTTATTTATAGCGAAATGACGTCAAACCGCTGTCACTATTATAAAATTTACCACATCCGTTGTGTGTGTTTACTTCCAATGAAGTCTTTGATCCCGCAATGACGCTTTGAGAAAATGTATTTCCCGTAATATTTTGCTATGTTTCACATGTATGTAAAAAAATTTATTTTCTTGCTTATTTATTGCATATTTGGTTTTTCAAGCTATTTATGTGATTCTTGGCATTCACACACGTAGTTAAACAAATCTTCAGACTTTGTTAGAATTTTAAGAGAATTCTCAACGTTTGAGTTAATTCTTTAAAAAATAATTTTCTTTAAGCAATCCACCCAGTTCAAGCCTTCAAAAATAAATCAGCAGTTAATTTATGAATCCTATTTTTTTACCTTTCCCGGAATAATCAGCAATCCGAAATCATGTCAGAATAAGAAATGTTAAGTCATGTTAAATAAAGAAATAATTTGGGGGAGGGGGTGCTCCACGTAGTTCCAACAAATTCGTGTAAAACTGAGTTAGGTACATATATAATATATACATAAATGTTTATATATAATGTTTTTAAGCGTTTTCGTTGAGCTTACATTAAATAAACTCAGAAATAATTTAATACAGTGGTATATATTCAAGTGACCAGTTTTATTTTATAACTTAATCTCTGAGGCAAGGGTGGGAATTAAGTCGATCGCGGTCGACCGGTGGACGGCCAAGACATTTGCAGGTAACCGCCTGAAGATAAGCAGTAAGTAATTATATACCGGAAATAATCAAGATTATGACTGACAGTATACAGCCTAAGTCTTCAACTGACTATAACTGTAAGCATCAACTTTAGATGAAAATGTATGTTTTATTTTTCAAATGTATAATCAAAATGTATGTTTTATTATGTTTTATTTATTATGTATGTTTTATTTTATTTTTGTATGTTGTGTTTTGCTTTAAACATGATATTAAAAGTGTAAGTTTATTTTATTGTGCATGCGGTTTTTCTTATATAGGTAAATACATTTGCCGTATGTATTATAATAATTATTGTAGACCTTTTCCTTTGCTGACCACTCCTACGAAACTGCGTGAACCGCAACACCTTAAAGGAATTAGAAGTAGCTCGTACCCTGGAAAAGTTTGCTCGTTCCTATCAAAAGAGGAAAAGCTGGAAAACTCCTACACAATATAAATACTTATAATTCTTACTACAATTGTATTTTTAAAAAATTTAAGCTATATTCCAATTATTTTACAATTCATTAATAATTTTAATAAATAATGACGAAGATATAGGATGTAAAAAAATACGCAGAATTATTGAATTTCTTATTATTGTACCAAAACACTGAATTTTAATCACGAAATATGATGCAATTATATTTCCCAAGAGTTTAAAATAAATCTTGTGTACATTTTTGTTGCAGTTGTTTAGTATTGCATAATTATCATTTATTCAACATTCAGCAAAAAGAATTCTCCCTACACGACCTATCTCTGGAATACATCATAAATAAAACAAATAGCGAAACAGCTACATTCGCGAATGAAGGTCATTTCTAGTGTGTACGCAAATCCTGTTTAATGCATGCATAATTTCCTTTTATCCTCACAAACCTTCACTTACTCGGTCATTGAATCCCGGCGACATATATTTAGCTATATTTAGACAACACTAAATACCCAGAATAGAATTGTTATGTACTCTACTTCTTAATTAAGTTTAAAAAAAAGAATTGCATTAGGAATTTTTTTAATGTGAAGCTAACGAAATCATTTAAATCTTTATCTCTATGATGTTTATTTTCTGAAGCCGTTTCATTTATTTACATTTTTTCTTTGAAAATTAATCCCTTCTTGCGCTGAGCACTTTTATTCAGTTTGAAATCACGGTGGCTTACTTGCTACGGAAGTAGTCCAATGAATCTTGGACAGTTGGTTAAATACGTACTTATTCCACCCAAAGCCACTTTTGAAATTTTTCAAGCTGCTTCATATTAACTAGAATTGAACTTAAGAGTTCTTTCGCCACGATATTGAAATCCGATAGAGAATATATCAACTTGAATGTCTTCTTTTTCACTTTTATTTCAAAATATACAGTGAAGATCGTTCAACACGAAACTGAGGGGGGCTGATATATTTTTTCCTGTAAAAAGAATTTCGTATTAAAGAGGAAAAAAACATATATTTGACAAAATTAAGTTTATTACGAGTTCGTTTTATTTTCATAGGTATGTATATATGCATGTATTTAATAAAAAAAATCAAAGAAACAAAAACATTCATAAGAGCTTAATGAAATATTTTACAAAATTTACAAATTTTTTGAAAAACAAAACAATTATTGTGTTTTTAGAAAATAATTCTGATTTTTGTTTTTTGTTTTTGCATTGTCTCTTTTAGTATCAAATTGTCAACAAGTTGTTTGATGTCGTCCATTTTGTTATTCGTTTCACCACTGGAATGTGAGTCTAAATAACTGCGCATACTTTTCCTGATGTTCCTCATTTCAGATGCTATGGGAACAGGATCTGCGCCACTCATTTCATTTAAGGATGGAGGGTGAAAATAATTTAGAAAAACAAAATGGATCGTGTCACAGGCATTTCGAGGGTATTTCAAAGCAAAGTTACCCTCCTTTCTACGAAACATGTGAAAATACCTCTCTTTCATTTTACATCCTTCTTAAATCTCACCTGTTTGGCAGGTGTTTTCCGTATTTTGTTCATTCTGAGAAGAAAAGTCTTTTCGTGTTGTGATATCTGACTACCCTAAAATTGTTAATTTTGCCAAAAATTGGCGTTTTTTTATAATTTTATTTTACAGGCAATTTTATTGGCTTTATAAAAATACCAAGTTTATTATTTTCTATTCACTGGAAAAAAAAACTACAAGTGTTTCGTTAAAAGCAGATGCCATACTTTAAAATGCGTTTTACTCGAAATGTGTATGTTTTGTATAATAGTAGAAATGTTTTAACCTTCCGATTTATCAATCACTGTTTTATTACAAAATTTACGATCCGTTATGTTAATATAATCACTGTTTTTTTAAAGCAATTTCATATAACTAAGATAAAGTGCTCTAGCTTTTGTAAAAATTAAAATATCTCTTACCCTGAAGGTCATTTCACAAATGAATAGCATTGCAACACATCAAAATTGAAAAATTGTTCATAAAAATGTTTGCATAAAATAAATTTGTTTGTGTAATTTTTTTCAATTTTTACCAATTTTTTCCCATTTTAATAATAATTATTTCTTTTTCTCTTCTTGATTTTAGCATAATTTTCTTAAAATGTGTGCTAAATAAATCTAAAAAACCACAAAAAAATCCCTATATCTCCATTTTCTTTTTTAAAAAGTTGTCGCGCAAGTAGTTGGATATTTTAAGCGATTTTCGTTTCGTGTTTTGAGAAAAAATGCTTGAAAACAAATAGTAATTTGTTGGGACCATTGTATTATTTCGTGTTAACCAATATTTCTTCTGAAGCGTTGTCACGTTAAACGTACTTCAGTGTAAATCCACATCTTTGACTGCTGGATAGCTCTAATGTGTAACATACATACCAGTATAGCTAATGAAATAAGTATGAAATATTTGAATGAAGGAGACAAAGGAGAGTCTCGTTGTTAAAATTACGAATTTCTTTGACCATTAAAATGAACGAAGTTTCTTAAGTTCTCTTGAAGAGAGAGAGTTGTAGAAGATAAAGGTTTAAGATACCAGCTCAGATATCTCTAACATTTATTTGTGGCATAATTCACATAATTAGTCTCTCGCATAATCCTAGAAATTTATTTAATTAAAATCAGTTCTATTAATGGGGGGAAACAATCCCAAATAAAGAAAGAGAGAGAGAGAGATTGAATTGAACACATCAGAAACTCTATTGAGAAAAAAAATAACATTTTAGATATCTGAGTTACATATTTATGAAAATATTCAGATTTCGCAAACACGGAACTGAGAGTTTTCATATTTGGATTCTTAAGTGAAGCGTTTTGTCGTTTCAGAATTAATTTTAAAATCATAAAATCGACGCAAAATTTTTAAATACTGTTCTTTCTTTCTTTCTTTCTCGGTAAGGTATAATTTTGCTGCGTTTTTTAATTTCTCTTTTTACCTAATTTTAAGATTATTATTCAAATCTTATAATAGCTTTTGGGTTATGGATAAATAAAATCAATATAAATATGACGAATCATTGCATTAGTTATATACAATAATGTCGATACACTAAAACTTAAGACTAGTTTATCACAGTTTGGGTTTGTTTTAACTCAATTTGGTGAGATTTCATTCGGCTTGGTAGGCATAAAACAACAATGCGAATTGCGCAACGATTCATTTTTCAGTCTTCAAATGATACTTTAAAATATTTTTTTTTAAAAAGTAAGTTTGATTTTTTCCCCTTCTTTGTACTATCGTTATTTAAAATTAAGCTGTCCGTCATAAGAAACACAACTGCAGTGTGTTGTTGATCAAATTAAATTAACCTAATTACTTATATCTTTCAATTGAATTTTTACCTGGTTATTTGTCAATTAATACAAATCATTTGTATGTATTGAATTATAAGAAGGAAAACATGTAATATCTGCCTTTGTGGACACGTTTTAAAAGTTATATATTTTATTTTTTTTCTTGCTTTGACAATTTTTATTTTCTATTTCCTTTTTAGATCTCTGAACCAAACTTTTGTCCATCTTTTTTAGTTATACGTGTAATTGAAATTAACGTAACATTAGTGTGTATGTATACTGTTGCAGATTAGATAAAAATAACATATATCTGGACTGTAAGATGTTACTTTTAGCAGAATGCATGTTGAATTGGAGTCATCTGCCAAACGGTTTCTAAGCGAATCTTTATTCTGTCATCATCTCTGAAAATAATGACTCACAGATGTAAGTAGAGGAAAATATGGTTAAAATAGCAGGTCGAGCTTTTCAAACTTTTAAAATGACTGGAAACGAATTCCCTGTTCCCAAAATTTCATGACAAGCATTTTTACTTATATTGCTTGTTAATATTTCTGCTTCAATCAATTCCAACTTTCTCCGTTATTCAACAAATTTTTGAGTCCATATTAAACTAGACTGGAAATCAATCAGTTGTATTTGAAATTTTTCAATTTTCAACCAATCGATATGGACTAGTCCAGTTTATTAAATGAAGTCACATCAGAGTACGTAAAAAACTTGAGAAATTTCCGAAAATTCTTAGAACTGAGAAAATCGCTGAAAACTGCGACTGATCACTCGCGTTTGTTCATAAAACTTCATGTTGAGCTTTGTTATTTTGAATTAAAATGCAAACCGTTTTTATCGGTTGCGTGCCCAAAATATTGTGTTGCGTACCATGAATGGCACGCGTGCCACAGTTTTGCCATCCCTGGCGTGGACATTTCATTATTGATGGACTGAGCTTGTTCTTACCTGAATTATAGTTATAACTTGGGCTATAGTAAAATGTACGTCAAGTGAACTCAACATCTTGGCAGTAACTGAGTTTGGAGAAGGCTGAGAAAAGTTGTTGGAGCGCTACAACAAATGTTTCAATTGGAACAGCAACTACTTAGAAAAATATTTAATATATCAAAATATTTACAAAATAAATTTCCTTTCATTATCTTAAATAGAAATGTCTGCAGAAACACAGATGTCCTTTTCTTTTAGACTGACCCTCATAATTTCGTAGATTCTAAGAATACTCCATAAACCCTTTAAAAAGATACACTGAATAAATATGTAGGTAAACACATTTTTAAAAAACTGTAAAAACCGAGAGTAATATATGAAAAGTTTCCATTTACGTTCAAAACATAACGATCATATTTTTTATATTTAATATTTGATAAATCTAGATTTTTAATTGTAATTTGTTTTTAGTTAAAGTGCTGCTCTTCATTCATTTGTTCCAACAGTTTTCTGACTGCGGAAGCCGAATGATCATGAACTCGTAAATGGCGCTGTTTCTGTCGAGTCGTAAGTTCGAGTCCTGGTGCTGCAAAAAGCTCATTAAATAGAAAGGTTGATGCACATTAAACCTGTCATGGCATTATATTTTTCTAAAAATGTTCATTTTTGATTAAAATACATTTAGAGTACAAATATAATAAACATAGCTCTTTTTCTCAAGTTTTGTTCACACTTTCCTTGTGTTGAGAACGTGTAAAATGTTAATCTCAGTTAGAGTTCATAATATAAACAAACTGCTAACAAATATGAACTTCCATACCATAGAAAATTATGTTATTTTCATGAACAGTCCTTCATATTTTGTATATTTATTTTTCTTCAAAATCAGAAAATACTCATTTCATTAGAAAAAACTCATTTACTGAATTAGAATTTTTTTTATAAAAAATCTATAAACTAAATTTATTTACTACATCCTTAAGAATTGTTGTTGTAGTTTTGTCCAGTAGTGCTGAGAAATCAAATACAATCAACTTTCGATAATACGAACCTCTCGATAATTCGAAGTATATGCTCAGTCCCTAGAAAAACTCTTGCACTAAAACTCTTATTTCGCACTAAAACAATACATTTTGGTACAATCAATCTTTCGAAGTAAAATCTGTGACTGGTCAGACTACAACACGCTATAATTCGAAGTTATCTTATAAACCTCTCCACAATTCGAACACTCATTCATGTATCAAATAGGGTGGAGCTTACAAGTTTTGCTTTGTGTTTCCTCTGCTTGTCTCCCCTGTAACGTATCCCCTTTGATGACCCTCTGTCTGCTGCCCCTTCGTGTTTTCCGCTCCCTCAGGCGAAAAGACACTTTTATTGTTTTTATTCCCATAAGTGGACAATAGACCAACCGAACCTGTTGTCAGCCGTCCATGTCTTTCGTTTAACACGTAGTCCTGCTACACATGTGTTCAGAAAGGATGATCCGCTATTGTGAAGAACAGATAAATAGGATTGTGTATGAATGCATTGAATGTATTCTTTTAATACAGTACTTTTAACTTCTGTATAATATTTTTTTATACTGTATATATGCAATTTTTAAGAATACTTTAAAATAATTTTATACATATGTACACACACAATTGTTGTATAATTACATAGTTTCAAATTTAAATGTGTTAGAAAAAAAATTATCTTCGTGTATTTTGGGAGTTTTTTTCTACCCTCTTGTTAATTCAA
>BMAO01020576.1:0-19667 GCA_019973975.1 Trichonephila clavata
TGAAAATTAAACAGCTAAATTTGAATCAATTAATTGTCTAATGTTGCTACTACTAAAGAGATAAATATTATAAGTATTGAAAATCTATTGCTGCTGAAGTAAAGCGATTATGTACGTTAAAAATACTAATTATTGTATTTAAGAGATTTTATTTTTGTAACCTATTTCTTTGTTAATGGGAATTGCTATATTATTGTTATATAAACATAAATAAATATTAATTAAGAATCTCACACTAAATGGTTAAGAAAAATAACAAGTAAGAAATGTTGCGAGATGCTTAAAATATTCGGGTTTGGGGATTCATTCCCTTCTTCAAATTTCTGATTCAGTTAAATAGCTCATAATAAAATAAGCACACGAAAAATTTTTTTAAAAAATTAAATAAATGACGCTTTTAAGTATTAGTACTTAGTAATCCACATAAATTAAGATCTCGGGACTTTTATCAGATTGGCCGTGCTAATAGTCTACGAATACGATCCTTTAAAAAACTAAGTACTTTTAGTTAACAAGCGATGCTCGATAAAAAAACAAGAATTGATCAGACAAATAGTTTTATAGATTTACTCTTTCCTACGGCAAGCTGGAAAAATTATCACAAACCCTACGTGGGCGTTACTCTTTCTCTTACAACACTCTTAACCCAATGCTCGGGTAACGAACATTCCTCCTTCCAGGAAGTTCGGAGTGAACGATCTCAAACTGATACAGTACGGTCAGCTAAAATTTATATTCGAGGTTGAAATCTAAAGTCAAGTCAAAAGTAGGTGCCTCATAGGTTATTTATCCCATGTCATTCCGGAATACAAAAAAGTACAGAAATCTTACGATTTCCCGGGAACCGGGTTCTCGGGAAAGAAACTCTAGTGCAGGAATGGCAAACTAGTGGCACACGTGCCATCAATGGCACGCGACACAATATTTTAGTCACACCAACGATCTAAACATTTTGCCTTTTATTTCAAAATAACTAATTTACACTATGAAGTATAACGAACAAACACCAGTGATCGGTCGCGGAACGGCTGGTAGCAACTCGTTTGTTATTGTCTTGCCTTAGTTATGTCGTGGAATGCAGTTGCTAATGATGCAAACTTTGTCTACGCATAGCATAGTCAATTTCGTTGATACAACTGTAACTGTTTGTGTTATATTTAAGATTTTTAACTGTTATTTAACTTGGCTAGTTCAGCAAAAGAACAAAAAGTGCAAGATAGTAAGTGTAACAGAGGACTTCAGACTTATGAATCTAGAATTATGGCATTATTAGTAAAGGCGAGAAGTGGTGTGTGTTTTATGCTCTTGAACAGTGATGTGCAGAGCACCGTTTGTGCAAAACGGTATTTTGAAACAAATCAGTAATCCTCTTGTCATAAAAGTGAGCCACAGCAAAAATAATTAATTGCTTAGAAACCATTTGGTAGATATGTGACTCCAATTCAGCATGTATTCTACTAAAAATTACATCTTACAATCCTAATACAAGTTATTTGTCATCAATTTGCAACAACAGAAGTCACACTAATGTACTTTAATTTACACGTATAACTAAAACGTTTACAACTATACAGTGCAAAAAGTATTTTTTCGTAGTGAATAAAGGTTTTGAGTTTCTAGTATTTAGCTTTATTATTTTACCAATAATCACAAGTCAAAATTATTTGAAGGCACGTCTATATCTCATTAAATACTTCTTTAGAAAAAATGGCTCGTTGATCCATAAAGGTTCGCCACCCCTGCCCTAGTGCCAACTCATGTGTCGTTTTCGTATCTTGGTTGGAAATTAAAAAGTGCATTGCCAATATTCTTTTTGTTGCCTCGTTGCTTGTTACCGTATAACAAATAAATCAGTTCTTTAAAAGCGAATAAATGAAGATGAATTGTTTTAATAACTGTTACCATTCGTCAAAATAAGTCTAAATTTAAGAAAATGTTATATATTTTAAAATAGAGTGTGAATTTTAACGAAATATAAAGAAAAAATTTGGCAAAAACATGTCGAATACTTGTTTGCTGATATTTGTTTAGATTTATATCCAGAAAAATTTAGAATCAGTACTCGGGATATTCAAAAGGAATCGAATCTGTTGTTGTTACATTTGGCTTTATTGGAAGGATCAATCCAAAAATATAAAACAGCTCAAGTATCACACAAGAACAATGATAAGTAATAAAAAAGAACAAACATTTAAAGTAAAAACCAGGACAAATTAACATTGTAACAAAAGAAAAAGTTAAGAATTTGAACAACAGAAAAATAAGCATAAGAGATGTAGTCTTTACAAGGAGTTCATGAAAGTTCTGGCATTCCAGTACAGTTTGCTTATCTCACCATGTTCTTGAGACTGTTTATATAGTTCTGAGCATGTAAGAAGATGCTCTGGATCCATGATGCCCGGATTACAAATTTGGTAAATACTAGATAGAAGGCTGCATACATTATTAAGATGATGTGATCTGAAGTTTGCCACAGTCTCTTTACGGGCTCTTGACAATTTTCATGATATTTAGAGTTGTAACACACGGTATAGTTCCAAGACCGAAATGTAGGTGCCGCCATTACAATATGGGTTTGGACTGGACGTGTGACTGTACGAAACACTGTTGTAGCGTCAGAGAGAGTTTGGATCTGGACAAGCGTGCGTTCCCTGTTTCGTTGTCCAATCCTGGACTTTGTAAACTTTACTTATTTTTACTTATTTTCTTTAAATGTTTGTCTTGTAATTGTCTAAGTGTCTGTCCTTTGTAACTGTGCTATCTTATGTCATTAAATATATTAATTCACCCCGAGATTCTATTAATTACTTTGGTTACCCCAAGTAATGACGTAAGCGGCAGTTACAGAGTCACTTAGATTAGAATACGTGCATAGAATTGTTTTAAGAATATTATTAATATAAAAATTATTTAAATGCAATATTTTGGCAAAAAATTAACTTAAGAGTGACCTATTTTCAAAACGTTCTCCTTTTATGAAAAATGCTTCTAGAATAATAATATTTAACTTATATAAAGTAAAAACTTCTCCAGAGGTCCTGAGCTACGATTTTTGAAAAACTCACATTATTTTCAGAGTTACTACCAATTTTGTGAAATAATTATTGACGTTTTTTTCCTTAAAATTTCCACCCTCTGTTGCATTATAATATGGATAAATCCACTTCTAAGTTCTAGATTTCAAATATTCTAGTTCAGGCTCTGTACAGAAGTCTCAGCTATATACAGGCCAAATATTATTATTATAGAAGCATTTTCCATAAAAGGAGAGTTTTGAAAATGGGTCCTTCTATGTTAATTTTTTGTCAAAATATTGTATTTAAATAATTTTTTTGTTGTAATAATATTCTTAAGACAATTTTATACACGTATTCTAATCTGAGCTACACTAAATATCATAAATATTATTCATTTATACGATTTTGCAAAATCCCGGTTCCGAACGTAATCGGATACCTTAAAATGAGGAAGAGTTTATTCAAAATTTGTAGAAAATCATGGCAAAATTCAAAACACTCTACACATCAAATTCTACAACTCACATATTTAAATCCTTTTTTAGGTAACATATTAAAAACAATGATGAAGGCAACGAGCTAATATCTAAGATATATTTTTAATTACAAAAAAGTTATGGCAGATCGTGCATTTTGTTATTGAAAATATTACAAAATCTGCCACTATTGATAAGAATAAACTACTAAAAAATTTAAAATACTATTAATGTTAGACCTAAATCCTTACTTCGACGCCTTTAATCATTACACTTTAAGTAATAAATATAAAAAAGTTTCAAGGAAATACTATTTGTTAGAAATCACAAAAAATACATTCTTACTTTACTAAAATAATGCTTTACATCTGATATTTAAAATTCCATACTTTAGTAGTACAGAAACCTTCTTTGTTCTGTACCTCATTAATTTTTTTTCCAGCTGCTCGCTTTTTTTCCCCTAGCACAATTTTGTAAATGACAAAGACTGCTTATTTGCAGTAGCGATGCGTTCATTGTCAAAGTTACTATACCGTTTGAATGTATAGCGACCGAGAATAATACCTCAACTCATTAAAAGTTCTTTTATACTAGAAAAACCATCATTAGCTACAGCTATGGAGGCTCCTGAATGTAAAATCTGCAATTTGGCAAACGTTCAAACCAACGTTTACTACTAATCGCTTTGAAAACTAGATCAAATTATCGTGGCTTGCTAGTAGAGCATGTTTTAAATTAATTTTTAATTCGGGTTTCGTTTGTATTGGGTAAAATAATAATAAAGTAATCAATTTCCAGTCATTTATATGATATTTTCGGTTTCACTTTAATCTATAATATTTTATAAGTCTCTGTACCTTCGCTTCTTTTAATCGTAGAAATAAAACAAATATTGAAGAACACCGATAAATAAGCCTTACATCTACATATAAATCAGGGTCAAAAAGTTCCAGGAATCAGTAAATAATAAATTATTAAAAAATAGAACAGTAATTTGCTCATATTGGCTTTCAAAGTACTGCCCTTCTGAATCGACACACTTGTTCCAGCGTTCAAATAACTGTTCAAAACATTTCTAGAATCCATTTTTGAGAGGTCCTTCTGTTTCTTAGTCGCATTTTGGATCACCTCATCTGTATCCACAAAATGATGTCGCTTTAAATTCACTTTCAAACAGGTAAAAATCCTCTGGTGCTGGAATCGTTTCTGTATGCTTTTTTCAGCATCTCGAGCCTCTCAGAAGGTGATTTCTCGAGTAAAACACAAAATTTGATGTTTGCACGCTACTCCAAAAACGATATTTCAAAATCCGATGAATGAAATATTCGCTTTGTCAGAAATGATTTGCAGTTAACGCCAACAGTACAGGAAATGAATTCCAGACGGCTTTGTGTCTTCCTTATTACTGCTGCAAACCCCCGAAACAGATATTTCCCCTCTCACGAACACCTTTGTGAATGTAGGGGACCATTCAGGGAACTTTTTGACTCTAGTACAGCGTTTCTCAAACTGTGGGGCGAGACCCCTTGGGGGTGTGATGACTCTACGCGGGGGCGCAAGCATAATGAAAAGTCATAAACATATTATTATTTTAAATATTATTAATTTACTGAAAGTAATTTAACTAAATGCACACACATTCTGACATAATAAAAAATAAAATTTACATTTATTTTTATAAATGTATCTGTACTGTACAATGTATTTTTTATAATTAATTTAAATACTAAGTTAAGAGAAAAAGTTTAATAATTACCATAACCCCACAGGTTTTTCATATATAAAATTGTATATAAAAATTAACACTTTTCTTAATAATTTGTATTGTTCATAAATAAACTCTTAACTACCGATTAAAAGTTAGGCGAATCGCTCCCCAATGCCTTCGTTTTCCACGTAGGAGTGCATATGTGATACGTCGGGGTATGGAAGAAAAGAAATAAAAATAAGCAAATTCTCTGAAATAAGTAAACCTTTCGCAAACACTGTCAAGGTCCTTTTATTGCATATCAAAGCCTTCGGAATAATCTTATGGATAGCAGTGTACAGAAAAGATCGCCCTTCGGAAAGACGTATATATACGTCCGGGAAATGTAACGCAGGGGTTGCACGAGACGTATATATACGCCGGTGGCACTTAAGAGGTTAAAGTAGTATTGTAGCTTTAGCATCAAAGTATAGAATAATTGAATTTCTGCATTGTTAATTGTATGGAATGGGGGTGCGATGAAAATTATGATTGAATGTTGGGTCGCAAATATTGAAAGTTTGAGAAGCACTGCTCTAGTAGTATATAAAAGAGAAAATCACACAATTCACTCACTCATCACGAGATCTCCAAAACTATATGAGACTGAAGGAGGATTCGATCTCGGTACCTTCCGTTCCGTAAGCATGTATCTTACCCCTGGACCAAAATGAGCCTGGAGGCAGTCAGTGGCTTATATAGATACCACCGACGTGGCTCTCTAATTACGGTTCGGAGAGCCCCTAATCGAATGCACGAGCAATCTCTGATTCAGTAAGCTTCCAGTCGGCGAATGAGCGTGTCGTAGAGCCAACAGTTTGCAAGTTATAACGTGACAAAATGTGTGCCGCCATAGAAAATCCGGCGAAATGTGAGGTGAAAGGAGTGATAAGATTTCTTTGGGTCAAAAAAACTGTCAACAGCGGATATCCATTGTGAGCTGTGTGCCATATACGGGCCAAACATTTTGGGTGAAGGTGTAGTGCATCAATGGATACTCTTTTTCAAGGACGGGAAACCAAACATCCATGAGAAGTCACGAAGTGAAACGCTGTTCTATAGTGAGTTCTGAGCTCATCCGATTACCATCTAATCACTGCTATGAAGAAGTGACTTGGGGGACAGCATTTTGCTGACGATGAGGAACTTAAAAACGCTGTGACACATTGGTTTAAGTCGCAGGAGGCCACTTTTTATACAGAAGAAATTGGTAAAACGGTACGATAAGTGCTTGGATAATTGGGGGACTATGTTGAAAAATAAAGGAGAGCTGTACCTTTTCGATATCTAAATAAATTCCCCTTTCCCCCTTTGTCGTAGTTTGTTTTTTACAGCGATTCGGAGGTTACTTTCCGAATTGCCCTCGTATTATCTTTATCTTAATATTTATATCTAAATAAGAAAGGCATGGTCCAAAATTACGAGTCACTAATAGCCCTCCTGTTGCTTTAAGTGTGACATTAATAATCATTCATTCAATAAGTGAGACTGGTGGCTAGCTGGGATAATTAGAAGGGATTGAAATGTTCAGATATGGTTTTAAAACTTATAAAGGGCCTTGCATTAAATTTATAAACTTTTATTAGAACAAAAGTACCCTCTTAAATCTAATTTATCAGTTAACTCGTTCTGTAAGCGAATTAGATGCTTAGCAGAGCAGAAAACCCATTGTTGCGTGGACTTTATTATTGCCTTATACCAAAAGTGTTTATTGTTATTTTAGTGTCCTTCAATATATTTAACTTTTATAGTAGTGTGGTTTTGGAGTGGGGATGTCCGTTCATGAGTCGTCGTCGACTTCCAAGGAGTGTTGCCAGAATCTAAGTAGGATGGTGTGGAGGAAAATTCCCCTTTTTATCCCGTTTTTGAGCTAACAGATGTACTGACTTGAATTTGGTAAGTATGTTTCTTTTGGTAACCAAAGACTCGATGAAAACGAGTTTCGAGGGGTTTTCAAGGGGATAAGGTGGTGCGAATAGATTTTAAAAAATTCCCACTTTGAACAGTTGTACCCATTGACTTGAAATTTGTTAAGTATGCTTGTTTTACTGAGAAGAGATCTGCTAGAAATGGGCTTTGGAGAAATCAATTTTGGGTGGTTGAGTGGAGTTACGCTGGAGTAAAAAATAATTACACTTCTGTTTTAGAAATTCTGTCCTTTTAAATCACGAGAAGAGGTTTGTAAGGATGTTTTTCAATACAATCGAATGTTTAATTTTAGGATTTAAGGTATCCGACTATTTGCGACAACTTTTTTTAAAAAAAGAGGAGACCCATGAGGATTTTTTTGTTGTTGTTTTTAGATTTGCTTAGTACATTTTAAGGAAGATATGCTAAAATTAAGAAGAAAAAAGAAGTTGTTACTAAAATGGGTAAAAATTTTTTAAAAAAACATAAACGTGGTCTGAAGGTTAAATAAAACACTCCTACTGTTATACAGAACATACACTAAAAATTTCAATTAATTATTTTCAAAACTTTTTGAGCAATCACTGGCCCCGTTTGAGCATTTTCAAAAGCACACATTTCGAGTAAAACGCGTTTTAAAGAATGACATCTTGCTTAAAGTAATGGCATCTGCTTTTACTAAAACACTTTTAGTTTTTGTTCCAGTGAACGGAAAATAATAAACTTTGTATTTTTATAAAGCTAGTAAGATGGCTGATAAAGTAAAATCATATTTTTTTTTCAATTTTTGGCAAAATTCTCAATTTTAGGATAGTCGGATACCTTAAATATCTCAATAATTTAAAAACAGAATATAATCATATTAACATCCTGAAATACCCAGCTAAACGGGCAAGTAATGGCTAACACTTTATAACTAATTACTTTATGCAAATCTGACTCAGCACAATGATACTTTGTGTATCAAACTACTTCTTAATAAAAAGAATTCTCAGAAAATTTTTCTATAATTTTCTTTATACTGATACCGGTGTTTTTTACAAAATTGATTTCTAAATTCTTCGAATATATTTAATTTTTCATTTTAGCATGAAATGCACTTAGATTATTAAAAAAAAAGAATGATTTTATGCAAAATCGGACTTTTATATGTCATGCAATACTAATTCGTCCTTGGACGTGCATCTAGTTCAGTAGAGCACAGAAATCGATCATATTTTATGCACACGTGCTTGTCGTGATCAAACTAGCAACAATGTATATAATAATGGTCTAAATAAAAATATATATTTATATCATCACAACGATATATGGTTATCAAAATCTATTGTGTAGGAACTAGTTTTGAGGGTGACATTTCAGAATTCAAATTGTAGATTTCAAATCGTCATTAAATATCTGGCTAGACAGACGGCTATTATCTTTGCATTTATTTGATACAGGCAATTTTATTAATATATTGACTGAAAATTGGTGAATCATACATTCACTAAAATCACATTCAAGTTTTAATATAGGGTTTAGAACTAAGGTACAAAAAAGCACGCTATAGTTAAAAGAAAAACATCTGTTTATCTCAAAAATACCCAAATTTAAATTTTTGAAATTATTAAAACTTATTTTTTCGTGCCGTGCATTTGTTATGTTCCAGACAGAGTCTGTTGTAAAGAATTTAAATTTGAATTTAGCAGACATAATTTTTTGTGTGAACTATGCCAAGGCCACGCGCGGTGTTAGTTGCCCAGCAACAGATTAACACTTAAAAACGAAGTATTTTTTTTTTACCATGCAAATATTTCGAATCATGTGAAAAAAATTACCAATTTTACTTTTAAATTAATTCATAAATTAAGATTAATATACGATGTGATAAAAAGTAATCATCTTTACACCTCCGAGATTGAAAATCTTAACGTTCAATAGAAAATAGAACATTTTTAATAGTGTTATGGAAATTCCATGTCTTAATATTATAACTTGGAAATTTCGTGATTATTTTTTCGAATAGCCTTCCTTCTCTAATGTAATGGTTTTTGAAGTGGGATACACGTATCCCAGGGTGTACGTAAATGTGAGGTTTTCATACAGGTCGCTTTTTTATTTCTTATTGTCAATAAAAAGTGTGGGTAACTTGTTCAATATTATGAGCCACACTGAGGGAGCAAAGGATACCGGAGAGTTGCCCCTTTTTAAAGTATCCAACTACCCTAAAATTTTGAATTTTGCCAAAAATTGACGATTTTTTATGGTTTTATTTTATTAAGCATATTATTAGCTTTATAAAAATACCAAGTTTATTATTTTCCATTCAATAGAACCAAAACTACGAGTGTTTTAGTAAAAGCAGATGCCACTGCTTTAAGCAAGATGCATACTTGAAAAAGCGTTTTACTTGAAATGTGTTTGTTTGAAAATGCTCAAATGGGCCAGCGATTGCTCAAAAAGTTTTGAAAATAATTAACTCAAATTTTTTGAGCATGTTCGCTATACTAGAAGTATTTTAAACTTCAGATTTATCAATCACTGTTTTATTACAAAATTTACAGTCCCTTATGTGAATATAATCACTGTTATTTTAAGCAATTCCATATAATAGCTAAGATCAAGTGCTCTAGTTTTTGTAAAAATTAAAATATACCTTATCCTGGAGGTCATTTCAAAAATGAATAACTAGCAACGCATCTCAGAATTGAAAAATTTTACATATACCTTTGGTACAGAATAGGCCACGTTTATGTTATTTTTTGTAAATTTTTACCCATTTTTTCCCATTTTAGTAATGATAATTTCTTTTTATCTTCTTTATTTTAGCATATTTTTCTTAAAATGTACAAAACAAATCTAAAACCACAAAAATATCCCCCTTATCTGCGTATATTTTTTTTAAAAAAAAAGTTGTCTAAGTAGTCGGATACCTAAACTGAATTTCGATGAATAGATTTGTTTTTCAAATGAATTATTAGCCATTTTTAAATTTAAGAAACTCTCCAGTTAAGAAGAAAAATGTGATGGGATGGTGTTTTAAGAGAGATTACACTATTTTATATAATTTATGTACAACTATATAATTCATGTAGCGGCACAGAAGCGCTGGAAGTAAAATGAGTAACTATGCTGAGTGAGATGTTATTGTTCCTTGTAGTTAGTAATTTAGAAAAAACTGTTATATAGCATTTATAACATCCATACTATAAGGAACTAATCACAATAGATAAATCTAATTATTTATCTAATTGTAAAATATCAGATTTTGAGCAATTAAATTATTATTATTTTTCTTAAAAGAATGATTATTTTTAAGGATATAAACTCAAATTCTGTAAAATTTATACAAATAAATAAATAATAAAAACGTTCTACATGATAAATGAGTCGTCACTTTAAAAAAATCCCTTTTTTTCTCGTTTTACAAATAAAATGGGGGGGGGATATGAATTTAGTCATTGTTCCAGCATTTAGATCCCTTAAGTAATTTTTTTGGATTTGCAAGTTAATTCTTGATTCAATTTTTTGGAATGCCTTAGAAATTATTATTCTCAATATTGTGGGCGGGAAAGGTCCTTCAGGCATGACGAAGAATAATCTTGAATTTTGGAACTATTAAATTTCAAATAGGGGGAAAGGAGAGGGGAAAAAAGGAAGGAAATTGAAAATGAAAAGGCCGGTGAGACTTCTATTATTGGAAGAAATGGAAAAAAAATAGAGGTTCGTGGGATAATAAACGAAAATTTCTCCTTTTCTTTTGTCATAGAGTGGCAAAGAGTCCCGTGCCGCCATTCAACTTCATTAGAATTAGAAAATTTTCACGAAAAACGTTCTATTAACATTTTTTTTTAACATTACATTCATTTTTTTTCCAACTGGATTTTTGCTGTAGATAATGGCATCCTTTTTTGATTGACCAAACAATTTGGGTAAAAAATTCTGCTTTTTTATTCAGACATTTTTGCCGAAAATGGCAGGATATCCTGTCGGAATAAATCAATTGAAAATATTTCAAAATTCAGACTCTGAGGTTAGAAACCTACCGTATATATATATATAACTTTAGAATTCACGGTAATTGAAAAATTTGATAGTTTGATGATATATTGATTTTAATGGCCTTAATTTTTTCTTTGTGCAGAAAATATTGCATTCTTTTATATCAGGGGTGGCCAACCTTTTCGGGAGGAGTGCCACTATTTGATAAAAAAACAAAATTATGCCTGCCACTGTAAACTTTTCCAACAAACAAAAAAATATGAAAAAGTAAAAAAATGTTACTTATACGCTTATTATGGGATTTTTAATGCAAATCTTTGTGATCGAAATTTAAAAATAGTATAATAAAAAAGGCAAAAGTGCAAACTTAAGTTTTGGTGTTAGTAAATTGTTTACAGGTTCAATCAGTTAGATCAGGTATAAAATAAAAATGAGTAATTTGAATCATTTAATTGTAAATAATTATTAGATACTCAGTATTTACTTAATGTGACTTTTGAATATCTTTACCAAGTCATCTATACAATGCCGGTTTATCCATTGGGAGCTTGGGACGGGCCCCTAGGGGCCCGAAAGGTCCTGAAAGGGCCCGGATAAGCTGGATTTAACTAGGTTTTCTGGTAATAAATTTTGATCCATCAGTGCGAAGGGGCAGGGGCGGCTCTAGGGCCGGACAAACCGGACCCATGTCCGGGGCAGCATTTGGACCAAATTTTAAAAATACTTTATTTTTGTTATGGAAAATTTGGAAGAAGTTAAAGTACACTATCTAGGGAAAAATATTCAGAACGAGATAATTTCTCTTTTATATGAGAATATTAAATTATACATTGTTCATAAAATTAAACAAGCTAAATATTATTCGATAATTTTAGATTGCGCCCCTGATGCCAGCAAGATCGAGCAAATGACATTTATGGTAATGTATACATGTATTGAGAAATCTAATTCTAACGAAGTTATCGTTAAAACTAATGCGAGTTTTTTCTTTTTGGTTTCCTTCCAGTTGAAAGATTAACTGGAAGAGAACTTTCAAATTTAATAGTTGAGAAACTTTAAAAAAATTAGTGCTAAATTTGCTAGATATGAGGGGGCAAGTCTACAATAACGGAGTGAATATGAAAGGCGATAAATCGGGGGCTCAATTTAAAATAAGAACGTTAAATCCGCGAACAATCTATGCGCCATGTAGTAGCCACTCTTTAAATTTGGTCGTTAATGACATGGAAAAAGCATCCTTAGAAGCCTGTCCTTTTTGTAATATAGTTCAAAAAAAATTTATTTTTTTCATCAACTTTTCGTTGGGTTATATTATTAAAATGTATAAAGGGCATAAAACTTTAGGGCCACTTAGTGTAAATAGCTGGGAAAGCTGAATAGACGCTATTAAGCCCTTAAACTATCAATTGGGAAGTTTTTATGATACTTAGTTTTTATAGTAATGCGGAAATTGACAACTCTATAAGAGATGAGGCCTCTGGATTATTAAATTCTATGGCCATCATTATTTGGTGTAAAATCATTAATTCCATTAAAATTCAATAAGCAAGCTATTGCAAACAAAATATTACGATCTACCATCTACTATGGAACTCTCAAGAGATTGTAAAGATTTTTTTAAGGATGTGACTTTTGATAAAATGCACCGTGATGCAAAAGAACTGGCCGTCGAGATTGATATCTCTGCTAACTTTGAGGTGACGCAGCCACGTCACAGAGTTCAACGGAAAAAATGTAAATTTTAAATTTGAAGCACAAGATGATCCGATGGAATATCCTAAATTAAATTCAAGATAGAGTTTTATTTTTTTACATTGACGAAGCATTTAATGCTTTGGAATGCAGATTTAATTTAATGAGTACTGACAGTAATTGTTTTCCATTTTTGTACAATATATATGATTTAAGAGATACCCTTAAAACTTTAATTAATTAAAAACTGTAAAAATTAAATATGGAAAAATATATAAAATAAATAAAATTCATTTAAAAAAAAAAAAACTTAAGTAAAATAATGTTAGAAATTGATCTTGTATTGCATTATTTACTTTTGCTAATAAGTTTGGCAAGTGTAGATATTAGTTTCTCAAAATTAAAATTAATAAAAAGTTTCTTACAGTTCACAAATTCTAAAGATAGATTAAATAACTTAGCTACATTGGCTATCGAACATAAAATAGCTGAACAAATTGATCAGAAAGTTTTCAGAATTAAAAGTCAGAAAAAAAACTGGTAATTTTTATGTTTTAGTTTTTAATATATATATATATATATAATGACTCCTTCCAGCTCTCTTTAACTTTACCCCGTTAAATTATTTCCTAGTTCTTTCGCACAGGACCGTTATAATCTTAATCTAATTGCTCGCGCGCATTTGTATCCAATCACGACTCCTGTTACAAAAGAGTCGTACGACCTTCACCGCCAGTTTAAAAGCTGGGAGCAGACGGTTACGCGCTCTCTTGTCTCTTGTCATCCTCAAGTAGTTGGCCGCAGCTAGTGCTTGTGTATTGTTGTGTGTGTGTGTCTATTTGTGATTACGTCCATCCATGTGTCTTCATGTTCAGTGTTTAATAAAGAATAATAGCTTCTCCAAGACTGCCTCCTCCATAACAATGAAAATCCAACATCAACCATCGTAAATATTAACCTTACGGGAATACCAACACCAGCCACGCTATCAAGATCTTCGCCAAAAGTCGTCCTCATTTACTAAATCCGTCATCATCGTTATATATATATGTATATATATATATATGTACTGTTAGCTCCCTTTTTCTTCGCAAGAAATATTAAAGTTTTATAAGTGTGCATTTATGAAAATTTTTCATCTTTTTTAATAATAGTTTTTTTTTCACTTTGGGGAGAGGGGCGGCATTTTTCATTTCTGTCCGGGCGGCAAAATTGCTAGAGCTGGCCCTGGAAGGGGCCCATAGATCTTCTGTGCCCAGGGCCCGTAATGAGCTTAAATCGGTACTGCATCTGTGTTAGAATTAGCTCTTGAAGATGCAAACAAAATTATGTTATTTTAGATGCATATCAGCTAGTTTTGAGCAATATTTATTTTATACATTATTTTTTATTACAGAAAACACTTATTTCGGAAAAATTTTGTTTCAAATTTTGAGAGATTTTTTTTTATCTGAGACAACCCATTCAATAGTAAGAAATGGTTATTATTTATTTGTTCAAATTTTTTTCATTTGCAATAAGGATTCGCGTGCCACTGCTACAACCTTACCGTGCCACACTGTGGCACGGTGCCGTGGATTGGCCACCCCTGTTCTATGTGGTAAGGTATGATTTTAAGGGCTTTTCTTGTATGAAAAAGAATAATTTTTTCCATCAAAAGTTTCGAGTAAATTTCGAATGTAAGTAAAGAATAATGGTGGATACATTTTCTTGAGTAAAATTCAGTTCAGGATAAGAAACATAATAAAAATAAAATGTGTTAGTACTTATTGTACGTTAATTTAATTAAAAATAACATAAAAAGTAAGACATTAGACGTAATCCTTTACATAAATTGCTATAACATTGGCTTACGAAAACTCCAAAAATTGTTTAATATTTCTTTCCACATTTCGGAGTTTGCTGGATTTAAGCAAAATTCCGTTATTGATTACTGCATGTGTGTGTGAATTTTGATATAACTATTGGTATCGAGTTATGCAACCACTAGAATTGCGTTGAAATTGTAGAGATACCTCTTTGCTGTGTTATAAAATAATTTCCAAGTATATTAACCAGTTTTAGACCTTCAAGGATCGAATCCTCTGTTACAGGACCTCCTTCATCTTGTTACTATTTTCCTTGCGGCTGGTGTGATCCTCTAAAAACAGGAATGGCCAACCTTTTTGGGAAGAGTGCCACTAGCTAATAAAAACAAGTTATGCATGCCACTTCAAATTTTTCCAAGTATTAAAAAAAGGTGAAAAAATTGCTTCTAATTAGCTTATTATGGGATTTTCACGCAAATAGCACATTTTTTAATGCAAGTCTATTGTAGTGGAACTTAAAAATAATGTAATTAAAAAGACAAAAATACTACTTAGGTTCATTGTTATATCTTTTTACAGGTTCAATCAGTTAAGGTAGGTATAAAATAAAAATAAGTAATTTAAAACATTGAATTCTAAATAATTATTAAGCCGTCAGTACTTATCCAGTGTGGCTTTGAAATTGTACTCCCCCCCCCCCAGTCATGTATATTAAGATTAGCTCTTAGATGCTTACAAAATTAAGTTGTTTTTCGTGCATATCAGCTAGTTTTGAGAGATATTTTTATTTTATCTCCCTGATAAAAGATATTTATTCACAAACAGTTAACATAAATTTTGAGGGGGTGTTTTGTCTAAATAACCGCATTTGAATAAAATTATGTGTGTGTGAAAATGTTTTTATTTAATATTATTTTTTTAAAATTTTTCTATAAGTCTTGCGTGCCACTTTTACAACTTCTGTCGTGCCATACTGTGGCACGCATGCCGCGAGTTGGCCACCCCTGCTCTAAAACTTTTTCTACCCCTTTGAGAACTCCGTTAGCAAATGAATTCAGCGACATGTTCAATCAATCTTCTTGAAGTCTTGACCATTTCCTGGAGTCTTTAAGGATATCAAGGCATGTGCCACCTGGGCCGGGCCCGTTTTGTTTTAAACTCGTCTTATAAGATCATAATCCGGATAATTTTAATGGCCAAATATTATTCCCGTACATATTCTCCAAAAAATAGAGAATTTCAAACTGGATGCCAACTGATAAATTAGTAAGATTGTATTATTATGTGATGACCGTTGTCCCTGTCTAGGCCAGGCTTAATACCATAAACAATCATTCAACTATTTAGTTGAATGCGCCCATAGGTTGAGCCAGTTTGTGCTGAGATTTTTAGATTGCGAGTCGCGCAGATTTATTTGTTTCAAGTTATCGTTTGAACGAATATTTGACTATGCATGCTATATACTGTCTACTTTTAAATATCTAAGGTAGGCCTACTTTTGCATGGCAGCCCAGGGTCTCAAAAAAATCTTAAGATTTCTCTGGGCTAGGGCCATAAGAAAACTTTAAAACTAAACTGTGTGTTATAGATATATCTGAATGGAGTTAAATCAAGTTTGGGCTAATATGGTTAATTTTGACAATTTTTATCAATTAAATGTTAGAATAATTTAATTACCATTTTTTTGTATTATGTTATTTTTCAAACCATGTAAACAAGAATCCTGCGTATATAAGCGACAAATTATGCAGACAAGTTTATTCTATTACAAAAATGGTGCATATATTTTTAAGACCAATATTTGAATTTCGGAAATGCCAATATTAAGAAATGATTATTCTTATACCATATATTTTTACACTGAAGCAAATAAAAAAAACAGTTAAATTTCCTAATTATGTGTGAAATTGTTTTAAAAGTATAATATATCTCATTTTAAAAACATTTTTATTGTTAGTAAAATAATAACAATTTTCGATGCAAGAAATTTATTTTGCATTAAAAGCTAGAGTAATATTTTTATTCAGGATTTTGCTTCAGTAGATTGCTTTTAAGTCTGCTATAGAGAACTCACCCTCTTCCGGAAAAAAATATTTAACCGTTTTAATAATTTATCTTTTGGAGATTTGTAATAAAATAAATTCTAAAGTAATTTTGTGATGATAATATTGTTCAAAAATGTAATAAAACGCACAATATTTTTCTTCCCAAATGCATAATCATATTATTTGCACACATGGGATCCATTTTTAGACGCATATTCTTAGAATATAATTCATATTAAAATATTATGAAAAAAAACATAGTCATAATATTACAATTTTATATTCAGCTACACATTGCTTTTCTCAAACTAATTTTTTCTTAGAATTACTTGAGTTTTTTATAGAATACTTTATTTACAATTACACAACTTTAGAATGTTCTATTTTACTTAATTTTTTTTTACATATTTTATATATTTCTATTATTACTGCAGAAAATGAAAATTATTCAGTGCCTTTCACACACATACACAAAGATCGCTTCACTCGTGAAAAGAAAACTAAAAAATATTCTTTATTTATTTTTATATTTTTTATCAGTTTTGAGTAATCTCAGGCAAATTTTGTTCTTATTCCATTTCAAATTAATTTTTGCGTTACTTTTTTTCAAGATTCCCCGTTCAAGTTGTTACACGTGTGGAGAGGTTCGCGATGTTACACGTTACAAATCTTTAATACACATTTATATTATATATTTTCTTAAATATACCTTTGTAAACTAATCACGGTAATGATTAAAACATTAGTTAAATTCTTTCTCTTGCACATCAATATTAAATGTAAATTATAAATGCAAATTTTCACTCGCTTCTCTCTATGAGAAAATGGTACTTTTGCTTCGGAATAAATATTTCTGTAATTATAAATGTATGTGAATGTTAACTAATGTTTTCAGATGTTTCCAAGTGGTGATAAATATTTAAAGCGAGATTGAACAAGAATCATCTCTTTTCCGTCATTAATTTATTGAAGTACAGTAGTAAACAATTAATAAATAATGCATTTGACAAAATAACTAATGACTTTTCCATGGGATTTTCTCGATGAAATTTAAATGCAGAACAGTTGAGATTGTTAAATGATTTGTTGAGATACAATTAAATTATTTTACATGCTTAGATTTTAGAATAACTCAGTTAAATTCTATTGTCTATGAAAAATGTATGTTGTGTTATAGGAGTACAAAAGATAGTTATGATATTTAGGTTAAACTAAGATTATACTAACTACGCGCGCGCGCATTTGGAACCATGATTTTGAAAGAGCTTATAAAGGATAATTTTTCTGATATTTAGTGTAAAAGTTGAATTAAAATAAATATATAAAAAATTTTTACAAATATTATTGTAAAAAAAATGAAGAAATAATTACTTATTTTCAAAACATTTTCCTTTAAAGTATCCGACTTGCGACAACTTTAAAAAAAAAAAAAATAAAGATGAGCGGATTTTTTGTAGTTTTTAGATTTGTTTAGGTCATTTTAATAAAAATATGCACAAATTAGAGAGAAAAAGAAATTATTATGACTACAATGGGGAAAAATGGGGAAAAATTGACAAAAAATCATAAACATAACACGGCCCATTCTGTGTACAAAAGTTTATGGACAATTTCTCAATTCTGAAGTGTTGCTATGTTATTCATTTTTGAAATAACCTTCAGGATAAGAGATATTTTAATTTTTACAAAAACTAAAGCACTTTATCTTAGTTATTATATGAAATTGCTTAGAAAAAAACAGTGATTATATTCACATAAGGGACTGTAAATTTTGTAATAAAACAGTTATTGATAAACCTGGAGGTTAAAACACTTCTACTAGTATACAGAATGTACACAAAAAATTTCAATTAATAAATTTCAAAACTTTTTGAGCAATTGCTGTCCCCGTTTGAGCATTTTCAAAAGCACATATTTCGAGTAAAACGTGTTTTAAAGTATGACATCTTGCTTAAAGTAATGGCATCTGATTTTACTAAAACACGTGTAGTTTTTGTTTCTAGTGAACGGAAAATAATAATCTTGTTGTTTTTATAAAGCCAATAAGATGGCCTGTGAAATAAAATCATAAAAAAATGTGCCAATTGTTGGCAAAATTCACAATTTTAGGGTAGTCGGATACCTTAAAAATGCTTCTATATTAATAATATTGTGTAGGGGAAACCGAGGCAAGATGACGAGCGGAGCAAGATGAAGAATGTCTTAATTTTTCCGTTTTCCACTAGGCAGCAGCATCGAATGAGCACTACTGGCTCTTCTTTTGGCCGTTCGTTAAACAATAGTATAGACACGCTGAAATCGACATTTTTGTGTTAGTTGTGAAGATTTGATTGTTTTTTGCTGCCACGATATAACTTTTATGCATGTGTAAATAGTAAGCTCTGTTACAGATACAGGTAAGATATAACTTTTCTCTTTAATATTTATGAGTAACTTGGTTTAAATACTACCTATTACCATGAAAAAATGTCAATTAATTGCCTTCCTTCATGGTAATGAGAACGAATATTTTTAAGCAAACACGTGTTCCGGAATTTATTAAACTAACTATTGTTGTCCCTTCTATTAAATCCTGTGAACACTTGTTTGTCTGTGTGTATGTCCACACGACCTTGCGCTTCCGTCTCTTTTGGGGCTAAGGGGTGCATCGGATCAGAAAAGGTTTCGTTCGAAAGGGGTTGACCAGAGAAAGACATTTTTGCCATCCGCTAAGCACCCCTTCCCTTCCCCAAAGAGGAAGGAATGTAACAATAATTTGTTGCTTTAGAGTTACTGGCTTTTACGTGCCACTTTTTCTGATTTTTTGCGAGAAAACGAATGCTTCCTGAACTCGTAGAAAAGAGCCCCACCAGGAACTATAGGCAACTGTAGCGATAGTGGCAGGAACAATGAGGGCATCTTTTTTCTCTTTTTTGAAAGACTTTTATTTTCATGTGAAACCAAGCAAGAATCTCCTTTTCTGTTGATTTTTGACAATCACAAAACTCATA
>BMAO01020577.1:0-43715 GCA_019973975.1 Trichonephila clavata
TTGCGTATATAATTAATAACTTTTTATATACTATACCAGGGATTGCGAACCAGTGGCACGCGTGCCATTGATGGCACGCGACACAATATTTTTTGGATCAAAATGGTTTGCATTTTATTTGCAAATTTCAAAGTTCACTATGAAGTACTGCGAACAAACGTGAGAGATCGACCGTGGAGCGGTGGGAAGCACACTCATTTGTTATTTATTGTCTTGCCTTATAATTACGTCGTAGACTGCAATTGCTTATAATGTAAAGTTTGTCTACGCATAGCATATTCAATTTCATTGACACAACTGTATTTTAAAGTTTATTTGTGCTTTATTTACTATTTTTAGCTGTTATTTAAAATAGCTAGTTCAGCAAAAGAACAAAAATTGAAGGATAGTAAGTGTAACAGAGAATTTCAAATTTGGTGGACCAAGAACATGGCATTATTATTAAAGGCAATTAAGCAGTATGTGTTTTATGTTCTGGAATAGTGGCATGCAGATCATCGAGAGACACAAACCATTTTGTCAAAAAAAGTGAACCGCATCACAAAAATAATTAATTTCTCAGAAACTGTGTGGCAGATGACTCAAATTCAGCATGTATTCTACAAAAATAACATCTTACAATCCTAATATAAGTAAATATTTATCCAAACTATGCAACAACAGAAGTCAATTAATGTTACTTTAATTTGAATTACACGTTCACAACTAAAACATTCATAACTATACAGTGCAAAATATATTTTTTTGTGATAAATAAAGTTTTGTGTTGTTAGTAATTAGTTTTATTATTTTTCCAATAATCACAAGTCAAAATTATTTGACGGTACGTCTATACTCATTAAACACTTTAGAAAAAATAACACTTGATCATAAAGGTTCGCCCCCTGTACTATATGATTATAGTATAAAGAACTACTTATATATATACTCATATATATACTACTACGATTAATTTACAAAATCTCTCTCTCGATCAAAAATAAAATAATTTTTAGCCTAAATTTCTCTTTGCACATAATTGTTTCTAAAATCTCAATAACTTCGAAGCTCAGAGTTTAAAAAACCTCATCATGTGATAATTTTGATCGTTTTATTTACATTCCAGTTAGCAAATAACACCTTCAAACTTATTTATCTTACAAAGAAAAAAATAACTAATTTTTCTTCATTTAAATCTAAGGCTTTTTCTACAGTGCAAAATGCTTTGATATTTTTTCTAACTATTGCTATTAATAAATGCACATAAGTTGTTTGTATTTTTGAATCGAAGCAATACTTGTTTTATTAAAAAAATAGTTGAATTTAGAATTTATACATTTTTTAAGGAATTTTTAATAAAAAAAGGCCTTTTATGAATATCAAGCATGTTTTGTCAAAATCTATACAAACTTTTCACATACACAGTTCGATGAATTTCAAACAAATTCACGTGTGTGTATTCCAATTACTGTATGAATCGCATTTTAAAATCACTTTACGAATATTAAACATTTTTTTAAAAAAGAAATTAGATGGTAAGCTTTTTGTGGTATTTTGAGCATTAAAGCTGTTTTACATAATACGAGTTTATATTGGGAAAAACGAAAAAATTTGTGAACACTATTAAATCAAAGATTTTTTTTATAAAAATCATATTATGCCCTCTTAAATATTTTTGTTAAGATATTCAGTAACATATTTTTTGCTGTTAATATTTTTATAAGTCCTTTAAAAATTTTTTACATAAATGAATACATAAAAATAGAAACTTTACAAACATTTTAAGAAAAAAAAATGATCACAACTTAATGTTCTTTAAAAAACATTCACAACTTTCTAAAGGTGGATATTTCAGTGCAGGTGGATATTCAGTGTAAATAAGATTAAGCCGAAGATTTTTGGAAGAAATACATTTTAATCAATGTTCAGAAGCTTGTCAAACCTTAATAATTGATTACCCTTGTCTGTTAGCATTATTTATGCAATCAATTAATGCGGAGCCTTCGGTTCTTTATAGGTGTAAAGTTCTAAAATAAGTATGATTAATGTATTAGTAGATACTGAAACTATCTTTTATCGTACGTAATTTATTCATGAAGAGAACAGATCAAATGATAATCAATTCTTTCTAGAAACCGGATTATAAGAAGTAAATATATAAATATGTTTTTGGGTCATGTGTTTTTGACCTTAACTTAAAATAAAAATGTAACGATTGCATCAATTAATATTACAGTCATATATAAGTTTTATAATGTATAAAAATATTCGTTAATTGATCTAATTTTACTGCACTTGTTTCGTAACTCCTCGTCGTGAATCTTAGTATGGTAGAGTCAAGAAAACTCGGCACTTGGTAACCCTTCCACACCCTTGCAGGTCCAAAAGCCTCACTTGCAGGAAAATTAGGTTCGTTGAGGACCCTTTAACGTAGAGAACACTGTATAAACTCCTAAAATATCACACAGAAAGCAAAGGCTGTCGAAAACGCTCTTCAGTATTTTGAACAAGGTGCATTGGTAATGGACTTACTGTTCCTTCGTCATCTTTGTTATGAAGCAGCAAAACGTAGGCTGCAGTACTTTAAACAGCAGAACAATTCTCATTTCTTTAAATCAAGAGATATAAAAACTTTTTTATGAAACAATTCCTACTTTGAATGGATGAATAAAAGGTATTTTATTAACGATTGAAAATTTGATTGACATATATATATATATATATAGGGAGAGAGTGAACTAATAGTAGAAATTGAAAAAAGAGCATGATTTGTCTGCATTGTTGTAACAATGCACACACGGTTTGGATAATTTGGCAGAAAACCCGGTTTTCGATCCCAACCTTTTTCTTGTTTTAACAGTTACATTATAACAACAATGGAGACGAATCTAAGCTGGTGTCAAAAACCGGTAATTAATTCAACTAATTAACTGTAATAAATAAATTAATATTTGAAAAAACTGTATTAATATCAAGTGTCATCCACTACAAATTAAAAAAATGTATTTGAACTTGATTGGATGAAAAGAAAGTATTTTATTAACCATTGAAACTTTGAACAATATATATAAATAAATAAATATAGGGAGAGGAGTGTGAGCTAATAGTAGGAATTAAAAAATAGCCAGTTATTGCAAAGTCGTCTACTTAATTTTTATTATAGACATCTTTATGCATCCAAAAAGTATTTTTCTAAGGTGTGTCGTATCAGGTAAATTGCTTTATACTAGGTATTCATTAGTTTTCATTTTCTTGTAGTAAATGTTTTATGCCTTCATGTAGTACGTACTTATCCATTGTCCCCCGAAAATGCCTCACAGCATTATGTCCGATACAGAAATTATTATTGCTGTCTCATTTAATGAAAAATTACAGGAAAATGATGAGGATGTTAATATCGAGAACACCGTTCTAATTCTTTAAATATCACATAATTGTATTTTGAACAACAAGGGGCGTTAGTAATGAACTTACTGTTCCTTCGTTGTCTTCGTCATAAAGCAGCTGAATGCAGTTCGGAAGACAACTGGGCATTACGCATTTATTTTAAAGAAGGAGCTAGTTTTTGCAAATCTGGCTGTTTAATTTTCATTATAGACAGCTTTATGCCTTCATAAAATATTTTTTGACGTGTGTCTGATCATATAAATTACCGTATACTGTCTATTTATTATGATGGGTGATCAGAAAATAAGGTTACAAGCCACAGCAATTGAAAACTACATAATGTGGAGAAATTTTATTTCCCGTGAGTGGAGACAAATGCCGTTACTTGTCATACAGTTGGTTTGCTGGTAGGTAGTGAAAGTTCCAGAAGGTCCACGACGATTGAAATGGCAAGAGCTTAAGAAATTGGTCTCGTTTAAAAGTGCAAGTTGTGATTCGATTTTTAAGGGCAAAGAATATGTACGCCTCTGACATTTACAGTCATATCGTAGAAGTTTATGGTGAAGAAGCAATGAGCAGATAGCATGTAGAGAAATGGTGTCACTTTTTTCACTCAGGCAGACATGATATCGAAAACCGCAAGATGACAGGGAGCGGCTTGCCAAGTTCTTCAATGACAGAAATCAACAAGGCCACGAATTGAAGAAAGGATTCAAAATGATCGACGGGTAACTCTGAGTGAAATCTCGTCAGAGCTAGGATTGAGCTATGGTAGAGTGCAGTGTATCGTTTCTGATGTGTTGCGATATTCCAAGGCAGTGCTGTGGAAACTTCCACGGTGAGACTCGGCTCAGTGAACAGGAATAGAGACCAAGACGGGTTAAACAAGTTGGTTTTGCGTTCTGATAAATGCTTAAGTAGACTTGGTGATAGGCATGTATGCCTCTTCCTTTTTGTATTTTCTGTGTACTGTTAATAAATATTTCTTTATTTGACTTGTAACCTTTCTTTCTAATCACCCCTCGTAATTTTTATTTCCATGTAGCAAAAACTCTACACCTTCATACAGTACATACTTTTCCTTTGTTTTAGGGTATTTGGGCAGTTTATTTTCTGTCGTATTCAGAAGCAAACAATACATGTACGCGCAGTGCAGTATTTTCTGAGGAAATACTCACACAGGCATATTTATTTTTAATCCCATTCTCGATAACCCGGTGTATTCACAAACTCGAGCACTCTTTGGGACTCTACTGTTTGTGTATTTGTGTTCTTGAAGATTTGGTATAGTTTGGCCTTTTCTTCTCTATTTCAATTTAAATTGTCTTACACCTTGTTGGGTATGTCACCAAAGTGTAGATAAAGTAAATACAAAGTTTAATTGTTGGCTCGGTGTAGCTTACATTGTTCTTCATGTTGAAGGGGATAAATTTGTTTAAATATTTTTTTTCTTGTGCGATTTGTTTCGACATGTTTAAAACAAGTGTTGCAGGATGCTTCCTATGAAAATGTATTACGTACGAATTTTATTTTAACCTTTACTAAATTTTGTAAATGTTTCAGAAAGGTATTTTTCTCAAAAATGCAGACGAAGCAGATAAAATTGAATGTTGAGGGAATTTTCACAAATTGAAAATTGCACATTTCTAATGTTGCTGCTATAAAAATAAAGGAGTAGAGCAAAATTTTCTTCTTAAATTTTGTATCGATCGTGTTAAATCAAAATAAACCGGGTAAAAGAAGATAATGCAAAATCAAAATGGGGAAGCCTATATATATATATATATATATATATATATATATATATGAGGTCTAATTATAAGATATTCAACCTTGAATTTTTCACACTGTAGCGTGCTAGGAGGGCTTCAATTTGGTCAGTATAGAGTTTGAGTAAAATTTACGTAGCACTGTAGAGATGCACGAGAGCAATTGGTGACTGACGTCGTAATTTTGAACCATGGTTAAGTGACGAGGACGCACCTGTGCTTGCACCCCTCTCATAATTTCAACACCACACCAATGAGATTACGTTTGAGCCTCGACAGATGAAAACGTGCATCGCTTCCCAACACGGCGGGTCTTCAGCGGTATTAATGCACATGCTTGAGTTTTTCTTCCATGTTCCAGAGTACCAATTGCTACATAGAGGGAGGTGCTGTTACAAGTATTCATCACATTTTTATTATTTTTTTCAAAATGAGTGAACAAGTTTTAGCAAAGATATTGTATAAAATATTTTAAACGCTTGGTGATTCTCAAAGTAAAACGATTCGTAAGATTCAGCGGATGTCTAGAGACGATGCTATGGAGGTAATGAAGGAGTGGTTGAACCGATTTAAAAGAGGCCGTATATCAGTGGAAATGTACATGTGTGAGATACACAATTCCGCTTATTTAATATTCCACTGCAATAAGGACAAACATTGAATAAGAAATCAACAAGTTCTCCTCTGCAGTTTGGCACTGAAGACAAGACTTCTTGACAGTGAAGAACTGCCAGTTACATCGTGACATTGTCCATCGCGCCCGATACGAGTTTTTTTAATGTGAAACGTGGAAAAATCTCGTTTTGAGAACAGATAAGAGATAATACAGGACGCGACGGCGAATATGAACACTATTTCAAAAGTAGCCTCCCAGAAGTGTTTTCGTCTGTGGAAGGATCGATGTTTTAAGTACCTAGAAGCACAAGGGGTCTGCTTTGGAGAAGATTAGGGTTCCAATTCCATTACGTAAGGATTGTATTTTTCCCGACCAACGATTGGATGTCTTGTAAACAAACACCCTCGTATATATATTATTGATTTATGACCTTATGTTTATTATTTGAGATTTTTTTGGATTTAATTACAGATAAAAAAACTAGCATTGTTCTCATTAACATTTTTTTAATTTAAGAAATTTAACAGATTAATCATTTTATAAACAATCATCCGCGAAATCTTTTACTACCATTAATTTTATAACTAAATAATGTTGAAAACAATTGAGTATTATAAATTTATATATGAATATTACTTTTTTCATAGAAGAGAGCTTTAATAAAGTCAAAAGCATCCTTTTCATTAAAAATATTTTCATTTAATTTACGATTCATAATGCGTAAATCTGTTATCAGGAATTCTATTCTGAGGTGGTTATTATTAGCTTTAATAAGGTTTATGTATGAAAGAAAGTATTCTTACGTATAAACTAGCTACCTTTACCGAAAATAACTAGATCATCAAAGAAATCTGATTTCTTAGTATGTTAAAAAAATCCATTTCAGATATCAAATATACATCATTTTTTTCTCCAACTTTGCTTAAATGGATTTTCTGAAGTTCAATGATAATCATATAACTAATTCGTAAGTTCTGGAACTTAAAAGTTATTGGTTTGTTTCGTTAAGTCCAACGAGCTTAAATTTCAATTGATACTTGCTTGTTTAGAATTAAGAAATTTGTTATGAAAAATCGCTAAAAAGTTAAATTTTTTCCAATTTTTCCAAATTATTATTTAATGAATAAAAATTAAAATCAAATTTCTTTGAAGGGGGGGATCAATTTTGAAACTAATCATACCACTAATAAAGGATAATATGATACTTAAAACATTCATAAATAAACTTTTATGAATGTTCTTTATCCCGAATAAAAGCATTCTTAAGCTTCGAGGGAAAAAACATTGTGGAATTCATACTGGAATTAAAGAAGGCGGCATTTTAATGAACTTTTAAATTAAATCTACTTATATTTCTTATAACAACGCCCATGCATTTTATGTAGATTATTTACGACGTAATTTTTAAGCCTCTAGAGATTTTAGATTCTTTGCTATGCGCTTAAAATAAAGCGTGAATTATTTTAAACAAAATGTACCCTATTGAATTACTTCTGACGCCATTTCACAAGACCTTTAAAAAATGCAAATTTCTTCCCCTTTTATCTTCGTTCGACAGACGAAAGCAAATAACTCATAAATAAAACAGTTTTTCATCTCCTTTCAGTTCTACTTATCTCTTAGATTATTTATATTGCATTTCTAAATTCGGCAACAACATGTATATAAAAAACAAACAAACGCATCAAACGATTCGAATATCGTTCGAAAATAAAATTGTTCCTTTTTGATTTTCCGAAAACAAAGTAATTGACTTTTAAATTACGTGTTTAAAGTTTAAATTATTCAAAGCCTCTCTGCTTCGTATTTAAAATTCCTTGATGATAAATCTAATTAGTGACTCAATCAACACGCTTAAACGCTTTCAAATTATTTTTAAATTACTTCTTCGTTGCAAAGAGAACGGAAAAAAAAAAGGTGTTCTTAACACAAATTTATTCTCAGTAAGATGTCGGCTTATCGAACCTAATCACTAGCGTCGTAATGACATGGATGAGAGAACGTTAATTGGGTCACAATCCTTTCTTGTATTATGGACTATAATCTATTAGAAACCTTAATTATTCATGCTCGTTTTTGATCTGTTTACCAGTCTTGAATAAATAATTTCGGGAAGGGTATTTGTTGAAAAACAGAATTACTGTTGAATCTTTCCTATAGAATCACTTCATTTATTTTTATTCAATCTTTTATATACGGATATAATTTCGGGTACATGGGTTTCTGGGAACCCTCAGACCCTTATCTGGCTAGAAAAAGTTCTGTATAGGTCTTGGTTAAGTTGCATTTTCATGCTGGATAGTATGGAGCTTAGCAATTGGACGAGTGGCGGCAGGCCGGTAGGCGGGGCTTCGAGGCGATGATCTTTGGCGGCTCGGTTTTGGAATCTGGTGGAAGATATTATTCGATCTTTTTAATTTTTAAAAACCTTTTATAAGTTTCACCTGTATGTAAAGGAATCTTTGAACCTGATTTTAATCCACTTTAAAAGGTCAGATTAATTCGAAATTTTTGCACACTTGTCAAGAACCGATGGCATTACAATAATTTCATAATTTCGTTCAATTGTCCTGATCAGGATCATCATGAATAATGATTTCCAGATTTGGTGACTAATTCCATATACCATTTCCAGATATGGCGTTTAATTCCAGATTTAGCGACTAAAAGATTAAGGTGCTACCCTAAAAGCGAATACACTTGTGGTTAATACAAATAAAACAAACAAAAAAGTGTTCTTTATGTGAGAAAGGGGAGGGTGGGTACGCCAGCGATTTCTTACCAAAATATAAACAAGTGCCTTGTTTTTCCAAAAATGGAAATAAAAAGAAAAGACTCGTGCGTGTTAAAAAAATAATTTATGTTCTAACTGCTAAATATTTTTAATTTTTATAAAGCAATACGTTTAGAAGGGATGATACGAATTAACATTATAGCAATACGTTTACAAGGGGATAATATGCCATTGACACTTAATGTTTCTTCTTAACACACTTTTATTAGTTTGATCTGTATCTATAGAGACGGGATCTTTGAAATATAGAGATACAGGACTCATCCGATGCTCCCTAAACGGAGAGAATAAATACCCATCAGATCCGTTAATTCATATCCATTGAATAATTCCAGCAGCCACTTAATTCCGGCTCCAAATAACAGTTAAATGATACTTTAAAAAACTAAAAAAAAAAAAAAAAAAAAACGCTTTCATTTTAGATCGAACTAAAAAAGGAAAAATAAATTATAGTTTAAAAAAAAAACTAAAAAACACGCTTTTATAGCGAATCGAACTAAAAAGTAAAAAAAAAAGTTCTTAATGTAGGAATAAAAGGATTAACGGGAAAATTAATGTCATTGGGGTAAAAGCGTCGGGTGCTTTGTACTACATTTTTAAACTAACTCAGCATTTCGGAATAGAACTAGTAAGAAATTATAACAATTGATATAGAGTACCCCACGCTTTTACCACAATGGCATAAATTTTCTCGTTAATCATTTCATTCTTATATTAAGAATTATCTTTTACATTTGAGTTCGATTAACCATAAAAGTTTGTTTTTTAGTTTTTTAAAACTATAATTTATTACAATTTGCAACTCTCAGTAACTACATAGTCATGGGTTCTTCCTATTCAAGATCATTACACATCTATATTATTTATTGTTACCAGATAAAATTTGTAGTCGGGATTGTATAATGAAACAAAAGAAAAACTTTGTACATAAAAAGTGTCATTGAAAGTGGGGGAGGGGACCACAACTACGAAATATTTTATTCAGAGACATCAAGGTGTTTTTTTTCCCAGATAAACAGCTTTCTAAAATAAAATTTTAGCAAGCTGTGCTGCATTTTATTCAGTTCCTACTATTAGCTCTCTCTCTCTGTCTCTCCTCTCTCTATATATATTTATATATACAGAGTGTCCCCAGCCTTAATGTGACCCAATAGCTAATTCCCGAACCGTTCGGTTTAGATATACACTTCCAATTTGAAAAATGTTTTAAAAAAGGTAAGGAATGTTTTTACGTGCTTTTCGAACAAAAAAACCCATTTAGAAAAAATTACAAAAATTAAATTTTTATTCGGTCCCCAGGTCCTATCACTTATATTTAGGAAAAGATGCAGTTCACAAAAACAAAGTAAACACAAAAACTTTCATTGTATTACGATAAAAACTGACCGAGTTATGCCTACATAAAATTAAAGCATCTGAATTGCTCAGAGAAGAGGGTCGTATATACATTGAGTTTAGAGAACAGTAATTCACTAGCTACAGAAAGAGCAAAAGAAAAACATTGCAGTAATATTGAAACATCATTTTGAACATCATAGATTGACAATTTGTATTGCTGTATGGAAAACAATAAAAGTTAATTAAAGAAATACAACTTGTACCGAAAAGATTAAAACAGCTTATTTTAACAAATAGCAGCAAAAGAATACAGGAATTGCCGTTCAAATTATAGCATAATGTGGAATGATGCGCCAATCATAAATCAGGGGCTTTATTATATCAGAATGACCAAATTAACTTAAATAATGTTCAAAATGACTGCCTTCCGCAGAAATGCAGTATCGACCCCGCGTCAGAAACTCCGGATGTAGCTTCTGCAACATAGTTGGTATCACAGACCTGCATGCCATGTTGATTCGATTGAGTAAATCGGATTTACTCGTGGATTCACGTTCGTACACTTTTCTTTTTAGGAAGCCACAGAGAAAGAAATCCAGAGGACTTAGGAAACTTCATCTTCTAAAAAATTGACTAATGGTCCAGATAAAATTTCCGTATATGATTCTGATGTTAAAGGTCCATCGAAATAAATTGGGCCAATTAAGGTGCTCTTCCATATTCCGCACCACACATTCACCGACCAACGCACTTGGTGGCAATTCGGTCGTTTTAGGTGTGGGTTTTCGAGGGACCAATAACGCGTATTCTGCGTATTAATAGTGCCTTGCCTCGAGAACTAGCATTCATCCGACCACAAAACTTCATTAAAAAACTCTGGATTTTCATCCAGTGTATTTAACACGAAATTGCAAAAATCAAAACGACGTTAGTAATACAGGCATTAGTTCCTGCGCCAGGACTGGACGATAAGGATATGCACCGTACGTATATAATATGTTCCCCTCCGTCGATTTTGAGTAGGAACAAGCCCTGCTAATATCCCGGACACTACTTTCAGGATGAGCCAGGGCATATCCTAGAACATCCTCAGCGGGTATCCGCAAGCTTTAAGGTGTGGCACGAGACAAAGGAATACGCCGCGTTGAACAGCACGGGTAATTGTACAATAAGATGGATGTCTTCGACTGGGAAATTTAATTGCATGAAGTCTTGCCGCCTCTCTCTTATTTCGATTACACTGCACATACAACAGTACCATTTCACAGTATTCTTCATTTGTATACATCTCTTTCTCCCGTACTAGAATTCGTAATATTGCAATTGCTAGCGACTACACAATGTATTTTTAATAATCGCCATGATCAGTACCGCAGCAAATCAGTCTGAAGCAGCAGCAAATAAGCCTATTTTTTTGGAACTGCTTTTGAAATGTTTTCTTCGTCAAAAATATTTTATTTTGTCTATATTTTACACGTACAGAATAAATTTTATTTCTTAAGTACTCAATTATTGTATTATTAACGTAATTTATGTACTTTTAAATTTAAAAACGATTTACGTAAGAGTGGCGTGCAAGAGCGGTAGTTTCTTGGCAGAGTTCCAATTAATTTCACTTTGGAGACGGCCCCTTACTAGCTTCTTGAAAACGGCCGGGAAAATTGAGGAAATATACGATTTTCTAAGTTCCATAACTCGGCAAGTTTTTATCGTAATAAAATGAAACTTTTTGTGTTTACATTTTTTTTTGTGTACTGCATCTTTTCCTAAATATAAGTGATTGGACTTGAAGACCGAATAAAAATTTAATTTTTGTAATTTTTTTCTAAATAGGTTTTTTTTGGTTCGAAAAGCACGTAATAACATTCCTTGCCTTTTTAAAAACATTTTTCAAATTGGAAGTACATGTCTAAGCCGAATGGTTCGGGAATTAGCTATTGGGTCACATTAAGGCTGTATATTTACAGTGTTCAAATTTTGAATCGTTAATAAAATACTTTCTATTCATCCAATCAAGTTCAAATAAGTATCTTTGAACTTGTACGGGATGACACTTGATGTTAATACAATTTTTTTAAATATTAATTGATTAATTAAATTAAATTAATTGCCGGTTTTCGACTCCATTTTAAATTTGTCTCTATTGTTGTAACAATGCAACTGTTAAAACAATGACAAAAGTTGGCGTCGAAAACCGGTTTTTCAGCCAAACTAGCCAAATCGGGCGTGCATTGTTACAACAATGCAGATAAATCATACTCTTAAAGTTCACTCTCTCTCTATATATATATCTTGTTCAAATTTTTAATCGTTAATAAAATATTTTCTATTCATCCATTAATGAAAATTGACTAGGAATTGACTTAAATTTTTTTTATATTACTTGTTATTATTAAATTTTTTAAAATTTCTCGTTTACTTTAAAACAAAATCTTTGCACCCAGAGCGAGACGCTTTAACTCTGCCTCGACGTGAATAGGTTAAGCAGATTCCGCAGCTCTAAATTTCAAATTCCATTGCTTTTGCCTTAAAATACATGTTCATACATAAATAAAATACATTGTAACCATCTTTTCAAATAATTCTTTTCTACGGAATCTGATAGCAATGCGCAGATAAATAATCTAATACTCTACCACAACTTCCCCAAATCATCACCATAGCGACAGTTGCAAAAGATGTAATAAATATTTAACAATACCTCGTACGCAGGGTAATTTATATTTATACAATTTCCACTATATTCTGAAATTTAATGCCACCGCTCTTAAAAGTGCGTATTCTGCTCTTACAAAGAACAGCACAATGATTTAGATTTGTGTTTATTTACGTATAACGCGCTTAAAGGAAAAACAAATCTATCGGTTGAGAGAGGCTTCTGCCGTAATACTTAGTTCAGCAATGTGGATGCGGAGAATCACTGGATAACCAACCGAGCATGCAGTTTTATTCACATATTATGTGGATGGTATTCGTTTCCTTTAAATATTTAGGATCGCGTATTATGAAGGAGGAAAATCCCTTTTGTTGAGCCTAAAATCCGCCATGTCTAGCAGGCGCCGTAAATATACGGCGTAAGAAAGAAAAGTCGTAATTACCAGGGTCTTGGAAAATAACCAGGAAAGAGGCGAGAGTCGGTTTCTTTCGGGAAAAATATAAGTAAGAGGTTTATCTGTGATGAAGGTAACGCTTAGGCGAACCCACGAGACGTTATTCAATTTTAGGATTACGGGGAGAAAAACATTGAAAGGAGAACCCAAATATCGTTTCTTTGGAAATGTGAGTTAAGAATACATGAACAGGATAAGCGGGGAAATTTTTTAGCATGTTTAACCGAGTGGCTGCTATCGAGTATAAAAAAGGCTGCTTTTTTAAACTGTTTATATGTTATTATCTAAATGCGGGAACGTCGTATAAGGAATATATTTAATTTAGGAAGTAAAGAATAGAACGATTTGTAGAAGAGAAAGTTTCAGGGATCGAAATCGGAAAAAAGGATTCATTTTCTTGTTTCTTCGTATGTATAAAAGATTTATTTATCTATATAAGAAATAAATTGTGTTTAAATATCTAAACAGTAAACTTTATTATCTTTTCCCCTTCTTTGTGTTGTTTTTGATTGCGTAAATAATTTTGTTCTTTCGTCTACGATGTAAATGCTCTTAACAGTATATTTATGCAAATGATTTCTTCTGTCGAATTTATTAGTTCTTATTTTAAATTTTTTATAGAAATTACGAACGATTTTCGTATTTAAATGTAATGGCGCTTTTATACAGTATTGTCTTTTTTAAATTACTAAAATACGATTTATTTTATTTTAAACTAACTGGTATACCCGTTCTTCGCACGGGTGGATTGAAAAATTAAACAATACGGATTGAAGGATAAAGAAGTTTTTAATGATTTAATTTTACATGAGTTGTGCAAATTAAGCAAATAAAAAGCTTTTTCAAATCTCAGCTGAATAAAAAATCATATTTGTTAAATTTTAAGTTTGTTAGTCTAATAGCTGAAAAAAAAAAGGTTTTTTTTTTTATTTATATCACCCCCGTAACTCCTTTGTGAGTCAAAACTGGAAAACACCTTCCTAAGCTAATCTCTGCTCAGCAAAAGTAACACATTGTTACAAATTTTGTGTAATGAACTCTTAAAATAGTGTAAATAATTTATATCTGGATGTGTAATACGTTAATATTACTTTCTGTTGTATTTATTTTGTTAAAATTATAATATTCACATGCAACGTCGTTCCTTACATTACAATGGCGATTCAATGGAAACGTAGCGAAGTGTTGGTGATAGAGTTAAGTTGGCATCATTTTTGGTGACCATGTTGGCAACTTGACGATTAGTTGAACGGTGGTAGGGAGCGGCAACAAAGAGGATAACACAAAACCCTTCTCCACAAAAAATACATACACATGCCAATTTTCATAGTGATCGGTTGAACGGTGTTGGAGTGAAGCAATTTCATATATACAAGGATCCATTTATATATATATATATAGATTAAGGGCTCTAGATCTATCCCCCCCCTCCGATTCTTTCTATTCTTTTAAAATTTCACATCGTATAGGAATTTTTAATTTGCTTCTTTAAGATCAAAATAAGCTTTTAGAGCTGTTAAGTTTTCTAACTTAAAGAATTATTAACTTAACTAATTAAGAACTTATTGTCTGCAGACCTGTGATTCCGAACTTTAGAATTTCCCACACAAAAAGATCTTAATATACACTTTTATTTAACATCTCATTCCCTACACACAAATCTTGTTTTGATAGAATCATTTATGGATTATTGATTGACTGATTGACTATTTATGAATGTTGCACTCTTAATCAACACGAGAGCTCTTAAGGATTGACTTATTAATTTTGAACCGCGGTAAAGTGATGAGGATAGAGCTTAATACGTAACTCCTTTCTATGTGAGGATTTTTAACTTCAAAAAATTTAACGTGAATCTTAACCCCTCTTTCACGGTACAAGTTTAGAGTTTTGGTCACATTGTGATTTGAAATGATGGAAAGTTAAGGCGACTCGGTACCCCAAAACGACCATGTATCATTTTTTTAAAATTTTTATTTTGTCATATTCTTTGCATTATTATCTTTCGATCGATATATCATTTGTGTATGTCAAAAAATAAGAAGTTGGAAAAAACTTCAATTGAAAAATGAAAAAAAAAGGAAATTAGACAATCCGACCACGCTCTCGTTTTAGTTAAAAAAGGCTAAAAAAAGCTTTTTGATAAAAAAAAAATCTATTTTAAAAACAGTAATAATAACTAAATAAAAAGTGTTATATATAAAACAGGATATTTCAGAGGCATTACAATAATGTAATTTTTTTTTCTTTGTGGAAATATGTGTGCATGCAAAATTTTTGAATTTAGGCATTTTATATTAATAGTTTCCTATTTTCAGTTCTTATTTCTGACTGTAGATATAAAAAAAGATGCTATATGATACTGAGATTATGCAAAATAATATTAATAGTCATTTACAATTATCCCTATTGTCACCTTTTAAAATTCATATGCAGTCAGACCTCCATTTTACAAACCTCTATTTAGCGAATTTTTATAGTTTTCTAGCCTTTTCTTGGAATCAAGAACATTCTATTATTTTCTTCTTGAAATAATCTCCAAATAGCGATGTACATTTTCTATTTAACGAAGGTTTTCTCTTGTGATTCGATTTTTTTCTCCTTTATTTTAAAAATATTTCTGGACATTGCAAGTTATATATATATTCTCTTTTTTTAATACATTTTATGGGGATCAATGGCCTTGAATTGGTTTCACCAGGTGTCTAACTCATCAAAAACAATAAAATTGCCATATTTTTTCAAACAAAACACTGAAATAAAATTAACAGATTTTATCAGCAATTAAGTTTAGGTACGCATGTGCTAATGTATGCTTAATTTTACTGGTTATAAAATAACGTACGTTAAAAATTATACTTGCATGCTTAAAATTAGAAAATGCCATTGAAGTTAGTTAATTTTCAAGTAAAATTATTTTTTAAAGTTGAAAATACATTGTATTCCTAGACAATGTGTTTTTTCTTCTTCTTTTCCTTGCAGATTTCTTTTGGATGTGGGTAAAATTTATAAAACAAGTAATATAAATTTTTTTTATTTCAGTTACTTTTTATTAAATAATCAGAATTAATATAAATATGCATATACATATGATAGAATCACAATATTAAGTGACAAAATAGAAAGTGATTTTCCTTGCATTTTTCCATTTTCCTTTCTATATATGATGCTGGATTATTATTTTTGTTTGTTATTGTTTATTCATTAATTAAATTTACTTATTCTAATAAAATACTATAGTTAAAAAGAAATCACATTCTCAAAAATTAGGCCATCCGCGGGTGGGATACGAACCCATAACTTTTAGATTAGAAGGTCAACACGCTATCCATTGCGCTACAGGGGCACAGCGAGCGATTTCCCTTTTATATATGGTGTTGGACTATTATTTTTGTTTATAATTAATTATTCATTAATTAATGAATTAATATTTGAAAAAACTGCATAAACACTAAGTGTCATCCACTACAAGTTTAAAAAAAATGTGTTTGAACGTGAGTGGATGAATAAAAAATATTTTATTAACGATTGAAAACTTGAACAATATATATATATATATATATATATACAGGGAGAGTGTGAAGTATTAGTAGAAATTGAATAAATCGATATTAATTTACAAAGAAAAAGTGGGCATAATTACTTTTTTAAAATAATGACTAGTGTTTAAGAATTTAAAATTTATTTTATGGGGTTTTTAAAGTACATCAAAAGATGTATCCTCTATTTAACGAATTTTTCACATAACGAGCTTTTTTCCGGGATTTAGCGACTTCGTTTAAAGAGGTCCAACTGTATTTTGAATAAATACATATTAAAATGTTTAAAGAAAGAAACCTATCGAACAAATTAAATTCGGATATTTTTTCCCAAAATAAAAACTACAATTTAATTCAATAAGTATTATGTATTATTTAAAGTATATTATATACTATACATAAGTTTCTTTTTAAAAAATTTCATTCTAGTTGTACTTTTAAACGCATTTAAAAATTCCCCTGCTCCTTTAAAATAAATATGAGCAGCAAACTTTATTTTTTTGCTAAGTTTTTCATGTATGAGAGCAAAGAGGGATGAGGTCAAAACCCCTTTACAGCGATCTCCATGGGAGGGTTTTTCCAAGTCGATATGAGACTTATTTCCTTATATCCACAGAAGTACTTCCACTTTAGAGATTAAAGTGAACAGGATCGTGTTTAAGAAACTCTAAAAATACCTCCCTTTAAATTTAATTCCTTTTGCATGTTTCCCCTGAGTTTTGACGAACAACCAGCTGAGTTTTAAGTAGTGCACAGTTTGCATTAATGTAACTTAAATTATACATGGGGCAAATTTTTGCATATATTTTCACGAAACACTAAGTTGATTTAAGCATTGGATTGGTAATTCTTTTTGGAGAGTTTTTTTGTGAAAAGAAAGTGTGTTGAGGGAATTATATAAAGAAATTCCTCTTTTTTGATAATCACATCTCACGTTAATGATAAAACATATTAGACAAATTGTTTAGGGAAAACACTGTGTTTGAAATAAGAGGTTTTGTTTTTAGAATCTAATTTTTTCGCAGTTAACTTTTTGAATAAATCAGAACACTAAGGGGGTTTTATTTCGAGATAGTTATTAAACGACTGTATTATTAACTATTACATAATTAGATTAAGATAAAAATACATGAAATAAGACGAATATAAGAAAAATAAAAACAATGCTGATAAAAATGCAATAAAAAGACTAAGATAAAGATTAAATACATTATGTAATAGTTAAACACAATTTAATTAAGTCCTAAAGCTTTCAAATTATCAACTAGCCAGACGCACTTTTTCAGCGTCGAGTCGCTTATGGTTCTAGCATCCAGTCTGTAAGATATTGATTGCACAGAAGTTCTTTTTGTAATAAGAAAAATTATATATTCTGTCTCACACACACATTGCAAATACAATTGGTTCTTTTAAGAAAGTTTTGATTATAAAGAAAAGACTTGTAAGCAAAATGCTGATTGTATCAAATAGTTTTGGATTCTCGAAAGAAATCGATATAAAATAATAGAAAAGAATTACTTATAAATATTTCTGTAGCTCGAGGAAAAAGAAATACATTTGAGTATGGTTGTTCAGCAATTTTGTTCCTTTATTTTTGATAAGATGGCAACGATTTGAAGTAGACGATGTTCTTCGAAGAATCAGTTCGCAGAGTAATTTGATCAAGAATGTGTGATGATCGTTTTTGGTTGGTCTTTCTTAGATATCCAGCATAATTTGGCTTTTGGAACTTCAAAATAAAAGCGAGATAAGAAAAGTCCGAAATGTTCTTTTCTAGTTTTAAGTCAAATAAGTCAGTAATAATTAGATTAAAAAATTTAAGTTATTTTAAGGAATCATGTGAAAGTTATTGTAGAAAAAAGGTTATAAATCGATTTACCAGCATACTGTGTACAAATTAAATAAGTTATACATTTTTAAACATCAGTTAATTGTGTATAAACACAATGACAAAATTATAATTTTTGTTTCACCACATCACTTTTGCAAGAATATATATTTTTACTTTAAATGACTTTTTCAATTCCTACTGTTAGCTCACTCTCTCTTTTTGTTTTCTCTCTCTCTCTCTACATATTTATCTTGTTCAAATTTTAAATCGTTAGTAAAATACTTTCTATTAATCCAGTCAAGTTCGAATAAATTTTTTTAAACTTGCAGTGGATGACACTTGATGGTAACACAATTCTTTCAAATATTAACTCATTATAATTACCTCTTCATTAATTAAATTAAATTAATTACCGGTTTTCGACTCCTTTTTAGATTCGTCTCTATTGTTGTAACAATGCAACTGTTAAAACAATGACAAAAGTTGGCGTCGAAAACCGGTTTTTCAGCCAAACCTGCCAAACCGGGTGTGCATTGTTACAACAATGCAGACAAATCATGCTCTCTTTTTAATTCTTACTTACTTTCTATTCATCCAATCAAAGTAGGAATTAACTTAATTTTTTTTTATTTTACTTATTACATTGAAAAAATTATCGTGAGAAATTATTGATGCCATATTTTCTTAAGTAATGATAAGAATACAATTTTAATTTCGTTAAAAGTCTCAGAAATCTCTGGTTTTTAAATTTTTAAATAATCTTTTAATCTCCATCATTTTACTAAATTTTTAGCATTAAATATTTTTCGACAAAAATAAATCCTCTTTGGACATAATTTCATGTATGTCTTACTGAATTTCATTAATAGCTACAAGAGGAATCAGGGATATTTGCAGATATTCATGGTAATTTATTCAAAATGTTCTTTATAATGTCAGTAATTGAATAAATATTGACGCTGTACATTATTTAAATGATCTTATATTAGAAACCGCAGCATAGTTTGATGTCTGGTCTTTTACATAATGGGCGCCAATCTAATTTTAAGCAATTTATTATCTTATAAGTAAAATTCACATAGGTTGCATTTTATATACAGTAATTTAAAATTATTACATATTCTTGATATGAAAACAACATGGGCATGAATTAATTAGGATAGTTAAGGAATTAAAAGGCGAAGGAAATATTAATAGTATAAACGAATTAAAACTTCAAAGTTTACGACATTGCCAAAATGTTATCTAATCTTACATTTAAATTTGAATGTTTATATATTTCTTTTGGACGCTTACAAATCTATACCATTGATTGTATCGATACAAAATTTTGAAGGGCTGTTCGATGATGTTTCAGATTAGTCTTAAGCATATTTTGCCAAAGAAAAATTTCAAATTTAAATTTAGTGAATTTATTTCTAAAACTTCCTAGCTCAAAGAAGCGTATTTGTGTGTATGTGCGAAATAGCCAAATGACATGATGTGCAGCCAATTGTAGAAAACCATCCCCGCTCATGTTTAGAAAAGAATTACAATATTTGGTGATAATTTGTTTTTATTTCGAACGGTTTTGTTGAAACCGTCTCCCTAATGGGAAAATTGATTGGAGATTTGATCAGTGGAGATCTGCTATGAACGGGTTTTGAAGATATCAACCCCCAAGGTGGGTTACGGAGATGTTACAGATTACAATTACAAAATTCCACCCGAACAGACATACAATAAAGCGAGTTAATAAAAAGATCGTAATATTAAGTGTCAATCGTATTATCACTTCTAAACATATTGCTTTTTAAAAACAAAAAATATTTAACAGTGAGATCATAAATTTTTTCCTTACATGCAAGAGTCTTTTTTTCCAATTTCAGAAATATGTTTATATCATGGTAAGAAATTGCGACTCACCCACCCTCCCCTTTCTCCCATAAAGAACACTTTTTTGTTTGTTTTATTTCTATTAACCACACAAGTGTACTCGATTTTAGGGTTACACCTTAATATTTTAGTCACTAAATCTGGAATTAGTCGCCAAATCTGAAAATGGAATATGCTATAAGTTGCCACATCTGGAAATGGTATATGGAATTATCGCCAAATCTGTTAATCATTATTCCTGACGATTCTGATAAGGACACAGGAACGAAATTATGAAATTATTGTATTGTCATCGGTCCTTGACAAGTATGCAAATTTCGGATTGATCTAACTTTTTGAAGTGGGTAAAAATCGAGTTCAAAGATTCCGTTACATACAAGTGAAACTTATAAAAGCGTGCTAAAAATGAGCGTTTTTTCTCTGTTATGCCTACATACTTTGGGAAAAACATTAATTTTGTTGAGTAGAAATTGTCTAAGAACAAACTTTGAGGAAATCGACTCCAATGGGTGGGATTTCGAGGGCATAAAGGGTAAATGCATGCTATTTTCGAAATTTAAGCCAAACGTCTGTTTTAAATCAAAAGATGAAGGCTGTAAAAATGTTTTTGAATACATTGAAAGCTTAATGCTAAGACTTAGATAGCAATAACTTAAAAACATTTGTATAATCATATATTATCATGAAGTACCCAGCGATGCTGTTGGGCAACGACTAGTTAAACAATAAAAAAAATGAGGTATTTAGCTTACAATATGGAAAATAAAAACTCTATCGCAGTTGAAGGCTATTATTTCGACAGTATCTATTGCTAATATTTAGAGGATCACGGAAAAGAGCGGGAAAGTAATATTGTTTTTGCATGAATCGCAGGAGTCGTAATCCATAGTTGCAAATCTTCATTTTACATTTGAAAGGAATCTGTCATCGCCTGGTTACTTTCTCGCCCTTTAGTCCTTATCAACACATATGTACCATCTAGATTGGAAAATCTTTACATTCAGAAATAAAATAGAATTTAATACTTATCTTTGATTTTTAGTTAGGAAATACCACTTAATTCAATAATTTAATGTGATTTTATTTAATGGGCTAAATTCGTGAGACGTCACAGTCACATGATAACTGTAACTATGTGTTTTTAGCCAATCAGTAGATAAATTAATGTGACGTCATAGTCACATAATAAATACAATCATGTGTTTCCAGTCAATAATTTTGAGTCAACTTTTGCTTTTTGCAGAAATTTTCTTTAAAAAAATTCATATTTGTTAACAATAATAACATACGAGGGATGATAAAAAAAAAGGTTACAAGCCACAGCATTTGAAAACTACTATATTGTGTAGAAATTTTTTCCCCTCCAGATTGGAGACAAATGGCTCTACTTGTAATACTTCTGGTTTGTGGGTAGGTATTGAAAGTTCGCAGACGGTTCAGGACGATTGAAATGAAAAGAGCTTAGAAAATTGGTCTCATTTGGAAGTGCACGCCATGATTCGATTTTTATGGGTAAAGAATGCTTCCCCGCATCGGATATTCACAGTCAAATCGTTGAAGTTTATGGTGAAGAAGCAATGAACAAATAACATGTAGCGAAATGGTGTCACACTTTTCAATCGGGCAGACAGGATTTTAAAAACCACAATATGTGGCAGGGAGTGGCCGGCCAAGTTCTTCACGGCACAAATTAAAGAAATCATTCAAAATGATCGACGGGTAACTCTGAGTGAAATCTCATCAGAACTGGAATTGAGCTATGGTAGCGTGCAGCATATGTGCTGTGATATTCCAAGACGGTGCTGTGAAAACATCTTCCGAGACCTCGCTCAATGAACAGGAATCTGATTTCTACCAAGGCGGATTAAACAAGTTGGTTCTGCGTTCTCATAAATGCCTAAATAGACTTGGTGATTATGTCGAAATGTGATAGGCACGTATGCCTCTTAATTCCTTTTTGTATTTTCTGTCTATTATTAATAAATATTTTTTTATTCGACGTGTAACCTTTTTTTCTGATCAACCCTCGTACATACGTAAGCAAAAGTACACACATAATATATGTTTTTTTTTATTTAGAAAAACTTTTTAAAGAATTTTAATGTGCTTTCAACTTTTTTACTTAATTATCAAATTTTGATGTTATACTTAAATTTTACAAGTAGGACAACAATTACAAATCTAATGTCAGTTTTGAATTCAATGGAAAATACTTGATTATGTTTGTCATGTGACCGTCATGAATTTAGCCCATTGGATATATAAAAATGTTACATAATTAAAAAATTCTTTGGGTGGTCAATAACTGTATGTGTGGTTTACACTAAGAGAATAAAAAACATTGATCCCAAAAGATTATTTCGCTGTGTTGCATTTTTAAACTCCGACGGAGACTGTCAGTTATCCTGGGATGGAGTATCTTGGTGTGCCTTCACAGACTCAGAAAATTAGATTAAGAACGCAGTAATTCTTTTACTGCAATGAAACGAACTTCTTACTATTTGTCTAAGATTAATTGCAAATGCAAGCCTCTACATCAGGGCTGGCCAACCTGCGGCCCGCATGCCATACTATGGCATGGCTGAGATATGATGGCATGTGGAGCATAATTTTTTTTATCAGATAGTGGCACTCTGACCAAAAAAGTTGGCCACCCCTGCTCTACATGAAGGAAAATGACAACTAAATGTAACAAAGTAATTAAAGCTCACATTGCAACAGAAACAAAATTTACGTCTAAGCTTAAATATGGGTGTGGTGTGACAGCATCGATTTTTTTTGCTGAACTTCAATGCTTCTTTACATGGCCTTAACTGGACTACGTCAATCTCTCTTTCAATCTCTTCTTTCTACTAACTTAGAGAAGAATCTTACATAAAAAAATCTTACAAATGTAATTCTCTTCAATTCATAACTATTTGTCTAAGCTTGGAGAAATGAAAGTAGAGCCAATAGAACGAAATAAATTAATTCAGAACATTGCGATATAAACCAAAGCGATCTTGATATTTTATGTGCAAAATGGCATTATATGTTCAAGAGGACTATCCGGATCACCACTTTGATATCCCTTCGCATGTTATGACTGGGGACGCAAGAATCGAATCATGAATATGAATTCTTATTTTATCAAAGGTTATATCGTGCAAAACAGCATGAATTTCTGCACTTTAATTTTAAATGGGTTTTAAACTCCTCATTGGGTGATTTTTTTGAAATTAGAATGACTTAAAACTATCAGGTTCTTCTCCCTGAACTCCTGATTTTTTCACAAAGATAAGCAAGATAAATAATTTATTACCCTTATTTTTAAAAATGGATATCTCATTATGTATACAAAAGATAATAACACTTTTTCTCCTTAAATAGTACACTTATTTTTTTTAAATGTATAACTCTACTATTTTTTACGTTAGTCAAGCTTTTGTTGCGTATTTTTATGGTTTCTTTCGGAACTCGTTTGATATTTCCCATTATATGAAGAAAATCAACTTGAAATTTTTTTTAGTGGGAGGGGCTGAGGGGGAGACTTATGTCATTTTTAAAAAGAGTGTCACTATGAAGAACGCTTTCGTCTGCACTTTTTCTGTTCAAGAGCCAATCAAGACACAAAGAAAACGAGAATAAAAATCTTTATTCGACTGCGTCAGCATTTTGTCTTTTTTATTTTACCTTTCATTGATTATCTTTGTTCGTTAATAATTAATACTAATGCATAATTTATTTATGTTTGGAAGAAAAAAAAAGAATTCTTTTAAAAGTAGACGAAAGAATGTTTTTGTATCATTTAATCCCTCTAAACTTTTGTTCAGGAACTAAGACACAGGTATTTGCATAATTAAATTATGACACAGAGATACTTCACAATCCATTAGAATATGTATGAACAAGATAGGTAATTATTAATAATGTATGATTTTGGTCTGTTGAGAAGCCGGCATTCATTCATTATATTATTGTACATTGAAAAGGTTTTGTGAATGAAAATGTTTTAGTAAGTTTGAATAAGAGGAAATAATGCGCTTCGAGAGAATATGTGTTGTTAAAACTTTTGTATAGTTTATGCCTTTGTTATCTATTCTATTTATGTATAGTTTGATGTAAATACACTTGAAACGTACTAATTTTAAGGTATTCGACTACTTACTACAACTTTTTTTTATAAAAACATGGAGATATGGGTTTTTTTTGTGGATTTTAGATTTGTTCAGAACATTTTAAGAAAATATGCTAAATTAAGAAGATAAAAAGAAACTATTATCACTAAAATGAGAAAAAATTACATAAACGGGGTCCATTGTGTATAAAAAGTTTATGACCCAATTTTTAATATTTCAATTCTAATGTGTTGCTATGTTATTCATTTTTAAAATGACTTTCAGGATAAGAGATATATATTTTAATTGTTTCAAAAAGTAGAGCACTTTATCTTTTTTATTATATGAAATTGCTCAAAATAAAAGTGATTATATTGACATAAGGGACTGTAAGTTTTGTAATAAAACAGTGGGATAAATCTGAAGATTAATACGTGTTACTATTATACAGAACATACACAAAAAATTTCAGTCAATAATTTCAAAACTTGTTTGGAAATCGCTGTCCCCGTTTGATCATTAAAAACAAGATATCAATCATTGGCATGGCCAAGTAATTTTAGCGCGTTTTTCACATGTTGTATTTTACAATAATGCCACTAATGAACTTTTCAATAACAGAAAGTAATATATACTGTACCACTCCTCTAAATGTACTACTATTGAGCTGAAAAGAAATAATGACACAAATCTGTATCAGCACTATAAAAAAGCAAAACTAGCGAAATTCAGGAAAATTTGTAGGAAAATTCGGGAAAACTATGGGAAAATTTAAATATGATTCGGCTCATCTAGGGCACAAATGCGACCAAATGCCGAAAACCCGAGGTCAATTGGTTGCTTATTGGCTGAGAAAAAGATACGAAAATATATGGAACGAAGACGAAGACGAAGACGAAATTTGCTTCCTATTAGCGCTTTTGTTCCACTACGTGAAAAACGCGCTAAAAACACATTTCGAGTAAAACGCGTTATAAAGTACGGCATTTTGCTTAAAGTAATGGCATCTGCTTTTACTAAAACACTTGTAGTTTTTATTTTAGTGAACGGAAAATAATAAACTTGGTCTTTTAATAAATGCAATAAGATGGTCTATAAAATAAAATCATAAAAAAAAACTGTCAATTTTTGGCAAAATTCACAATTTTAGGGTAGTCGGATACCTTAAGTTTGAGTCCTTATTAAAACTAGCTAATGCTTTGCTTTTCTAATTGTGATATTTATGATAGAGACTGGTTATTATACAGGATGTCCCATGATTATTATCAAAAACTTTAGGGGGAGGTAGGGAATATCACAAGCATTCAGATTTTCATAGCAACGCATGGCTGGAAATGTCATGGAAAAGTAGTACGACAGTTACGAGAAATGAAGAGACACAAGAATGAGATCATCTGAAACATTTGTAATACCTGTCGGTTCCTGCTTGACTCTGAATCTCCTTGTCTACCTATAAACCCGGCTAGGTGTGTGGGAGAAACTGAATGCTCATCAGACATGATTTCAAACTAATTAATTTATTGTTACCAAAATATCAATCAGACACAATAACAATCTAATTAAGATAAACGATCAAATAGTAGAGCGCGGAGGTGAGATTCCATAACACTGGAATAATACTACTGACCCTCAACTGAATCTAAGACAGCTTAAATACTCTCAATATAAACTACGTTGCACACTAATAAGCTAACTTCTAATTGAACAAGCTCACGATACATGTACTTTTTATGCAGCGGACCCTACACTTGAAACTTGCAGGTGATCTTTATCGGGATTGATCAATTTCGTTGGATACACTGGTGTAATCCGTTTTCCTGGACAACTCCAAGACCTCTTAATAATTTCACTATCTCTTTCAATCTTCAACTAACAAACTAACTCGCAGACTGTTTGCTAACTCCTACTTGCCAACTCCAACATGCCAAAACGCAAACTCGCGAAAACAGAATTTATATAATATACTTCATTTATATAATCACGCTTTCTTGGTCGGAGAAAGTTGGTTGAGTTGAAATATTTTTCCCCAGAAGAGTTCCCAAGGTATTAGTATAGTCGCGTATAGATCCGTCACACATTTATTAGCCAAAGATATTACACGTGCTGTGGTTAGCGACTCGTAAAAATGTCACAAATGATGCTCTAAATTTCCACTATTGCTAGCGATAGACATGCGTTACACCATCGGACCATGGTAGCAGCGACGAACGCTGGTACTCGGATTCATTTGAATGGTATCCAACTCATTTTCTTCCATGCTGGGAGTTCAAGTCCTTCGTGGCCTGATCTCTCTATGCCTATTACCTCGTAATGATCCCTATTCACACAAATTGTGATATAAGTTAGTAAACAACCTGTGGTCCGGTGCATTTCCATGAGGGTACCTTTCGCGATACAATTTTTATGCTGTCGTGCATTTCCTTCTGCCAACATGTAAATCAGTAGTATATCTGCCCCAGCTCGGTATTCGTAAAATGTTCCTTACTATTCTGAAGGTGACTGAGATAATCCAGGTTTGTTTCCTCCAATTGTAGGGAAGTATTTTTTCTTCTTCAATCGAACCCGGCTAGATGTGTGGGACGAACTAATTGATCTGATGACATGATTCACTACAATTGTTTAAGTGCCACACTATTCAACACAGACACAATAATAATCCAATTAAGTTAAATTTGATCAACACTTAGAAGACTGAGGTGAGACGAGGTAGCGTGGGGATAATAAATACTATCATTTAAATATATTCATACGATAACTTATACAAGCTTGTTTTTACCTTGGACGCGTGCTAACAATTTAACTCTCTAACTTCTACTTAAAATTTGAGCACAGTACCTGAACTCTCGCAACTCTTTGTCCATTAGACGAGGTTTTGAACACTAGTAGTTGACTTGAGCCCTTCTTGGAGATTCCAACTTCACACTTCCTACACTGTTTACGTACTACGGCCGGATTGCTCGCTTCTCATTAATTCACTTCACATCCTCACTTCAGTTAGCTTCAATTCCCACTTTACTAATCTTCGATTCTCACTTCAATAACTCTTTACCACTAGCGAATACAGAATATATCTATTAAACCTAATTTGCATAATCACGTCTTCTTATCTTCGGTGAAAGTTGGTTAAAATAATTCTTGTCCCAAAGGAATCCCCAAGGAGTTAGTTAGAGGACGCGTATAGATCCGTCACACAATGATCTTGTGAGCAACTCCACCTGGCGCTGAACGAAGACGTTTCCGACCATGAGTTGCTATGCAAATCAGAATCCTTGTGATGTTCCTACCTTCCCTTAAAGTTTGTCCTAATAATCCTGGGACACCCTGTATATTTATTAAAGTATTTAACTACTGTATAATATGTCTCTCTTAAAATTCCCTTTTTTAACACCTTTTATAAGCTTCACTTGTATGTAAAGGAATCGTTGAACTCAATTTTTACCCACTTTATAAGGTTAGATTAATTCGAAATATTGCTCACTTGTCCAGGACCAATGACAACACAATAATTTAATAATTTTGTTCCATTGTCCTGATCAGGATCATCAGGATTAATGATTTTCCATTTTCAGATCCCATCCCGCATCTGGCGACTAATTTCAGATCCTATTTCCAGATTTGGCGACTAAATATTAAAGTTACAATTAGGTTCCATTAATTATAAAAGGGTGTTTTTTAGTTTTTTTTAAACTATAATTTATTATTATTTATAAACTTTCGGTTAATCTTTGAATCTCTTTCACAGACGTGAACTCTTTATCTGTAATTCTAAATTGAATTATTTTTTTCCCTGAGTTTCCCCGTAGGATTAAGTATTTTTTTTTTGAATAAATGTTTCTCTATGACTGAGACATCTATAAAGTTTAACTATGTATTACGGTTCGGAAATACTGTTATTTATATACTATCAAGATTTAATTATATGCTATTATTCGAAACATGAAAATTGTTTTTAAAATTAATCTTTCTTAAGGCTTCTAATTAAATTTAACAGTCACACACATGTTGATTCCATATGAATATAATTTTTTTTCTACGAAATTTCTAATTAGTATTTTATGTCTAGACTATTGAATTTATTTGAAAGTATTAAAATTCACAAAAAAGAATTTAGAATGTAATAAATTTCAATCTGATTGTATTTTTCTCTAAATTAAGCACTTTTGTATGATATTTTCTTAAAAATCTGGAAAACTATAGACGAATAATAATAACAAAGAGTTTTGATAACCTTCAAAATAATATATATATATATAGATTAAATATAATCAGACAGACACTTCCCCTTTTTATTCTTTTGAACATTCTTTATAATATTCCAATAAAAACAATAAGAGCGATTTGAGAGATAAAAAAGAATTCTATATTGTACACTTTACGTTCATGGTACAAAATTGGTGATAGACGAGACAAACTCTTTTCTCCAAATGCCAGAGTATCTGAACCAAATTAGAAACGCATTTTCAGATGAAGCATAAATTCTCAAATGTGATTTTGGAACTGATGCACCCGTTTTTCATTCTGTATCATTAAAATTTGAAAACTTCCTTTTAGCATGTAAAGAGAAAACTCTTTTAGTATTGCGTAAAAATGCATAAAATAAAACATGGAACATATTTTACACGGTTAAAAATGTGGTACTTATAGGGAACAGGAGTTGGCGACTATTTTCCTGAGTTGTTGGCGATTAAAACATTGGGGATATTATCCGATAATAAAAAATCATTACAAACACGATAAAAAGTTAAATTTGAATGTGGTTTAATGAACTTTACCCAGTTATAAAGCATATTAACAACAACAATAAGCTAGAACAGGGGTTGGCAACCTTTTAGCTGTGGCGTGACAATCCAATCTACCAATATGATTCAGCGTGCCACACACTAGGACACTTTTGAAAGTGGTCGATTCCCGGGATAATGTGTAGAGTTAGAGAATAGAAGTCAATAATGTGGATTTGCAGTTTTATTTTATATCAATTTTACATTTTTAAGAGTTATTTCTTAACACAAAAATAAAAAGCATAAGAAATATAATTATTTATTCTAGAAAAATATAAAAGATCAAAGTTGCACTTATATTATGCATTTTTAAACATATTTATGAAAATAAAAAATAGACAAAATAAAATATAAGTATTTCCCTTCTTTATAGTTAAATAAAAAGATAAATAAAAATCTTATTGTTAACCTAGTGCTTGTGTGTGTATCGCTCTACATGTATATTGCAAAATCAGAGGTATAATGTGTGACTTTCAATTTGACACGATTTTGAGCATTCTGTTGTGAAACAATTTCTTTGCGGACTCGAAATATTTTTCAGATGAGAGAAGATTTTTTTACTTAGATATGTGGAACCAAAAGCAGAAAGCAGAGTATATGCAATTTACTCTCTTCAATCTATTAAATCTCTCCAGCAATAACATTCAGTAATTTACTAAATACACTCATGTCCATAAATTAAGGATAATTCAGATTCACACAGAAATTGAACTCTAAAATAAAAATTTCACCTGTAGAATTATCACACACATCTTGAAGAAGAATATGCAAATTACAGGAAACCTCCAGATGGCGCGGATAGTACGTCACAATGACGAGAGTGTAAGAGGGGTATATAAGGAATGGTGGCAAAGAAGTAAAATTGTTCATAAGCGCTTTAAAAGCCTTTCAGTGCAATAACCGCATAGTTATGGCACAAAGGAAGCATTTGAAGGATTTTTTACGTGGTAGAATTATCGGAAGACTGGAATGTGGACGTACCCAGCTGGAAGTATCCGAGGAAATTGGAATCGCCCAGAGTGTTATCTCCAGGCTTTGGAAACGATTTCAAGATGATGGTAATGTGAGTAGATGTTACAGCACAGGTCGCCCCCGAGTTAAACGCCAAATGAGGACCGGTATTTGGCAGTTACTGCCAAAAGAAACAGACGGAGCACAGCATCAGCCCTATCTCGTCAGCCCTCGTCAGCTACCGGTACGACAGTTGCAAGGCAGACCGTGTACAGACGCTTAGGGTACATTGGTCTATATGCTCGTAGGCCTGTCAGATGTGTTCCCCTTACCACAACTCACTGTCGCCTGCGATTAACCTGGAGTAGAGAGCATGCATTGTGGACACCGCAACAGTGGTCTTGTGTGATGTTTTCCGACGAGTCCAGGTTTAGTTTGCAGTCTGATTCTCGCCGGACTTTCATATGGAGAGCGCCAGGTACCCGTTACCACCAAGAGAACACCATTAAACGACACCGTTACGGTGGTGCAGGATGGCTCGTTTGGGGAGGAATTATTCTTGGTTCCAGAACTGACCTGCATGTTCAGAGTGTAACGATGACAGGCCACATCTATCGGGATGTCATTTTGGAACAACATGTACGTTTGTTTCGGGGCGCCATGGGTGCTGAATTTCTGTTTATGGATGACAGCACCCGTTCCCACCGTGCAAACATTGTAGACGAATGCCTTCAATCGGAGGATATCACCCGTATGGATTGGCCAGCATACTCACCGGATTTGAATCCAATAGAGCATGTGTGGGATATGCTTGGCCGACGAATTGCAGCCCATCAACCCCCTCCCACCTGTCTACCGGAACTTCGGAGGGCATTGCTTGATGAGTGGTGTAATATTCCCCAAGATCAGATTGATAATTTGATACTCAGCATGCGTAGGCGTTGTAAGGCCTGTTTTGCATCGTCCGGAAGACGTACTCCGAATTATCCATCATACTAACCATGTTATACTGTTTTTTGTAAATAGGTTCTTTTTTGAAATTTGCTCCAGGGAGTAAAAATCGCAATTTTTATTAATTATGTCAAACATATAGCATCTTTTTTGCTCTTTACCTTTTGTTTAATAAATAGACTTTACAAATAAGTCAAATTTGTTTTGCTTCTGTCTCTTTCTTTGCCTGAACTTCATTATCCTTAATTTATGGACATGAGTGTAGCTGTAAATATATCTTAAGAGTTATTTTTCAAATTTTTTCTTAAATCCGTAAATGACCGCTATTCTGATGATGTTTGTCAAATAAGGTCCATTACAAATTTGTCGTCTTCTTTCCACTCAAAAATTGACAAATTTATAGAGTAGTGCTTAGTGCCACTGAGAATTGTATCCCGTGCCACATGTGACACGAGTGCCATAGGTCTCCGACCCCTGGGCTAGAATTTGGCGTATTTTCAACATGTTGCCGTGTTTGGTTTTATGATTCCAATAACCAAAAAATTAATAGTACAACAGAAAGAAATTATCAGGTAGACAATGTTTGATATGACAATGAATGTGCGCGCCTATTTATAGCATCAAAAACAGATATGGTTTCTACATGATGCCTTGTTCGGCTTCATTTTCTCTCTGGAAACATATATAAATATCAAAAAATCAATTGATACAGACGAAAATGATTTGTATAATAAAGTATCACCCACTTTATAGGGTTGCTAAATCACAATACAGTAGCATCTCTATTTAGAGAAGTCACTAAATAGAGAGAATTCGTTAGAGTTTGTTATATGGAAAATTCGTTATATAGAGTTCATCTTTTAATATATTTTACAAACCACATGAAACACAAATTTTAAATTTATACATACTATATATTATTTAAAAAAATTAATTATTCTCACACTTTTTTGTAAATTAATACCTATTTATTTTATATATCTTACCCATTAAAAAGAAACCGAAAGGCAAACAAGAAAAAAAATTGTCCAAAAATACTCTGTATTTTATACTTTAAAAAATAATTTTATGTTGAAATTAATGAACATTTTAATGACATTTTCAAATATTAAGCTTACAAGTAATGTTAAACTAGCATTATTTTATCGCCAGTAATATTTTTAGCTTACACTACCACACATGTGTCCTTAAATTTAATTACTGAAAAAATCTGTTAATTTTATTTAAGTTTCTTGTTTGATAAATTACAACAATTTTAGTAGTTAGGCACCTTGTAAAACAGTTCAATTCATTGCTTACCAGAACGTGTGCTAAGAGAGAGAATAATTTAAAAAATGTACAGAAAAAGGTTTTTTAAAAAAAAGGTGAAAAAAATCGAATCAAAGAGAAAAAGAGAGAAAAGAAGAGTTCGTTAAATAGAAAAGGCACTCCATATTATTTGGAGGTTGTTTTACGAAAAGAATAGTAAAATGTTCTTGGTTTTAGGAAAAAATGCGCAAATATAGAAGTTCGTTATATGGAGATTTGACCGTATGTGACATAAATGTCCGAATATTTTTCTATCAGAAAAATAATATGTTCCAAGTTAAGCCAACTTTTTAATATTATGCAAACACTACCTTAACTACTATTATGATTAAAACTAGTGGATTTACGCATGCGTAAACATGACTACTGGTTGTACTAAAATATTTGTGATCATGTGATATGTATGTAGTGGAAGAAATTATTTATTTATTATTTCCTGTTGAGGCGATCTTCTACAAGCTGTTGAATGGAGGAGGCCTCATTTTGTTGCAGGTAATTCATTTTATTTCACATTTAGACACAAAACAGGGTATGGACGACACAACAAAGAAACAAAGACAAACACGAGCTGCAGCTAGTAACACATATTGAAGACAAAAACAAAGACAGCTTTCCCAGTATCTTGGGACTATTTATATGAAGGGGCAACAAGAAGCTTGGAATCCACGTGACTTCCGTGGACGGAGACTATGATTGGTGGAAAGATATCGTTCGATAGATTCTGATGTAATTTTATTTTTAAAAATGCAAACTGTTTAATTTCAAGAGATACGATTACAATTATGCCATTATGAGGGTAAGTTAGTCCTGAAGGCTAGGACCGTTACAGACTAAAAAGTTGTTTCGAGAAATCAAAGGGAATTATATATACATACTAGCTGACCTGGCCACGCGTTGCTGTGGCTTTGTTTTAATACGTTAGTTCAATATTATTCTTAGCTATTCAATGCAGTCAAATTAATCTCCGTTTATAATTTTGGAGGGTTGAAATAAAGTATAAAACAACAAATTATTTTAATTTGGCATTTCATTCATCTCCTATTTGAGTGTAGTATAATGCATGAATTTCTAACGAAGTCGTTAAGTAACAACAAATGAAGATTTAATTTTATAAATGGGGTGAATAATGTTGATTCTTTACAATTTTTAAAATTATGTTTATTATTTTAAAGTATAACAGCAAATAATTTTATACAACTAATCGCTAATCGGTGCACAATATTTTTCGGTAACCCGTATTTTCCCAACTCAAATAGATTCAATGGTTTCCGCACACGTGAACATGTAAAATCTAGTTGCCCATTCGAGAAACATGTATTTTCTAAGTCCAAGTATCAAATGAATATTGTTCGGGTTTCAGATTCATTTATGGTCATTGCGAAAGCCAAACGAATCGGAATTGAAGCCTTTTGAAGGGTATTAGAGATTCTGACGGTATCAGTGGAATACGTGGCAACAAATTCCGTAGTAGCAGAACCGAATTTTCGTTCAAACTTTACAGTCAAAATGTTTGCATCAAGAAGTTCCCGGTATAATTTTTTGATGATCAAACGTGCACCGTTGCATTACCTAGGAGAATTTAAGTTACGCAGATAATAACCAGGGAATTAACCGAAGATTTTGTGGTGACATTCCTGATATATCTAGATAATTCAAAAACTCGGTTGAAAAATTTACGGTTTTGTTTTCATCAACAATAGTGTTGATTGGTTTAAAAAGCGTTGGATCAACTGGAAACAACCCTGTGTTTGGAAGTTTATTTCATCACAATATCAACATTTTTTCTGATTAAGTAACAGGATTACAGAGGCAATAATTATCCAGGTAATTATACAGTATATCCGGAAAGACACTCTCAATCAGATCCTTTTTGCCTAAAGAACATTACAGAAATCGTCTGGGTATTTCATGCATTATGTATGGGGATGAGGTTCTACTTCACCGTTTCCGATATTTAGTAGTTGGTTAGGAAATATTTGCTCAGATTGATCATCTTACAAATGTACTCCTTCTTTTATGTTCAGTCGAAGCGTTTCCACGTTTCGCCATCAAAACGATTGTTTTAAACAGACGTTAATTTCATGAGCAAAAGTAGAGAGTGTAATGGCTGTTAATACCAGTCGGAAATCACCAGACAGTAATACAACAGCAACACCGAATATTCTCTCGTTGTCATTTAAATTTTGCAAAGCTCTATATAATGCTTTAAGTTAATGTTTATGGTTCATGGTACACTTAACCCTGATCATGACTGAATTCATTTGCAATACTGTAGCCAATTCACTCTTTTTTTAAATGGTACACATTGCATCTTGTATTTTATGAATGTCCAATGGCAGCTGATGTGTAATATGCAGTTTTTCCGCCATCTAACACAGTGACAACAATGCCCGAAGATGCAATTTTCTATTGCAATCATATTTTCGCACGAATGCACCTGAAAGTTTAGTTGGCAATAAGGAATGAAAATCTGGAGGTGTAACTCGAACACAAACCCATTTGACGTCACTCCAGCAATATCCAGAAAATTTACGGAAGCTTTTGAAATCCGTAACCAGATTGTCGTTCCCACCCCCAAGAAACACTCGGTGCCCACTTTCGACGCCCTTGCTCCTGTAAGTTCAGTCTCTGAAGGGGGACATTACGGTTGGTCGGCATCATCCGGCAAAGTTACGGGAGATTCTAAAATCCGATTTCACATTATTATTGTTTCCCACCCAGAAAAACACCAGGAAAGCATTTCCCTCTCCTCAAAAATTTTAAAGCAAGCCTTTTCCACAGTTCGTGTAAAATACTTTCGTCTGGCATTATTTGACGTAGATATGAGATTATATTGAATTGGATTGAGAATATTTGGATCGGCAGTTTCGAAATACAATCAAGACCCACTTTTTGCGTCTCTACGTCGGGAAGTTATGCTGGTACTGCTGTCCGAGAATATTCCGATCCCCCGGCATTATCTGGCAAAAATACAGGAATTTCTATATTTCGATTTCAGACTCGCTTAAACCATCTCAAATTACACCAGGAATACACTTTTCCCGCGACAAGACTTTAAGGGTGAGCTCCTGCCCCGGTTTGCGTAAAAGACGGCCATCCTGAATTATCCGGCAAAGTTACTGTTATTTTTCAGATTGAATATCAGATTCGGATTATCTGTTTTGAAGTACACCTGGGACAAAGTTTTCATGATCTAAGGCTTTTAAGGCAAGCCCCCATGGTGTGTCTAAAATACGGTCGACTGGCATTATCCGGCAAAGTTATCAAAACTTCTAAAATTCAATTTCAGATTCTCATTTCACACTCCGAAATGCACCAGCGCGAGCAAGTTCAGTCGCTAAAGATAATGAAAATCCGGAAACGAGACTCGAGTCATTTGCCTTTTCTCCTAATTCAGACAATATCCGGCAAGTTTAGTAGAGTTTCTGAAATATGATTTCAAATTTTCGTTTCCCGCCCCTAGATACAACTGGAAATTACTTTTGTTCCCCTGAGCCGACAAGTTCAGTCCCTGGAAGGGGCATTAGGGTCGTCTGGCATTATCTGGCAAAGTTACAGGAATTTCTAAAATTCGATTTCAAACTCTCGTTCACCATCCTGAATTACAACAAAAAAGCACTTTTCCCGCACCAAGACATTAAAAAGATAAGCTCTTGCCAAGGTTTGCGTAATAAATGGTCTTCCTGAATTATCCGGCAAAGTTACAGTTATTTCTCAGATTGGATATCAGATTCGGATTATCCATTTTGAAGTACGCCATTGTCCAAGTTTTCACGATTCAAGGCTTTTAATGTAAGCCCCTGTTATAATGTGTCTAAAATACGGTTGGTCGGCTTTATCAGGCAAAGTTACGGTTATTTTTGGAAACTGACTCGAAAATTGGATTCCACACCCCGAAATACGCCAGGCACTTAATTTGAATACATTTTGTTTTGCAATATCTGCTTCCACAGACACATGAGCAATGCCACATTTTGAGATTATTCCTTTACGGGAATCTGGCAACGTTTTTTCAGGATTCTTCATATTTTCGGCAATAAAAAAATTTATGGCGTGATTAATTGAAATAAAAACCATCCTATGTCTTAAGTTGGACGAAATGACACACAGAATGCAAAATTATATTATGATCGGTTGAGTAGTTTCGGAGTCCATTGCGGACAAGCACTGTGACACGTATATTTTATATATAAAGATATATTACATATTCTTCCTGTTCTTTCATTAAAATTTTATTTGAGCTTGTAAAGATATTGGCATTCTTCTGAACAGATCCTTTCGAATCAGATCCCTGCATTCGAAGTGATTGTTTTGAATGTTATTGCTGCAAGCATATAAGTGCTTGTAGTATTTTAATATTGTATAATATCTCTCTTTTCATGATGGTTTTAGATTTGTGTCAGCAATTTTGTATATATAGTCAAGAGCCAAAACATTATGACCACCTGTGAATAACGAGTGGGCCCACCTTTGGCACGCAACACAGCTTCAACCCGCCTTGGCATGGATGCCACAAGTCCTTGGTAGATGGCCGGAGACAGATTGTACCAGATGTTTAAGCAACGGTCACGCAAATCCGAGATATTGCGAATTGGTAGTCTTTGAGCTCTGAGCTGCCGCCCCATGACATCCCAAATGTGTTCTATCGGATTGAGATCCGGTGAGTTAGGCGGCCAGGACATTAACTGGAATTCAGCATCATGTTCCTGGAACCACTCCAACACAATTTTAGCCTTGTGACACGGGGCGCTGTCCTTTTGGAACATTCCATTTCCAGCTGGAAAAACAGAGGCTATGTAAGGGTGCAACTGGTCTGCAATGATGTTCAGATACCCTGTAGTATTCATGGTCTGCTCTACCACAACCACGGGTCCCAGAGACGCCCAAGAGAACGTCCCCCAAAGCATAATACCGCCACCACCGGCCTGTGTATGACCTACTGTACAGGTGTTGAACATTTAAACTGGAGCACTCGATCTCTGTCGAGATCATAATCTCCTATCAGGTAAAATTTGGGGAGTTGACTTTGCTGTTCTAATTTGCCCATTTTTGTTACTATATTTGTGAAATTGAATATAAACTTAATATGAATAAACTTAGTTGATTATTGGTGACATCTTTATGAAGTTAAGGAAGCGACATTGTTTGTGTGTGTTCTGTTGTTTGTTCTATTTTCTGTGCCGATAGTGCGAGCGCCCCGCCGAAGCTATTGTCTCGCCGCAGTGGCATGGATTTAATATCGGGTCGGCCGCGGAAAGAACCGATCGGTTCTTCGTCGCTGCTTCCCCGGGTAAGAGTGACCGCCGGAGGCGGCCGTGCTTTGAAGTTTTCATGCGTGAGTTGGTTGTCCAATCAGGAGTCAGCTTCTCAGAGGGGGCGGGTTCTAGCTAATCAGCTATCCCAAAAGTTAAGAGAAATTGAGTTAATTTTTTGTTAGTAGGAAATTCATGTTAAAGTAGGATATTTCTGGGTCTTTTAAAGTTAGGGTCAGGAGTATAGATTTCTATTTTTCTTAAAGAGCTGTTATCTATGTTATTAAAGAATTTGGTTGAGATTTTCTGGAAGGTTTCCCGGAGGGTTTTGAGGCGTACAGCGAGTCTAAGACTTCTGTTCCTCATAAACCACCGGGCATTTGTTAATTTTCTTATAATTACATTTTGAGACTGTTCGAGTATCTTAATAGTTGAATGAGCGGCATGACTCCAGATCGGGCAAGCGTATGTTGTGACTGGTCTGATAATAGAGGTATAGATAAGCACTCTATTTCTTAATGTCAAAGGCGACTTCCGGGAAAAACAAGGAGTAAATTTACTCGCTATCGCCCGGAAGTTGTTTTTAACGTAATTAATGTGAAGATTAAATTTTAAGTGGGCGTCTAAAATGACGCCTAGGTACTTAGTTGACCCGGACCAGGGGACCGGGTGGTTCTGTACGTGTACTGTCGGTGGTTTTTTAAATTTCTGTTGGCGGAGAAGAAGACTGCTTCCGTCTTGGTAGCGTTTAGGTTTATTTTCCACTTGTCGTACCAGTCTTCCAACTCCGCCAGGTGACGATGTGGAAAGTGGGTGATCATGTTGATGTTTGCTCTGGGCCAGAATCGCTGTGTCATCTGCTTAGAGGCAGATGGTGGTGTGTCTGGATGTTGGAATGTAATTGACGTAAATGTTAAAAAGCTTCGGGGTGAGGAGGAATCCCTGCGGCGCCTCGACTTTGATCATTTTTGTGGTGGAGTGCGTGTCGTTGACTCTGACGGCGAAGTTCTGGTTAGTAAGGTAGGATTTGATGATTTTAGTAATTGGGGGGGGGGGAGTGTTAATTTTGATTAATTTGAATAGAAGTCCCACATGCCATACACGGTCGAAGGCCTTCTGGATATCCCGTGTATTTTTTATCTTTGAAGCCGGTCTTTATGAACTCAACTACCCTTAGCAACTGGTGCGATGTGGATAGTTGAGGTCTAAAGCCGTGCTGTTGGGAAATGAGGATGTTGTTAGTTGTTAAATGATCGTTAAGTCTCGAGAGAATTAGTTTCTCTGCGAGCTTAATTAGAATTGGTAGTAGGGAAATTGTCCGATAGCTGGCAGCACTGCTGGCTGGCTTACCGGGTTTTAGTATCGGGATGACGGAGGCAGTTTTCCAGGAATCTGGAAAGTGCCCCGTTCTGAAAATATTAGCTATTATGTTAGTGATTTGAAAGACAATTAGTATGGTAAAATTTTGAAGCATTTTATTGGTAATCCCTTCCCTGCCCGGAGCTTTTTTGATTTTCACTTTCTTTATGTATTCGATGACCTCCAAGGGCATGGGAGGGGGTACCTACTGTACATTGAGGAGAAACCGTTCGCCTGGAAGACGACGTATCCTGACACGGCCATTGACGTGATAAATGACAAACCGTGATTCATCTGACCAGGCAACTCTCTTCCACTGATCCATGGACCAGTCGCGATGTTCCCGGGCCCAGCGCAGGCGCAGTTGGCGATGACGCTTGGTCAGCAAAGGCACACGAGTGGGACGTTTGCTGCGTAGCTCCATATCCAACAGTGTCTGCTGAACAGTGTGCTCCGATACTATTCTACTTGACCCTGCATTGTATTGGGCTGTCAGCTGAGCCACTGCCCGGCTCCGGTTTTGCTTCACCATGCGAGACAGTCTCCGACGACCTTTTTCTTTGATAGCGTGTGGACGTCCAACACCATGTCGTCTACTGCTGGTTTCACCGTCATTTATAATCACACTGTTAGCAATAGAGTCACGTAAATATTGTTCAGCATTACAATCTGTCTATCAAGTCGAAGCATCACACACGAAGTGATGATTTCAACTTCCACAAGTTTCACTTCACGACATGCTGTTGGTTTGATGTTTTGTCTTTGTCAAGTCAATTATTCATTTACATGTTAACAACTTAAAAGTAATATAGAATATGTGAATTTTGTATACAAAACTGATCGCATATCAATAAATTACGTATAAATTATTTTTAACTTATATTGTTTACGTTGGAAAGTAACGCGTTTTTGGAAATTTAAAGTCGAGTGCTATGGTTTATTTCATATATATATATTTTTAATTTAAAAAAAAGAATCGAGAAAAATTGGTGTATTGTTTCAGTATTATTCTATTCATTTTTTAATTATTAATTTAATTATTTATTTTAATTACCAGTTAAAATGTTATTTAATTATGTATTCATTTTTAATTATTTTTTATTTATTCTCTATTGAACAACTGATTCTCTTTTTGTTTTGCATATACGATAAATATTACATTAATTTCCTTTAAAAAAACTTTTATAAACGCCATCAATAAATTAAAAAAAAGTAAGAGAAAGTTACCTCATGCAGCCGAAAATATAAACTTAATTGTTTTCAAAAATTAATTAATAGTATTGATATTAATCAATAAGTTAAATTTTAATCTTGAAACAATGACTGGTATGCCTTGAGTTTCTAAATTGAATTCCTGTTATCTAGTGATACTCAAACATAAAAATAAATGTTGTTTCACTTGCTTTTAAGTATAAAAATAAAATAAAATAAAATAATTACAATCCTTAGATGAAAAAAATAAGAAATAGATATAAAAACAAATTGAAGGCTTCAATGAATAATAAATACGATGTGAAACTAGTCCTTAAAATACTTTAAAAATATTTCTAATATAGTAAGAATGCGAAAGAAAATGGAATGAAAAAAATACTGAATCGTAAAAAAAGTTATCAAGAAATACCTGCGAAATACATTTTTTTCTTGTTTAAGTATACGTGAAATTAATTTGCTACTTCCGAAATCTTTTTCAAATCTTCCCAAGAAATGCGTTTTCGTTAATTACAATCGAAAAATGGAACACTTATAAATATTCAATTCGAATTCCTACCTCTGCGTTGCCTTGGGGTTTCAATAAATTTTTTTCAATGTTTTTTATTCATTAAAAAAAAAAAGAATGATTCGAGAAGAGCAAGATAAGCTAATTGAAAACAAATTTCAAATATTTTTTTCATTTCATGATATTTCGAAATTAATAAAAATAGGAAAATAGAAAACTTAATTGCGTCTTAAGGCGTTTCTTTATTTTGTGTTTTCAGTAATTGTGCGTTGGGAAGTGATTGAATACAATTTGTTTGACATAACTGTAATGAACAAAACTCTATTCCAGTGTGCTGAATACGAGGGCCATCCAGAAAATAATGACCATTTTGTTACATAAAATGAAAAAAAAAATCTTTTTTTTGGAAAAAAAAATAATTTTTCTGACAATAAAGTTCTGTGAATGAAGTCAGTATGGCCGATCTGGCAACACTGGCGAAACAAAACGGTGCTAATGTGTAGCGGCAGGTGTTGACCACCTTTACCCACAGTTGTTCAGTGAGACTCATTTGTGTTCCGTGTAAGACTTGTTTTACAAAGTGCTTGTTTAGTACGTTGGTTCTTAACTGAGAACAGGAAAATGAACCAACACAAGATCAATTTAAAGTTTTGTTATAAGTTTGACAAGAAACTGAAAGAAAATTATACGATGCTGGTACGTGCTTATAAGATCAAGCACTATCCATGAAGTGTGTGTGCGAGTGGTTCGCTCGTTTCCGAAAAGCAGGGAAAGTGTTTCTGGCTACCCCAGTAGCGAAAGACTGACGACCTTCGTCAGTGACGAAAACATTGAGAAAGTGAGGAAATTAATCACTCAAGATCGTTAATTAACTGTGCGCAGGATAGCTGATGAACTGCAGATTAACCGTGAATCCATGTGACAAATTATTACCCAGAATTTAGGTATAAGAAAAATGTGTTATCGATATTGACGATATTTCTAAAATCCAACGAAACGTGACGAGGCTTTTGAACACATTCCAAAAGAAGATTTCTTGCAAAGTTTCCAGGACATATATAGCGGACCTTTGCGGTGTATAGTTAAGGGAGGTGACTATTTCGAAGGCAGTAAGGTAACTTTTGTTAATATTTCATCTAAGTTAATGTTACAATACTATTCACTGAACTTTATTGCCAGAGAATGTATACTTAAAGTTTCTTCACTCTCTCTTCTCTACACAATCACCTACATTTACACAACCTTCAGAATGCCTATGACATATTCTTCTGCCGCCAGTGCAATAAACCAAAAGTTCAATACCAATTGTTATTTTAAAACTCTAAAAGATTACGGGGATCCATCCAAAGCTGGAAACGGAAAAATGCTTTCTGAAGAAACTGCGCTTCTTCAAGGCCCCCTCGCAACAGCTGATGCAACTCAAGAATTTCTGAATCAATTTGGATTGCAATTTTTTCATCATCCACACTATATTCCGGACATTGCTCCTTGTGATTATCATCCTTTCCAGAAACTGCAAGAGTTTCTGGAGGGTAAACATTTTGGAAGTGATGAAAAGTTGAAGAATGCAGTGACCACCTGGCTTAATGCACTGAAAGTAGAAGAGTTTAACATGGGAACTCTGTAACTCGTAAACAAATAGGAGGTGATTGTGTATCACAACGAAGGAAGCTTCAGCAATATAACAGAATAGTTTTTTTTCTGATAAATATTGTGTTTTTAATTTTGTATAGCTAAATTGTCTTTATTTTCTGGATAACCCTCGTATTTTGCGTAAGGGAAAATGAATTGGGATGTACGAAGTAGGATTCTTCCGCGGACTGAAGCCTATAACTTAAAAAAATATTATTAATTAAATTACTGAAACACACCCTCCTTCGAAATAAGACACTTGAGCAACAATACAATCTTATCGCCTGTAACGGCCATCGAAATATTTCTGGAATCTATTTTTAGCCATATCTTTTAAATCAGCCAGCGATGCACTTTTAACTTCATCTGCAGATTGAAAACGACGACCCTGGGAGCGACGTGCCGGTTCAAGAAATAGGCTAAAGTCGCAAGGGATGTGTCAAAACATTTGTTTTCTTTTTTGCAAGAAAGTCAGTAACGAGGTGGGATCGGTGTGAAGGAGCGTTGTCAAGCAAAAGCGCACATGACTGCTCAGTTGACAATTTTGGTCTGTTCTTTCGGATCAACTCACGCAAAAGACGCGTTATACGTAGAGTTTTTTGTTTACGGTGCGTCCTTCAGGGAAAAATTCCAGATGCACAATGGCCTGGATATCAAAGAACACCTCTAGCATAACCTTCTCTTTAGAGCGTTCTAGGCGGGATTTCTGCTTGTATGGAGATTGTGGTGATTTACACGTTGCCGATGCTCTCTTGGAGATTGAGGGTCGCACTTAAAAACAATTTCTCGTTTCCAGTAATAATTTTGCCAAGTAGGGAAGGATCTTTGCCAACAGGCGAGATTAAGTCTCCCACCATTTCATTCGAATTGCATTTTGGCCTTCGCTTAACATGCGGGGAACGATGTGTTGACACATCCTATGCATTTTAAGATCCTTCGTTAGTATCTGTTGACATGTGGCCGAGGATATTCTTACTAATTATGCTATTTGCGCTATTGCTTGAAGCTTGTTCTTACGTACCGCTGCAGAAACCTTCTCGATGCTTTCAGCTATGTGGACGTCCAGAGGGTTCGTTGTCTTCCACACTTTTCCTGCCTTCTCCGAAACGTCTATGGCACTCATAAGCTTGCGTTCGCGATAGTTTAACACTCCCTTACACATGCTTCAACATTTCGTAAGTTTCTGTAGCACTCTTTACCAAGTGAATACAAAATTTGATATTCGTTTTCTGCTCAACAAACGCAATTTCTTTCAATAGCCGGCTACTTAATACATCCCCTATAAAATAAGACGCCGTAGCGAGCCACCGACCTCGTGATTTGAGACAAACATTTTTTGAAAAGGGAAGAACGCAGTAGCGTAGAAACGTCATCGTAGTCGTTAAACTGCAAAATTTTCGCGCCATAGGCTGAGTCTGGGAACTTTTGAATA
>BMAO01020578.1:0-22557 GCA_019973975.1 Trichonephila clavata
GGTTGTTTACTTGGCAGAACTTCCGTTCCGTTTCGGCCGAGCGGTGATCCGACGTTTTCGACCATATTAAAATTGCCATCCGATACATACTTTTAAAATCAGACAAAAAATAAATACAGAATCGGAAAGATCATTTATTTCGCCACGATACGGTATAATTTTTTTTTGTAAAATAACGATATTTTCTATTTTTTTCGAAGTTTTTAAAATAGTGTTAAAATTGATGCGTTCTTATGAAAATTATTTCTAAATCGTTGGGTATGAACTACTTTTCTTGTTATTAAATCGATATTCTACACTAATTAACTTTCCAGCCTTTCTCTTTTAGATCCATTCATTTAAAAAATAAAATTCCCAAAACCTTTTTTTTTAAAGAATTTTTAAAAAGTAGTCCCAATTTTTACTTGACATTGAATAACTTCGTCATTTATGACGTTATCTCACAAAACCTTTTTTCCGTGTGTAAAGCAAAATTATACGTAACATATACGAAGATTGAAAAAATTGCTTTAGAATTACGGATTGTAAAAAACATTTTGTGATTTTCGTAAACTGCTGTTTTTCTGAGAAATAAATTAAACAGTAGTTTTTGTACATTTTTTATTTCAAAGAAGGTTATTTTTGCAAATAGTTTGTGAACCTTGAGAGCATTAACTTAAAAATTATGCCCTAAAAATGAAGGTAATGATTTTTAAAATAATTAAAATTACGTGATTTTACATTTAGCCAAACACTGGCGTCGAAAATTAGCTTTGCGCCAAAGACTTTTGACCTGTTTCGCTGTCGACCGCATCTAACTCAAGGGTTACACTAAAAAATTCTGCCTTAAACAGGGGGAAATCAGTAACTTTGGCAAGTAAAATAAAATACGAGTGAAAAAGTTATTTTTTCGTCAATTTTTCTTTATATAATTTTCAAAATTAAATAATAATATATGTCAGATAAAGATGATAAAATGCATTCAATGCATTTCTGAGATTCATGTAAAATATTTATCAGTATCGAAATTTTTGTTCTCCTTCATAAAATTTATAGTTTACTTTAAAATAATCCCTAATATATATTTCTTTTTTTGGCATATAATTCCATAATAAAAACCATGATTTGCGTCAAGGTCACTTTGCTTTTGCTTTCTGTTTGGAAGACGTGAAAGGTTACGGTTGTTTTGAGTTTCGCCAACGTAGTAAAAAGGGGAATTCCCTTAAATCATTTGGCGCGGGACACAACAGATAGTTTTTTTATTATTAAAGATTGCTTTATTGAAGAACAGTGGAATATAAAAAAAATATATCATAAAAAAGGAAATATTCTGAAATATATTTTTATCACATGTATTATTTTCTTTTTGAATTTTATACTGTGAATATGTAAATAAAGGCTTATGAACATTTTAAATCAATTTTATCATAAAATAATTAATAAGTTAGTTTTGTATAAAAAATTTTTTTTCTTCAGATACGTGCTTAAATAATTTAATTAACACAGTGTGGAATGAAAAACTAAAATTAAATTTAAAAAATTAAAGGTTTTTTTCAGATAGTATTATTTTCTTTTTGAATGTTTTTTCAGTGAATGTGTACTTATAACTAGGTTTTCCCACATAGTGTTTTTTTAGCACTTACATATGTTTAATCAAACATCCAAACGTTACAAGAGCTACCATGTAGAACTTTTTTTATTATTATTTATAGATAATGGAATTAATTAATATATTTTTTAAAATCAAAGGAAAATTTCGATTATTTCATTATTCAATTAATTATTTGCTAATAAAAAGCATATAGCCTACTATTTTGGATAAAAAGTAAGATGTAGAAGATAATTCGAAAAAGGGAATTGTAATGACATTAATATAAAGGAATCACACACATACCAGGAAATGTGATAAAGGAAAGTGAATTTCCATGGTATTATGTTATGCATTCGAAACAAATTTTAATAAAACACTCAAAATACTTAAAACAATAATTTAATAATTTCTTCATTTATAAAGATAAGTGCATGAAACTTTTTTCCCGTGTGTCGAATATTTCAAAAAATCCTCACAATTTTATTTCAAGATTTAAAATAGTAGTGAAATTTTGTAATTTGAAAAATTTCTTCGCCCCGCCCACCCACTGATCAAAATTTGACTTCATTTTTAGTGCTGCCATTATTTAAGCAAATGGTATGTCACAATTAATTGCTAAATCAGCATTTTTAATCAATTTTATTATAAAATAATTAGTAAGTTGGTTTTGTATAATATACTTTTTTTCGCAGTGAGAGAGAGAGAGATACGTGTTTAAATAAATTAATTAACACAGAGGGGAGTGAAAAACTATAAAATTTTAAAAAAATTAAATGTTTTTATCAGATAGTATTTAAATAAATTAATTAACACAGAGGGGAGTGAAAAACTATTAAACTAAAAAAAAATAAATATTTTAGCAGACAGTATTATTTTCTTTTTGAACGTTTTTTTCAGTGAATGTAAACATATAACTAAGTTCCTCCCCCCTTAGTGTTTTTTTAACACTTACATATGTTTAATCAAACATCCAAGCGTTACAAGAGCTATTTGTAGAATTTTTTTATTAGTATTTATAGGTAAGGATTTAAATTCATACATTTTTAAAATCAAAGGAATATTTCTATTATTTTATTATTAAATTAATTATTTGTTAATAAAAAGTATATCGCCTATAATTTTGGATAAAAATACGATCTAGTATGTCATTTTTAAACTAAATGTAAGTAACGATTGATTGATTAATGAAAACCTGAAAATTATTTTAGTATTTTAGATTCCTAAAAACTATGTATTATAAAAAAAATTATGACGTTTTTTAATTTAGCATCAAAATTATTTTATTTTTATTGTTTAAATTTATTATTTTTTTACTAAAGAAATATTGTTTTTCAAAAGTCAGTAATAGAAATTTGAAGATAAATCTTATTCCTGAGGGGTGAGTAAGGAGGAAAATAGTTCAACACTCAAAAAAGTCACTGTAACACTGTGACCTGAAAAGAAACCTGTTAACATTAGTAAGATCTGGAAGATATTTTGAAAAAGGGTATTGTAATGACGTTAATATATATGAATTACACACATACCAGGAACTTCGATAAAGGAAGGTGAATTTCCATGGAAATACGTTATGCATTATACGTCCGTGCAACTCCGGATTAAATGGGAAGGAATGAAACCCGTCTCACAACGAAAAGAAGTTAACAAATTTCGAGAATGGGAAATTTAATGACATTGTTTTGGAAATCACTCACATTGCACGCGTACACACACACAGAAGTGTTCATCCTGAGGGAAACAGGATATTCCCGTGGTGATTAAGTAATTCACTCGGTAAAATCCCGTACAACGCCGGGCTAAGTGAATCGGGGGGGGGAGAATAAGAAGTCAAACTAATTTTGAAAAAGAATATTGGAAGTGCAGACTTATTGAAGGGAAGGAAAAATGTTAAACGAGAAAGCCCGAGCGATGCCGCGCCATGCACTCGCATCGTACGCGTACACACCCACACAGAAGTTCTGGCATCATGAGGAAAAGAGGAAGTTCTCATGGGGATTAAGTTATACACTCGGTAAAAGCCCGTGCAACGCCGGGCTTAGAGGAGAGGAAAAACATAGAAGCCAAAGTTACTTGGAAAAAGAATATTGGTCATGCTGATTTTGTGAAGAAAACGGAAAATTTATAAAAGTAGAGAAAGCTTGTGCAACGCCGGGCCATGAAAGCAAGTCTTACACTATTAAAATTCGAAGGTAAACAAACGTATCTATCTATGTATGTGCGTCTATCTTCTCACGAACCGTACGACGCCGAAAGTCGCGAAAGGAACCAAAAGATCGGGAATTTTCCGGGGAAGCCGTATTGCCCATTTATATTCCGATATTGTAATTAGTTGAAAAGATATTAATTAAAAACCTTAAAACGCCTAATTGTTTTACTCCTGCCGGTTGTTTACTTGGCAGAACTTCCGTTCCGTTTCGGCCGAGCGGTGATCCGACGTTTTCGACCATATTAAAATTGCCATCCGATACATACTTTTAAAATCAGACAAAAAATAATTACAGAATCGGAAAGATCATTTATTTCGCCACGATACGGTATAATTTTTTTTTGTAAAATAACGATATTTTCTATTTTTTTCGAAGTTTTTAAAATAGTGTTAAAACTGATGCGTTTTTATGAAAATTATTTCTAAATCGTTGGGTATGAACTACTTTTCTTGTTATTAAATCGATATTCCACACTAATTAACTTTCAGCCTTTGTCTTTTAGATCCATTCATTTAAAAAATAAAATTCCCAAAACCTTTTTTTTTAAAGAATTTTTAAAAAGTAGTCCCAATTTTTACTTGACATTGAATCACTTCGTCATTTATGAAGGTAATCTCACAAAACCTTTTTTCCGTGTGTAAAGCAAAATTATACGTAACATATACGAAGATTGAAAAAATTGCTTTAGAATTACGGATTGTAAAAAACATTTTGTGATTTTCGTAAACTGCTGTTTTTCTGAGAAATAAATTAAACAGTAGTTTTTGTACATTTTTTATTTCAAAGAAGGTTATTTTTGCAAATAGTTTGTGAACTTTGAGAGCATTAACTTAAAAATTATGCCCTAAAAATGAAGGTAATGATTTTTAAAATAATTAAAATTACGCGATTTTACATTTAGCCAAACACTGGCGTCGAAAATTAGCTTTGCGCCAAAGACTTTTGACCTGTTTCGCCGTCGACCGCATCTAACTCAAGGGTTACACTAAAAAATTCTGCCTTAAACAGGGGGAAATCAGTAACTTTGGCAAGTAAAAGAAATACGAGTGAAAAAGTTATTTTTTCGTCAATTTTTCTTTATATAATTTTCAAAATTAAATAACAATATATGTCAGATAAAGATGATAAAATGCATTCAATGCATTTCTGAGATTCATGTAAAATATTTATCAGTATCGAAATTTTTGTTCTCCTTCATAAAATTTATAGTTTACTTTAAAATAATCCCTAATATATATTTCTTTTTTGGCATATAATTCCATAATAAAAACCATGATTTGCGTCAAGGTCACTTTGCTTTTGCTTTCTGTTTGGAAGACGTGAAAGGTTACGGTTGTTTTGAGTTTCGCCAACGTAGTAAAAAGGGGAATTCCCTTAAATCATTTGGCGCGGGACACAACAGATAGTTTTTTTATTATTAAAGATTGCTTTATTGAAGAACAGTGGAATATAAAAAAAATATATCATAAAAAAGGAAATATTCTGAAATATATTTTTATCACATGTATTATTTTCTTTTTGAATTTTATACTGTGAATATGTAAATAAAGGCTTATGAACATTTTAAATCAATTTTATCATAAAATAATTAATAAGTTAGTTTTGTATAAAAAACTTTTTTTCTTCAGATACGTGCTTAAATAATTTAATTAACACAGTGTGGAATGAAAAACTAAAATTAAATTTTAAAAAATAAAGGTTTTTTTCAGATAGTATTATTTTCTTTTTGAATGTTTTTTCAGTGAATGTGTACTTATAACTAGGTTTTCCCACATAGTGTTTTTTAGCACTTACATATGTTTAATCAAACATCCAAACGTTACAAGAGCTACATGTAGAACTTTTTTTATTATTATTTATAGATAATGGAATTAAATTAATATATTTTTTAAAATCAAAGGAAAATTTCGATTATTTCATTATTAAATTAATTATTTGCTAATAAAAAGCATATAGCCTACTATTTTGGATAAAAAGTAAGATGTAGAAGATAATTCGAAAAAGGGAATTGTAATGACATTAATATAAAGGAATCACACACATACCAGGAAATGTGATAAAGGAAAGTGAATTTCCATGGTATTATGTTATGCATTCGAAACAAATTTTAATAAAACACTCAAAATACTTAAAACAATAATTTAATAATTTCTTCATTTATAAAGATAAGTGCATGAAACTTTTTTCCCGCGTGTCGAATATTTCAAAAAATCCTCACAATTTTATTTCAAGATTTAAAATAGTAGTGAAATTTTGTAATTTGAAAAATTTCTTCGCCCCGCCCACCCACTGATCAAAATTTGACTTCATTTTTAGTGCTGCCATTATTTAAGCAAATGGTATGTCACAATTAATTGCTAAATCAGCATTTTTAATCAATTTTATTATAAAATAATTAATAAGTTAGTTTTGTATAATATACTTTTTTTCGCAGTGAGAGAGAGAGAGATACGTGTTTAAATAAATTAATTAACACAGAGGGGAGTGAAAAACTATTAAATTTTTAAAAAATTAAATGTTTTTATCAGATAGTATTTAAATAAATTAATTAACACAGAGGGGAGTGAAAAACTATTAAACTAAAAAAAAATTAAATGTTTTAGCAGACAGTATTATTTTCTTTTTGAACGTTTTTTTCAGTGAATGTAAACATATAACTAAGTTCCTCCCCCCTTAGTGTTTTTTTAACACTTACATATGTTTAATCAAACATCCAAGCGTTACAAGAGCTATCTGTAGAATTTTTTTATTAGTATTTATAGCTAAGGATTTAAATTCATACATTTTTAAAATCAAAGGAATATTTCTATTATTTTATTATTAAATTAATTATTTGTTAATAAAAAGTATATCGCCTATAATTTTGGATAAAAATACGATCTAGACTCTCATTTTTAAACTAAATGTAAGTAACGATTGATTGATTAATGAAAACCTGAAAATTATTTTAGTATTTTAGATTCCTAAAAACTATGTATTATAAAAAAAATTATGACGTTTTTTAATTTAGCATCAAAATTATTTTATTTTTATTGTTTAAATTTATTATTTTTTTACTAAAGAAATATTGTTTTTCAAAAGTCAGTAATAGAAATTTGAAGATAAATCTTATTCCTGAGGGGTGAGTAAGGAGGAAAATAGTTCAACACTCAAAAAAGTCACTGTAACACTGTGACCTGAAAAGAAACCTGTTAACATTAGTAAGATCTGGAAGATATTTTGAAAAAGGGTATTGTAATGACGTTAATATATATGAATTACACACATACCAGGAACTTCGATAAAGGAAGGTGAATTTCCATGGAAATACGTTATGCATTATACGTCCGTGCAACTCCGGATTAAATGGGAAGGAATGAAACCCGTCTCACAACGAAAAGAAGTTAACAAATTTCGAGAATGGGAAATTTAATGACATTGTTTTGGAAATCACTCACATTGCACGCGTACACACACACAGAAGTGTTCATCCTGAGGGAAACAGGATATTCCCGTGGTGATTAAGTAATTCACTCGGTAAAATCCCGTACAACGCCGGGCTAAGTGAATCGGGGGGGGGATAAGGAAGACAAACTGTCAAACTAATTTTGAAAAAGAATATTGGAAGTGCAGACTTATTGAAGGGAAGGAAAAATGTTAAACGAGAAAGCCCGAGCGATGCCGCGCCATGCACTCGCATCGTACGCGTACACACCCACACAGAAGTTCTGGCATCATGAGGAAAAGAGGAAGTTCTCATGGGGATTAAGTTATACACTCGGTAAAAGCCCGTGCAACGCCGGCTTAGAGGAGAGGAAAAACATAGAAGCCAAAGTTACTTGGAAAAAGAATATTGGTCATGCTGATTTTGTGAAGAAAACGGAAAATTTATAAAAGTAGAGAAAGCTTGTGCAACGCCGGGCCATGAAAGCAAGTCTTACACTATTAAAATTCGAAGGTAAACAAACGTATCTATCTATGTATGTGCGTCTATCTTCTCACGAACCGTACGACGCAGAAAGTCGCGAAAGGAACCAAAAGATCGGGAATTTTCCGGGGAAGCCGTATTGCCCATTTATATTCCGATATTGTAATTAGTTGAAAAGATATTAATTAAAAACCTTAAAACGCCTAATTGTTTTACTCCTGCCGGTTGTTTACTTGGCAGAACTTCCGTTCCGTTTCGGCCGAGCGGTGATCCGACGTTTTCGACCATTATAAAATTGCCATCCGATACATACTTTTAAAATCAGACAAAAAATAAATACAGAATCGGAAAGATCATTTATTTCGCCACGATACAGTATAATTTTTTTTTGTAAAATAACGATATTTTCTATTTTTTTCGAAATTTTCAAAATAGTGTTAAAACTGATGCGTTTTTATGAAAATTATTTCTAAATCGTTGGGTATGAACTACTTTTCTTGTTATTAAATCGATATTCTACACTAATTAACTTCCAGCCTTTCTCTTTTAGATCCATTCATTTAAAAAATAAAATTCCGCAAAACTTTTTTTTAAAGAATTTTTAAAAAGTAGTCCCAATTTTTACTTGACATTTGAATAACTTCGTCATTTATGAAGGTAATCTCACAAAACCTTTTTTCCGTGTGTAAAGCAAAATTATACGTAACATATACGAAGATTGAAAAAATTGCTTTAGAATTACGGATTGTAAAAAACATTTTGTGATTTTCGTAAACTGCTGTTTTTCTGAGAAATAAATTAAACAGTAGTTTTTGTACATTTTTTATTTCAAAGAAGGTTATTTTTGCAAAAAGTTTGTGAACCTTGAGAGCATTAACTTAAAAATTATGCCCTAAAAATGAAGGTAATGATTTTTAAAATAATTAAAATTACGTGATTTTACATTTAGCCAAACACTGGCGTCGAAAATTAGCTTTGGCGCCAAAGACTTTTGACCTGTTTCGCCGTCGACCGCATCTAACTCAAGGGTTACACTAAAAAATTCTGCCTTAAACAGGGGGAAATCAGTAAGTTTGGCAAGTAAAAAAAAATACGAGTGAAAAAATTATTTTTTCGTCAATTTTTCTTTATATAATTTTCAAAATTAAATAACAATATATGTCAGATAAAGATGATAAAATGCATTCAATGCATTTCTGAGACTCATGTAAAATATTTATCAGTATCGAAATTTTTGTTCTCCTTCATAAAATTTATAGTTTACTTTAAAATAATCCCTAATATATATTTCTTTTTTTGGCATATTATTCCATATTAAAAACCATGATTTGCGTCAAGGTCACTTTGCTTTTGCTTTCTGTTTGGAAGACGTGAAAGATTACGTTTGTTTTGAGTTTCGCCAACTTTGTAAAAAGGAATATTACCTTAAATCATTTGGCGCGGGACACAACAGATAGTTTTTTTATTATTAAAGATTGCTTTATTGAAGAACAGTGAAATATAAAAAAAATATATCATAAAAAAGGAAATATTCTGAAATATATTTTTATCACATGTATTATTTTCTTTTTGAATTTTATACTGTGAATATGTAAATAAAGGCTTATGAACATTTTAAATCAATTTTTTCATAAAATAATTAATAAGTTAGTTTTGTATAAAAAACTTTTTTTCTTCAGATACGTGCTTAAATAATTTAATTAACACAGTGTGGAATGAAAAACTAAAATTAAATTTAAAAAATTAAATGTTTTTTTCAGATAGTATTATTTTCTTTTTGAATGTTTTTCCAGTGAATGTGTACTTATAACTAGGTTTTCCCACATAGTGTTTTTTTAGCACTTACATATGTTTAATCAAACATCCAAACGTTACAAGAGCTACGTGTAGTTATTATTTTTATATTATTTTTTATTATTATTTATAGATAATTGAATTAAATTAATATATTTTTTAAAATCAAAGGAAAATTTCGAGAGATTACTTCATTATTCAATTATATTTGCTAATAAAAAGCATATAGCCTACTATTTTGGATAAAAAGTAAGATGTAGAAGATAATTCGAAAAAGGGAATTGTAATGGTATTAATATAAAGGAATCACACACATACCAGGAAATGTGATAAAGGAAAGTGAATTTCCATGGAATTATGTTATGCATTAGAAACAAATTTTAATAAAACACTCAAAATACTTAAAACAATAATTTAATGATTACTTTATTTATAAAGATAAGTGCATGCAACTTTTTTCCCGTGTGTCGAATATTTCAAAAAATCCTCACAATTTTATTTCAAGATTTAAAATAGTAGTGAAATTTTGTAATTTGAAAAATTTCTTCACCCTGCCCACCCACTGATCAAAATTTGACTTCATTTTTAGTGCTGCAATTATTTAAGCGAATGGTATGTCACAATTAATTGCTAAATCAGCATTTTTAATCAATTTTATTATAAAATAATTAATAAGTTAGTTTTGTATAATATGCTTTTTTTCGCAGTGAGAGAGAGAGAGAAGAGAGAGATACGTGTTTAAATAAATTAATTAACACAGAGGGGAGTGAAAAACTATAAAATTTTAAAAAAATTAAATGTTTTTATCAGATAGTATTTAAATAAATTAATTAACACAGAGGGGAGTGAAAAACTATTAAACTAAAAAAAAATTAAATGTTTTATCAGACAGTATTATTTTCTTTTTGAACGTTTTTTTCAGTGAATGTAAACATATAACTAAGTTCCTCCCTCCTTAGTGTTTTTTTAACACTTACATATGTTTAATCAAACATCCAAGCGTTACAAGAGCTATCTGTAGAATTTTTTTATTAGTATTTATAGATAAGGATTTAAATTCATATATTTTTAAAATCAAAGGAATATTTCTATTATTTTATTATTAAATTAATTATTTGTTAATAAAAAGTATATCGCCTATAATTTTGGATAAAAATACGGTCTAGACTTCTCTCATTTTTAAACTAAATGTAAGTATCGATTGATTGATTAATGAAAACCTGAAAATTATTTTAGTATTTTAGATTCCTAAAAACTATGTATTATAAAAAAAATTATGACGTTTTTTAATTTAGCATCAAAATTATTTTATTTTTATTGTTTAAATTTATTATTTTTTTACTAAAGAAGTATTGTTTTTCAAAAGTCAGTAATAGAAATTTGAAGATAAATCTTATTCCTGAGGGGTGAGTAAGGAGGGAAATAGTTCAACACTCAAAAAAGTCACTGTAACACTGTGACCTGAAAAGAAACCTGTTTGACATTAGTAAGATCTGGAAGATATTTTGAAAAAGGGTATTGTAATGACGTTAATATATATGAATTACACACATACCAGGAACTTCGATAAAGGAAGGTGAATTTCCAAGGAAATACGTTATGCATTATACGTCCGTGCAACGCCGGATTAAATGGGAAGGAATGAAACCCGTCTCACAACGAAAAGAAGTTAACAAATTTCGAGAATGGGAAATTTAATGACATTGTTTTGGAAATCACTCAAATTGCACGCGTACACACACACAGAAGTGTTCATCCTGAGGGAAACAGGATATTCCCGTGGTGATTAAGTAATTCACTCGGTAAAATGCCGTACAACGCCGGGCTAAGTGAATCGGGGGGGGGGGGAGAAATAAGGAAGTCAAACTAATTTTGAAAAAGAATATTGGAAGTGCAGACTTATTGAAGGGAAGGAAAAATGGTAAACGAGAAAGCCCGATTGATGCCGCGCCATGCACTCGCATCGTACGCGTACACACCCACACAGAAGTTCTGGCATCATGAGGAAAAGAGGAAGTTCTCATGGGGATTAAGTTATACACTCGGTAAAAGCCCGTGCAACGCCGGGCTTAGAGGAGAGGAAAAACATAGAAGCCAAAGTTACTTCGAAAAAGAATATTGGTCATGCTGATTATGTGAAGAAAACGGAAAATTTATAAAAGTAGAGAAAGCCCGTGCAACGCCGGGCCATGAAAGCAAGTCTTACACTATTAAAATTCGAAGGTAAACAAACGTATCTATCTATGTATGTGCGTCTATCTTCTCACGAACCGTACGACGCAGAAAGTAGCGAAAGAAACCAAAAGATCGGGAATTTTCCGGGGAAGCCGTATTGCCCATTTATATTCCGATATTGTAATTAGTTGAAAAGATATTAATTAAAAACCTTAAAATGCCTAATTGTTTTACTCCTGCCGGTTGTTTACTTGGCAGAACTTCCGTTCCGTTTCGGCCGAGCGTTGATCCGACGTATTCGACCATATTAAAATTGCCATCCGATACATACTTTTAAAATCAGACAAAAAATAATTGCAGAATCGGAAAGATCATTTATTTCGCCACGATACGGTTATATTTTTTTTTGTAAAATAACGATATTTTCTATTTTTTTCGAAGTTTTTAAAATAGTGTTAAAACTGATGCGTTTTTATGAAAATTATTTCTAAATCGTTGGGTATGAATTACTTTTCTTGTTATTAAATCGATATTCTATACTAATTAACTTCCAGCCTTTCTCTTTTAGATCCATTCATAAAAAATAAAATTCCCAAAACCTTTTTTTTTAAAGAATTTTTAAAAAGTAGTCCCAATTTTTACTTGACATTGAATAAATTCGTCATTTATGAAGGTAATCTCACAAAATCTTTTTTCCGTGTGTAAAGCAAAATTATACGTAACATATACGAAGATTGAAAAAATTGCTTTAGAATTACGGATTGTAAAAAACATTTTGTGATTTTCGTAAACTGCTGTTTTTCTGAGAAATAAATTAAACAGTAGTTTTTGTACATTTTTTATTTCAAAGAAGGTTATTTTTGCAAATAGTTTGTGAACTTTGAGGGCATTAACTTAAAAATTATGCCTTAAAAATGAAGGTAATGATTTTTAAAATAATTAAAATTACGCGATTTTACATTTAGCCAAACACTGGCGTCGAAAATTAGCTTTGCGCCAAAGACTTTTGACCTGTTTCGCCGTCGACCGCATCTAACTCAAGGGTTACACTAAAAAATTCTGCCTTAAACAGGGGGAAATCAGTAAGTTTGGCAAGTAAAAAAAAATACGAGTGAAAAAATTATTTTTTCGTCAATTTTTCTTTATATAATTTTCAAAATTAAATAACAATATATGTCAGATAAAGATGATAAAATGCATTCCATGCATTTCTGAGATTCATGTAAAATATTTATCAGTATCGAATTTTTTGTTCTCCTTCATAAAATTTATAGTTTACTTTAAAATAATGCCTAATATATATTTCTTTTTTTGGCATATAATTCCATAATAAAAACCACGATTTGCGTCAAGGTCACTTTGCTTTTGCTTTCTGTTTTTAAAACGTGAAAGGTTACGGTTGTTTTGAGTTTCACCAATGTAGTAAAAAGGGGAATTCCCTTAAATCATTTGGCGCGGGACACAACAGATAGTTTTTTTATTATTAAAGATTGCTTTACTGAACAACAGTGGAATATAAAAAAAATATATCATAAAAAAGGAAATATTCTGAAATATATTTTTATCACATGTATTATTTTGTTTTTGAATTTTATACTGTGAATATGTAAATAAAGGCTTATGAACATTTTAAATCAATTTTATCATAAAATAATTAATAAGTTAGTTTTGTATAAAAAACTTTTTTTCTTCAGATACGTGCTTAAATAATTTAATTAACACAGTGTGGCATGAAAAACTAAAATTAAATTAAAAAAATTAAATGTTTTTTTCAGATAGTATTATTTTCTTTTTGAGTGAGTGAGTGAGTGAGTTTTGGGTTTTATGGCGCAAGAGCCAACTTTGGCTATGCTGCGCCAAACATTCGTTAAAATATTAAAATATAGGACGAAAAATCTAAAAATAATGAAAACACAGTTTCAATAAAAGTTAAAATTTCAAATCGCATAAAAATTGGTTTCCAATGATTAAAAGTAGAACAATTTTTGGTGAGGGGTTTCCCCTCATCACACATGTCAGATAAGATCTTAAAATAACAGACATCTTAAAAAACAGATAAATGAAAAGAGTGTAAATAAAAGTTATAAAATTTCTTAATAAAATCTAGACCGTAATTTTAATCGTTTCTGAATCGGTGGGGTGGGGGATTCCCCACCAAATTCAATAAGTATAATTGAGAAAAGGTCAGTTTCTATTTCTAGTAGGGGTTAAAAGTAAAAATCCTTTGTAGTATGTTTTTCCGTTTTTATACGTGTAGTTAGGATCCGGTTCATATTCCTCCTCCTCTTCCTCCACGTCGTACATAATAGTGTCTTCTTCATCCGTAGTATATTCGACAGGTGCGGACTTTTTGGGTTTATGTGGTGTCATCTTGATTTCTACATTCGGTTTTTTATTTTTTTAGGGGGCCGCTTTTTGTTACGAGGTTTTGAAGCTTGAGTAGTGGAAGGTATGGTATTGGATGTAGTCGTATCAGTTGAAATAACAGGACTTGCTTCATTTGTTAAAGGTGTAAACATTGATACTGTGGATGAAGAAGGTGCTTTACTGGATGAGACAGATGCAACTGAGGTAGATAGACTAGTAGATGTGGCGGGTGAGACTGTAGAAATGGGGTATGTCGAAGGAGAAGGTGTTTGTTTGGATGAGGATAATGCGACAGATTCAAGAACACTATTGGACGTGGAGGGAGCATTAGTAAACAAAGGAATAGGTGGCTGAGAATCTGATACGGATGCAATATTAACGGAAGAGGAGGATGGTATGAGTTGTGCTTGAGTTGAGGTACATGATTTGTTAACTGTAGGAATTCTGTATGGCATTTGTTTTGGAACGGATATTGTAGGTTGTAACAATTTTAATGGTGGGCAAACTATTTTAGTAATATTTTCATCTGTTTGTGAGGAACTGCTTACCGTTAATGGTTTAGCAGCCTGAGCGTAAGTTTGAGATGGTTGTGGGGCTATTAATTTTCGGGCTTCTACATATGATATATTTTTATTAGTTTTAATAGTTTGGATTTCTTTTTCAATTTTCCATTTAGGGCACAGTTTTGAGTCGGACGAATGAGGCTGTGAACAATTAACGCATTTCTGCTCCAGACTGCAATCTGTGGAAGAATGACCAACAGTTGCGCATCTAGAGCACGTCAATTGCCCACGGCAGGAAGTTTGAGAATGTCCGAACCTCTGGCATTTAAAGCAGCGCAGAGGATTCGGAATGTATGGACGGATTTTACAGTTTAAATAACCTGCTTTTATATTAGTTGGGAGTTTCGGGCTATTGAATGTTAATATTAGATGTTTTGTAGGAATAATTGTGCTATCTTTTTTAATTGTAATTCTCCTGACCTGGATAACCCCCTGATCAGAAAATCCATCAAGGATTTCTGCTTCAGGGGTGGTCAACAGGTCAGGTTCTGAAATGACACCTCGACTGGAATTTAGTGATCTATGAGGACTTACGGTTAACGGGCAATCTAAAAACGTTTTGGCCAATAGGAAGGACTTAGTTTGTAAGGCAGATGTAGTTTCAATAAGTAGGTCTGTGGATCGTAGCTTTTTAACAGATTTCGGATCTCCTACTATTCCTTTTAGTGCTTTATGTATGGCAAATGGTGATTTCAGGGACATTTCATTATTTGGTAGTGACAAGATTAAAAAGCGGGAATTAGTAGCAATAGTATCTATGTTGATGTTGGGTAAAACGAGGCCTTTACCCGGGCACAAAATTTCAGGATCCATGACAGAGAGATGGTATTCATCCTGGTGTGGCTCCACCCACCACGGAGTCCAACAAGGGAGGCAGTGTGCCGGTCATCTGGCAAAAACCAGGCACGGCGCTTACCTGGAGTACACCCAGAATATAGTGCTACAGCATCAGGGCGAGGATCCAACGGGTAAACCCGCCACCCCTTATCTGCAGCACTAACCCTACAGCAATGTCTCCGAAAAGACTTATCACCAGCCGATTGACAGGAGCGGGCTCACTCCTGCCACCCGTCTACAGCGAAGCGTGGGCCAAAGGGTACGCAAAAGGTATCCCCAGGACACCATTTTCCTCCTTACGGGATGCCGCACACGACAAACATGCGGGTCGGAAAACCAACGGTGTTAGTCGAAAACGAATATCAACATAAGCAAAATAATTAATGAAACTGAAGAAAAAAACACTAAATTAACGCAATACAAAATAAAAACAAAAATATGTTATTAATGGATAAGTAATCAAATTAAATAAATATATAACGCACACATTTACACATACAAGTAAATTTAATATTTTTTAAGCTGTGATCTAGACGTGAAGAGAAGTAAAGGAAAAATTGAATGACAGAAAGAGGGTCGAAAATAGAGAAGGATCACTAGGGTACCACGGGGCTGTGAATCCCGTGTTTACCAAAGACAGTAAACCCCTTGGGAAAAGGAAAAGATCACTAGGGCACCTCGGGATTGTGACACCCGTACTCACCTAAAGAAGGTGAGCCCCCTGAGGGGATTTTCTTTTTGAATGTTTTTCTAGTGAATGTGTACTTATAACTAGGTTTTTCCACATATTGTTTTTTTAGCACTTACATATGTTTAATCAAACATCCAAACGTTACAAGAGATACCTGTAGAACTTTTTTTATTATTATTTATAGATAATGGAATTAAGTTAATATATTTTTTAAAATCAAAGGAAAATTTCGATTATTTCATTATTAAATTAATTATTTGCTAATAAAAAGCATATAGCCTACTATTTTGGATAAAAAGTAAGATGTAGAAGATAATTCCAAAAAGGGAATTGTAATGACATTAATATAAAGGAATCACACTCATACCAGGAAATGTGATAAAGGAAAGTGAATTTCCATGGTATTATGTTATGCATTCGAAACAAATTTTAATAAAACACTCAAAATACTTAAAACAATAATTTAATAATTTCTTCTTTTATAAAGATAAGTGCATGAAACTTTTTTCCCGTGTGTCGAATATTTCAAAAAATCCTCACAATTTTATTTCAAGATTTAAAATAGTAGTGAAATTTTGTAATTTGAAAAATTTCTTCGCCCCGCCCACCCACTGATCAAAATTTGACTTCATTTTTAGTGCTGCCATTATTTAAGCAAATGGTATGTCACAATTAATTGCTAAATCTGCATTTTTAATCAATTTTATTATAAAATAATTAATAAGTTAGTTTTGTATAATATACTTTTTTTCGCAGTGAGAGAGAGAGAGATACGTGTTTAAATAAATTAATTAACACAGAGGGGAGTGAAAAACTATAAAATTTTAAAAAAATTAAATGTTTTTATCAGATAGTATTTAAATAAATTAATTAACACAGAGGGGAGTGAAAAACTATTAAACTAAAAAAAATTAAATGTTTTTATCACACAGTATTGTTTTCTTTTTGAACGTTTTTTTCAGTGAATGTAAACATATAACTAAGTTCCTCCCCCCTTAGTGTTTTTTTAACACTTACATATGTTTAATCAAACATCCAAGCGTTACAAGAGCTATCTGTAGAATTTTTTTATTAGTATTTATAGCTAAGGATTTAAATTCATATATTTTTAAAATCAAAGGAATATTTCTATTATTTTATTATTAAATTAATTATTTGTTAATAAAAAGTATATCGCCTATAATTTTGGATAAAAATACGGTCTAGACTCATTTTTAAACTAAATGTAAGTAACGATTGATTGATTAATGAAAACCTGAAAATTATTTTAGTATTTTAGATTCCTAAAAACTATGTATTATAAAAAAAATTATGACGTTTTTTAATTTAGCATCAAAATTATTTTATTTTTATTGTTTAAATTTATTATTTTTTTACTAAAGAAGTATTGTTTTTCAAAAGTCAGTAATAGTAATTTGAAGATAAATCTTATTCCTGAGGGGTGAGTAAGGAGGGAAATAGTTCAACACTCAAAAAAGTCACTGTAACACTGTGACCTGAAAAGAAACCTGTTTGACATTAGTAAGATCTGGAAGATATTTTGAAAAAGGGTATTGTAATGACGTTAATATATATGAATTACACACATACCAGGAACTTCGATAAATGAAGGTGAATTTCCATGGAAATACGTGATGCATTATATGTCCGTGCAACGCCGGATTAAATGGGAAGGAATGAAACCCGTCTCACAACGAAAAGAAGTTAACAAATTTCGAGAATGAGAAATTTGATCACATTGTTTTGGAAATCACTCACATTGCACGCGTACACACACACAGAAGTGTTCATCCTGAGGGAAACAGGATATTCCCGTGGTGATTAAGTAATTCACTCGGTAAAATCCCGTACAACGCCAATCTAAGTGAATCGGGGGGGGGGGAGAAATAAGGAAGTCAAACTAATTTTGAAAAAGAATATTGGAAGTGCAGACTTATTGAAGGGAAGGAAAAATGTTAAACGAGAAAGCCCGAGCGATGCCGCGCCATGCACTCGCATCGTACGCGTACACACCCACACAGAAGTTCTGGCATCATGAGGAAAAGAGGAAGTTCTCATGGGGATTAAGTTATACACTCGGTAAAAGCCCGTGCAACGCCGGGCTTAGAGGAGAGGAAAAACATAGAAGCCAAAGTTACTTCGAAAAAGAATATTGGTCATGCTGATTTTGTGAAGAAAACGGAAAATTTATAAAGTAGAGAAAGCCCGTGCAACGCCGGGCCATGAAAGCAAGTCTTACACTATTAAAATTCGAAGGTAAACAAACGTATCTATCTATGTATGTGCGTCTATCTTCTCACGAACCGTACGACGCAGAAAGTAGCGAAAGGAACCAAAAGATCGGGAATATTCCTGGGAAGCCATATTGCCCATTTATATTCCGATATTGTAATTAGTTGTAAAGATATTAATTAAAAACCTTAAAATGCCTAATTGTTTTACTCCTAACGGTTGTTTACTTGGCAGAACTTCCGTTCCGTTTCGGCCGAGCGGTGATCCGACGTTTTCGACCATATTAAAATTGCCATCCGATACATACTTTTAAAATCAGACAAAAAATAATTACAGAATCGGAAAGATCATTTATTTCGCCACGATACGGTTATATATTTTTTTTGTAAAATAACGATATTTTCTATTTTTTTCGAAGTTTTTAAAATAGTGTTAAAACTGATGCGTTTTTATGAAAATTATTTCTAAATCGTTGGGTATGAATTACTTTTCTTGTTATTAAATCGATATTCTATACTAATTAACTTCCAGCCTTTCTCTTTTAGATCCATTCATTTAAAAAATAAAATTCCCAAAACCTTTTTTTTTAAAGAATTTTTAAAAAGTAGTCCCAATTTTTACTTGACATTGAACAACCTCGTCATTTATGAAGGTAATCTCACAAAACCTTTTTTCCGTGTGTAAAGCAAAATTATACGTAACATATACGAAGATTGAAAAAATTGCTTTAGAATTACGGATTGTAAAAAAACATTTTGTGATTTTCGTAAACTGCTGTTTTTCTGAGAAATAAATTAAACAGTAGTTTTTGTACATTTTTTATTTCAAAGAAGGTTATTTTTGCAAATAGTTTGTGAACTTTGAGAGCATTAACTTAAAAATTATGCCCTAAAAATGAAGGTAATGATTTTTAAAATAATTAAAATTACGCGATTTTACATTTAGCCAAACACTGGCGTCGAAAATTAGCTTTGCGCCAAAGACTTTTGACCTGTTTCACCGTCGACCGCATCTAACTCAAGGGTTACACTAAAAAATTCTGCCTTAAACAAGGGGAAATCAGTAACTTTGGCAAGTAAAAAAAATACGATTGAAAAAGTTATTTTTTCGTCAATTTTTCTTTATATAATTTTCAAAATTAAATAACAATATATGTCAGATAAAGATGATAAAATGCATTCAATGCATTTCGGAGACTCATGTAAATATTTATCAGTATCGAAATTTTTGTTCTCCTTCATAAAATTTATAGTTTACTTTAAAATAATCCCTAATATATATTTCTTTTTTTGGCATATAATTCCATAATAAAAACCATGATTTGCGTCATGGTCACTTTGCTTTTGCTTTCTGTTTGGAAGACGTGAAAGATTACGTTTGTTTTGAGTTTCGCCAACGTTGTAAAAAGGGAAATTACCTTAAATCATTTGGCGCTGGACACAACAGATAGTTTTTTTATTATTAAAGATTGCTTTATTGAAGAACAGTGAAATATAAAAAAAATATATCATAAAAAAGGAAATATTCTGAAATATATTTTTATCACATGTATTATTTTCTTTTTGAATTTTATACTGTGAATATGTAAATAAAGGCTTATGAACATTTTAAATCAATTTTTTCATAAAATAATTAATAAGTTAGTTTTGTATAAAAAACTTTTTTTCTTCAGATACGTGCTTAAATAATTTAATTAACACAGTGTGGAATGAAAAACTAAAATTAAATTTAAAAAATTAAATGTTTTTTTCAGATAGTATTATTTTCTTTTTGAGTGAGTGAGTGAGTGAGTTTTGGGTTTTATGGCGCAAGAGCCAACTTTGGCTATGCTGCGCCAAACATTCGTTAAAATATTAAAATATAGGACGAAAAATCTAAAAATAATGAAAACACAGTTTCAATAAAAGTTAAAATTTCAAATCGCATAAAAATTGGTTTCCAATGATTAAAAGTAGAACAATTTTTGGTGAGGGGTTTCCCCTCATCACACATGTCAGATAAGATCTTAAAATAACAGACATCTTAAAAAACAGATAAATGAAAAGAGTGTAAATAAAAGTTATAAAATTTCTTAATAAAATCTAGACCGTAATTTTAATCGTTTCTGAATCGGTGGGGTGGGGATTCCCCACCAAATTCAATAAGTATAATTGAGAAAAGGTCAGTTTCTATTTCTAGTAGGGGTTAAAAGTAAAAATCCTTTGTAGTATGTTTTTCCGTTTTTATACGTGTAGTTAGGATCCGGTTCATATTCCTCCTCCTCTTCCTCCACGTCGTACATAATAGTGTCTTCTTCATCCGTAGTATATTCGACAGGTGCGGACTTTTTGGGTTTATGTGGTGTCATCTTGATTTCTACATTCGGTTTTTTATTTTTTTAGGGGGCCGCTTTTTGTTACGAGGTTTTGAAGCTTGAGTAGTGGAAGGTATGGTATTGGATGTAGTCGTATCAGTTGAAATAACAGGACTTGCTTCATTTGTTAAAGGTGTAAACATTGATACTGTGGATGAAGAAGGTGCTTTACTGGATGAGACAGATGCAACTGAGGTAGATAGACTAGTAGATGTGGCGGGTGAGACTGTAGAAATGGGGCATGTCGAAGGAGAAGGTGTTTGTTTGGATGAGGATAATGCGACAGATTCAAGAACACTATTGGACGTGGAGGGAGCATTAGTAATCAAAGGAATAGGTGGCTGAGAATCTGATACGGATGCAATATTAACGGAAGAGGAGGATGGTATGAGTTGTGCTTGAGTTGAGGTACATGATTTGTTAACTGTAGGAATTCTGTATGGCATTTGTTTTGGAACGGATATTGTATTTTGTAACAATTTTAATGGTGGGCAAACTATTTTAGTAATATTTCATCTGTTTGTGAGGAACTGCTTACCGTTAATGTTTAGCAGCCTGAGCGTAAGTTTGAGATGGTTGTGGGGCTATTAATATTCGGGCTTCTACATATGATATATTTTTATTAGTTTTAATAGTTTGGATTTCTTTTTTAATTTCCCATTTAGGGCACAGTTTTGAGTCGGACGAATGAGGCTGTGAACAATTAACGCATTTCTGCTCCAGACTGCAATCTGTGGAAGAATGACCAACAGTTGCGCATCTAGAGCACGTCAATTGCCCACGGCAGGAAGTTTGAGAATGTCCGAACCTCTGGCATTTTAAAGCAGCGCAGAGGATTCGGAATGTATGGACGGATTTACAGTTTAAATAACCTGCTTTTATATTAGTTGGAGTTTCGGGCTATTGAATTGTTAATATTAGATGTTTTGTAGGAATAATTGTGCTATCTTTTTTAATTGTAATTCTCCTGACCTGGATAACCCCCTGATCAGAAAATCCATCAAGGATTTCTGCTTCAGGGTGGTCAACAGGTCAGGTTCTGAAATGACACCTCGACTGGAATTTAGTGATCTATGAGGACTTACGGTTAACGGGCAATCTAAAAACGTTTTGGCCAATAGGAAAGACTTAGTTTGTAAGGCAGATGTAGTTTCAATAAGTAGGTCTGTGGATCGTAGCTTTTTAACAGATTTCGGATCTCCTCCTATTCCTTTTAGTGCTTTCTGTATGGCAAATGGTGATTTCAGGGACATTTCATTATTTGGTAGTGACAAGATTAAAAAGCGGGAATTAGTAGCAATAGTATCTATGTTGATGTTGGGTAAAACGAGGCCTTTACCCGGGCACAAAATTTCAGGATCCATGACAGAGAGATGGTATTCATCCTGGTGTGGCTCCACCCACCACGGAGTCCAACAAGGGAGGCAGTGTGCCGGTCATCTGGCAAAAACCAGGCACGGCGCTTACCTGGAGTACACCCAGAATATAGTGCTACAGCATCAGGGCGAGGATCCAACGGGTAAACCCGCCACCCCTTATCTGCAGCACTAACCTACAGCAATGTCTCCGAAAAGACTTATCACCAGCCGATTGACAGGAGCGGGCTCACTCCTGCCACCCGTCTACAGCGAAGCGTGGGCCAAAGGGTACGCAAAAGGTATCCCCAGGACACCATTTTCCTCCTTACGGGATGCCGCACACGACAAACATGCGGGTCGGAAAACCAACGGTGTTAGTCGAAAACGAATATCAACATAAGCAAAATAATTAATGAAACTGAAGAAAAAAAAAATTAACGCAATACAAAATAAAAACAAATATGATTAATGGATAAGTAATCAAATTAATAAATATATAACGC
>BMAO01020579.1:0-18525 GCA_019973975.1 Trichonephila clavata
AAAAGACAATGGAAGGTAGGGAGGGAACCCCCTAGGCAAATCATTCTTGGCTCCCCTCCATTTAAATTAAACTTTTTGCGACCCATTTTTACTAACTATACTTATGTAAAATAAATTTATTACAGCATCATGAAAATTTCGGGGTGGGGGGAAGATATACTAATGTAATTTACCCACATTAATTCGGGCTTCAAGTGTCATTTACCATTGCATCATATTTAATAACTGAGATATGTGTTTGCATGTTTTTACACAAACTTTTGAAGTCCAGGTATATTGAAGCTATCTGGGTCCCATTTCATATTCTGCATTAACTTGCTTATGTATTTTGTTTTGTTGCCACATACGTTGAGAATTATTTTTGACTTAAATACGTTGTTCAGAAGGGCATTAGAATGTTTATAACTGTGTGAGAAATTTCTGCGTATTCTGCAAATTTGCAACCTAAAATGTTGGAGCTGTTCCTGCTTAAATTTAGACTTTAACATCGAATGTGTTGATATGTCGATAAGTTGTTATTTCTCCTTCATTGGCAAGCCTTCCGATTTATCCAACCATGCTAAAAGCACATTACTTTTAAGAAATTTAAAACTTTATTTTAGTTATATAAAGTATCTGTTTATATTTATTTTTACAAAAAAAATCCCTTAAAAATTTAATCTTTTATAAATATTAAAATTTTACTAAAATCTTAGCGCTTTCATTAAGCAAACTGAGATCACTTGCGTAAAATCAGTCAAAGTTCCACAGAGCCCTAGGATCCCATGAACCCAAGTTGACCTCTGCCATAAACGATATAGAAAATAATACCTGCCTCGTGTTTTCAAAATTCTTAGTTCTTAATAAAAAATATCAAATATCCCTATTTCAAAACGAGCTATGGAAAGCTGAATAGTCCGGATTGTGTTTAATATTTGACGTATTCAGCTTATTAGTAATTGTTTTATAACAAGTAATATACTTATAAAAAGAAAATTTTTAAAGTCTCAATTCCTACTTAGCAACAACAAAAAAAATAATTTTAGTTACTTTTTATTAAATAGTTACAATTAATATAAATATGTATATACGTATGACAGAATCACAATATTTAATAGCAATTTTTTTTAATTATCATTAAAGTATCGTATTATCATCCAAAACAATCGTGTATATAAAATTTCAGTTCAACTGAATGCTTTGAAACGTGCGGGAAAAAATCTTTTAAGTTTTGACCCAAGTCGCTAAAAATGAAACCAACGGGGCTGTATCTGTAATTTTTTTAAAATTAATTTTAGTAAAAATTTTTAATTATTTATAATTAATTTATCATATTGTTACCCAAAACAATAGTGTATAGAAAATTCCAGATCAAATGAGCGCTTTAAAATGTGAGAAAAAACCTTTTCAAGTTTTGACACAAGTCGCCAAAATGGTCACTAAGTCGCCAAAAATGATACCGATGTGGCTGTATTTGTAATTCTTTGAATAATTAGTTTAAGTCAATTAATTTTTATTGATTATAATTAAGTTACTGTATTGTCCCCCAAAATAATCTTGTATATTAAGTTTCAGCTCAATTGAGAGCTTTAAAATGTATTTTATTAACGATTGAAAATTGAACAAGATAAATATATATAGATAGATATAGAGAGAGCGTGAACTAATAGAAGGAATTGAATAAAACAGAAAGAAGACATTATTTTTAGACGAATTTTAATGACGAAAGCAATTATAAGAACGATCTGTGCTGATTATTGCTATTTCATTTTTCGAAAAATCGGGATGAACTCTGTCTTAAGGCGCTCTCCAGTATTAGAAAAACATGTGCAGCATGTGTCAAAAATTTCCCTCAGGGATGTGACCCAAAACGATACACGGTCAATTTAAACAAAAGCATGATTTGACTCATCATAAGCAATTGCCAGAATGTCCTTGAATTAACATATGGTAAAGAAGACAAGATACTTGAAATCCCATTTCTGACTGAATAACAATTTGCTAATTGCTCTAATTGCTCATCATTTTACAAGACTATACTATATACGTAAATTAAAATGAAAGAAGATAAATTAAGATTTTTCGAAAAGTATGTGAAAAGAAACGGTATCCTTTTTAAACTAAGTTTTACTTAGTAAGTAATATTAACATTAAATTTATTTATTAAGTAACATTTTTAAACCCACGAGTGAGACATTGTTATTGACTCTTCAAAAAATTTATATTCCTGACAAATTAACTCCTCGGCAAGCGAAACTGGTTCATCACGAATGTAACTCGGGTAATGTGAAAATTTTCACTGTGAAATCGGTCTTTCCGAGTTATTTCACATATGCTTTTTTATGGTTTCGAATAATTGAAAAGTACCACTTGGTGGAATTTTCTGCAAAAAGAGGACATATCCTTCTGTTGAGCACCCCCTCCCCCTTCACGCTTGTCCAAAAGACACTTTGTTGACTACATTCCCCCAACAGAGAAGAAAACTGATCCAACACGACAGTGTATTATTTACTGCTCAAACAGAGACAGTAAAGGAAAGAAGGGAAACTAGATTCTACTGTCTAGATTGCGATGCTGGTTTATGTGTGGTACAGTGTCTTCGAATTTATCACACTCGATCAAATTTCGATTAATAATATCATATTCATTTATGTAAATGCAAAAAAACGTAAATAAAATTTGTAATTAAAGATAAAAGCTGGATATTCTAAGCTTTATATTTATATCTAGTTAGATTTGACTCCAAAGTCTAATGATTTCTGCCATACAGAAAGCCAACTTTACAGGTAAATTACTCATTTATTTAAATAGATTTTTTTTGCATCAACCTTTGGGAAATTTTGTATGCAAATGATGTTAGTATGTTTGAAAAAATATGTATGTTTGAAAATAAGAATAAAAGAAATTGACATTTTTTATCCATAATCCAGAAATAAAATGAACTTGGAAGGGGCTAATATGCAACAATGGTATATGAAGATATCGAGATATACCGTAGAATGATCGAACCCCAATTTCTTTCAGAAGCCTTTTCAATATTAGAAAACTTGATTTCAAAAACTGTATAATATTATCATTGGTTATCCGTTTTATAAATTTATAAATCAGAGAGATTGCTATAATTTTGCCGAAAAATTACTCAAAAGGAAAAAAAAAAAAAGAAAAACGAGCCTTACAGTAGTCGCATACAATGTGCAACATCTGACATGTTATCGTGGTAAATACGCAATAGTAACTTAAGTCCTGAAAAAAAATGAATCGGTTATGATTAGAAATAATTTTCTATCGAATAATTATATCTTTAATGAAAATTTTATTTAATTAACCAAGGAGTAATGCAATTTTGAATGAAAAATAATTATTCTTGTTCAGTTTGGGGAAGAGCGGAAACACACACACAATTAAAAGACTTACATTAACTAAAATATGACACATATACTTGTGCTTTCAAAATATTTAAAAACCTTTGAAAAACAGCGTCAATAACCGTACCACTGCTAGTTGTCGAAACATTTCGATTTGTGTTCATTTCGAGCTTGATTTCCTCATTCAAAAAAGCTATGAGTGGCTCAGCTTCTGACAAACTGAAGAGTTAATGTAAAAATCTGCACTCAAAATCATAGGAAGCAAGTGATAGTTTTTTTTAAACGAGCACAACCACCTTCGGTGTATGGTAAAAGCACAAAATGCAGGAAATCTTTAATTTTTTGAACCGTTTGATTCAGAGAAATGTATACGACCAATGAAATCACTGTTTCTCCTTTTCATGAGCACTCTGCGACATATTAATATCTTTTTTTTTTATTTTATTATTTTTTTTAAACATATAAATGCACCACGAACGTATAAACAAAAACAAACAGAAGAAAATAAACACAAACATCCATCTTCTCCATTCGAACCAGTTCGCACCGCACAGCTTCAGTGCCGCACTATCATCGTCCCCAATATCTTGACTAACAATTTTCAGTCAAACATGTTTGACGATAAGTAATGTCCATGTGAGGAGTCACAACATGTGAGTTGTTCTGAGAATCGTAAATTTATCCTAAATGAGAAGTCTAATAAGACTTGTAGGTATGTATGTGCGAAGTAGATTTAGAGTCAATAAAATGAAACCGAGTTTTTGAATTCGAATCTTTTGAGATGCTAAATTTAACAATATAAAAAAGGCTGGCAGCTTGATGGCTACTAGAGTTGGACCTCTATGCGAAGGTAGCGAAGAGACACCACGAAGCGCGCTTCCCCAACTTCCTGTTACACATTTCCGTCCCTTTTCACGAAATCACTCCCCCAAATATTCAGCAACCGAGAGGAAAGATGTTTCACATCAAAAATTGAAACAGGCCTAGAATATCTCTTTTCCAGATTCTTCAGAATGCCTCTTCTTCTACAAAGCATCACTCGTCAGTACTTTGCCAATTGAAATAATCTCCATTTTTATATTACCTATTTTTCTACTTAACTCCTTGTGTTTAAAAGGCATGTAAAAAAATTTATTATTTTTCAGCAAAAATAAATTGAGTAATCTCTCCAGATACTCCATACGCGGGTCATTGGGTTTAATAAACAGCATGTAAGTAAAATCCTCGTAAACAGTACCAAAGAAAAAAAAAGAGTTTAAAATAATAACCCGTTTCACATTCTAAAGAATGCATTGAACCTTCGCTAGTATGAAATAGTTTCAGATGGAACTTTTTCAAAAGACTAACTTTTCCAGAAACAATAAGCATTCCTTCAATAATGTCTGTAATATATATAAGAAAAAAAGCGACTCACTCACTCATCACGATATCTCTTAAACTACTACAGATTTGAAATTCGGCAGACATGTTTCTTTTGTTGATTAAAGATCCTATAAGTTTTCACTATCAGTATTAGCGTTTACACTGATATCGACTACCAGCTGGGGTATTGCGATGGTTATTGGAGGCGTATAGATATAAGAAAAGAAATTGCCGGTTTTTGAACCATTGGACTTGGTAAGCCTGTTTGTTTTGTTGAACAGATCCATGTTAAGATCGTTTTTTGAGAAAACCTATATCCTATGGGAGGGGTTAAAGGGGTTTAGGTAAAACCATTTGACCCTATGACTTAAAATTTGATAAGTCAGTTGCTTTCGTTGTGTAAAGATTTCCTAAGAACGGGTTCTACCGAAATAGACAGCCAACGGGGGTTAAGGGCGTATAGATAAAAATTAGATTTTTAAAAAAAAGAGAGATCCCTGACGAATGAGTTTGTAGAAATCGTCTCCCAAGGAAGGTTGTGGGGTTACGGGAAAGTTATAAATAAAAAAAAAAGAGTGAGTGTGCTATGATCACACGATAGAAGTGATAACTTCAAATTTTTAATGTTATTTCAGGGATTAGTTAGGTGAATAAAAAACAAGGGGATATTTGTATTGGCTCATATAAAATTATTTATACATTACTATTACGTATGGGAGAGAATACCTAGATATTTGTTTGCATTCACTGTATAAAGAAAGATTCAAAATGTAAATAATACTATCTGATGAAAACATTTCAGCATTTTCTTATATTCTTAAAGTTTTTCACTCTAAATCGCCTTTTTAAAAATAAGGAAAACTATTAGTTATAATGTATCAGAAAGTTGTCTTTCTGCACATGCTCCATAAACCTCAAACTGGTCAATTCTGTCGTAGGTTTATTACAAGTAATTATTACTGGCATTTGGGGATTTTGGAAATTTTTTTCGTTGCATATTTATGGCTCATTGAAATGGAAAAGTGCCTTTTTTAAAAATATTTCATGCGCAAAAAAGCAGAAAAATATAAAAATTTTCAAAATTACGAGAAATTTTATAAATTTGTTAAAGACGTTTTACAATCTTCCATCTCAGTCTAACTTGGCAGCGTTGAGAAAGATATACAATGTACCAATCTACTTAAAAAATAGTAACTTTTTTTTTAAAATTTAAATCCAAGAAAAAATCTATGGAAATTTGGGAAAAATATGAAACATTGTAAGGATTGGGATTTTAATAATATATTTCAAGTTAATCACATGTTACAAGCCTTTATTTTTTAAACAAAGTTAATTAATACAGTCAATAGAGCAACGTCATGAAATTCCAGTTTGACTGAAAACCTATTGTCGACGCCAAATTTCGTTATTGCTGTAAATCTTTTTTGATGAAGGACTTAACAATGTCACGGAAAATTCCGATCCATTGTTAAGTGTATTACAAACCACAGCATAACAATGCTTGGCTTCTTAAAACGCATCATTCAAGTTCACTCTTTAAAGAAGGTGTTTGTTTTTATTAGTTTATTTGCGAAACTCCTCGTGCTCCCCATTGCATAACATGAGGCTTATAAATGTAAGTGGTTACACAATGGACTAAATTCATGTGACGTCATAATCATATGATAATTTTAAACCACGTGTTTTTAGCCAATCAAGTTCAAAAATACATGTGACGTCATAGTCACGATAAATGCAATTATCTATTTTCAGCAAATCAGTTCATGCACTTCGTTGTTGCCAAATTACGCTTTTTACAGAAACTTTTTTTTAAAAAATTGATATTTGTCACTTTATTTAAAAGTACAAGCATAAAACAAGACTTTTTTCTTTAATTTTAAAATCTTTTTGCAGAAATTTCTTTTTATAACTCTTGAGCATCTGTACCAATTATAATATAGTTTTACATATTATATATATTGAAATTTTACCAAAGTTTTACAAATAGAATAAAAAGTACGAGCTAGTTTACTGTCCATTTTTAATTCATTGTACGTGTTTATGTTAGCATGTGACCGTCATGAATTTAGTCCATTGTATAATTTAAAACAAAATTAAAAGTACATTTATCAGATAAAAATACAAAATAAAGTAGAAGGGAGGAAATACATAAATATAAATAAGAGGAGGTACCAATAAAAGTTTAAAAATCTATACAGTAAACAAATTTTCTTAAGGCGTTCAGGCTTTCAGTGCAATTGACCAACAAAAACAAAACAGGTCGCCAGAATTACCCAAGAATTTCAACTCCTTTTTAAAATTTTCTCTTTTGCAAAAATATTGGTTACAATACAACAATACATGTTCCGCAGTTTCAGCAACCTGACCACAAGAACAAATATCACTACCAATTAAATTAAACCTAGACAAACAGCTCTTAAAATTTCCATGTCCTGTTAGAATCTCGGATAATTTAAAATCAGCAACAAATTTCTTACATTTTAGCTGTTGATAAATGGTCCACAAAGCGTTAGAATTTGGAGTTCCAGGTGGGGGGAAACAGTTCTTTCCCAAGTGAAAGCCTAAAGAAATTATCACTTTAAAAATACCCATTTTTGAACTATTAGACTTACAGACTTGAAATTTGGTAAGCATGCATTATTTGTTGAATAAAGGTCCACTGAGAACAGATTTTACCAAAGTCGATTCTCAAGAAGAATTACGGAGACGTAAAATATAAATAAGTGTTAAAAATCCTTTTTAAATTAAGGAGCTTTGGCTATAAATTTTTTTTAAATACATATGAATGCTTAATGGCAAGACATATATCAATAACTTTTAAAAACAGAATACATATTCATACAACATCATGAAGTACCCAGCAGGCGGTTAATGGCTAGTTAAGTATATTTTCATAGTTTGTTATTTATTCAAAATCATTCACTCAAGATGGATCTTCTGCTTGTTCAGCTGCTAATGTCAATGGCATGAAGGATCTATCCAAGCCATCGAATTGGTTTCATTTTTCTCAAATCTTGCACTAATATTCATTCGGGCAAACTTAGTTTATGAACCACTGTGGCTGAGTCCAGTAGAGTTTCTTCTGCTAACTTAAATGTTGAGCAATTTAATAATCAGCAACACACATTTGATAATCGTTTTTACTTTAATTAACTACATTACAATCTGTTAGCTTGATAGGAGGGGGAGATAGCTAAGTAATCGGGGAAACAAAACACAAATAAACATAAATGAGGGGGAGAGGAAAACGGGAACTTTATTTGAAACTAATATCTAAATCTGAATCCAGATTTAGCGTACCCCAAATTAAATTTAGCATCAGTTACTATATAAATATCTCCTATACCCCTTACCGCATAAGCTCAAACCGTGTAATTCATTTTCATGACTTATTTAACTTCCTCTCCCTGGAATACTTGATTGGAATTTTAAACACTGGGAAAAGAATCTATCTTAAATTGTTTGTATAAACCATCTTAGGGAACAATTCTACTCCTTTCGGGTTCCCTGAAAGAAGTAGAATTGTTCAAACAAAACAAAAAATTCTAATAAAAAACGTAACAAAAGTAAAAGTGATTAACGGATTAAATTGACTCTTCAACTCTTATATGGGATCCAAATCGTAAGGATCCTTTCTTTGGAGACTTTGGATACCTTATAGCCTGAGGATGAATGGCTATACGTTTTCACGGACGGTTCGAAGTTGACAGATAATACCAATGCAGGTGCTGGAGTTTGCTGCGATCTATTTTCCTTCTATACACCAATAGGAATTTATAGCACTGCTTTTGATGCCGAAATTTTGCAGCTATACGAATTGCTCTATCTCAACTTCTTTGCCACACTGATTGTGTTTCAAAGGTAGTTATTTTATGTAATTCAAGGACGGCCCTCCACAAGCAATATCTTCCATTAAGACACCTTTATCAGTAGATATTCTAAAATGTCAACTTTCAATTGTCGATTTACTTCAATGCCATATAAACATTGCCAGGCAATGGATTCCATCGCACTGTGGCCTTGATGGAAATGAAAATGCCAATTGCTTGGCGAAGAAGGCGAGAAAAATCTTTCAGACTTCTGACAATACAGTTCATTTTTACAGTGCCAAAAAGAATTATAAAGTACTTCAGAGAACACACACTCCTGGCCCAAATTCAACCAAAAGAATAATCAAAAAGTGTGGTTTAGCAAACTCCTTCATATTCCAAAATGGCCACGAGATAGAGCTGTGGCCTATTTTCGAATCGCCACTGGCGACGACTGCCTATCCAAGCATCTAAACATGATAGGCATTGCTCAGTCCCCTTTGTAAACTGTGCGACTTCAATGAAGAAATGGACGCCATTCATTTGGCACGCTGTCGTGCATTCAGCTCTGGATTCATGTGGAACAGATACTGGGAGGTCAGACATAAAATGTGTGATTTATAGACCAACAAAAAGAAGAAACGAAAATAAAAAATGAGAAAAGAAACGCAAGTCCACTGTATAGTCTCTAAATCACACATTCTGTATTCTCTGTTTCTCATTTTGTTTGCAATTGTATTGTAATCCACTATTGGAAATAAACTCTTACATGGGATCTTGCCCCTTTCATATCCAATTACCTAAAAGTCACGGATTTTGTCCAAAATTGTCAAAAATGTTTCATGGTTTGATATTGCCGTTCAATTCATTAGATTTATAAAATTACCAAGATTTTTATTTTCCGTTTCTAGCACAATAGCTGCAACTGCTTTAGCAAAATTTGATTTTTTTTTTATTAACGTTGCAATGTATAGCAAAACCAAGCCTATTGGTGACAGACCCAGAATTTCGAGCTTCGGTCAAGTGACGAGTTCAATATCTAAGCTGGCACTCCACTCTCTAAACTTCCAAACCAATCATTTCATTTAGAGTAATTGCTATCTCCATCGCACAATTACCGAATTTAAATTGCGCTTTAAAATGCCCTTTTTTTTCGGAAAATTTGAAACAGGGCAGGTATTTTGAAAAAGTTACGAAAGTAATAATTTGCTGAAATTTTTTGAGTGTGTTTTTTGTAGTATTAGAAGTTTTTTAAACCTTTTTTTTAAAAAAAAGTCACTGCATTTGTAACAAAAATTAAAACTTATATAAATATAACAAGAGTTTTTTAATATAACACGAACTAATAATAATTAAATATAATAAGACTATTTTATGCAATGACTAGTATAAAATATTCTTTCTTTGTAAAAATCTTAATATCTCTTATTTTTTAAGTCATTTAAAAAATGATTAGTTATTAGCATAAATATTTTAAAATTAAAATTCTTTCTTAAGTATTCTGTTTAAAGTAGGCCAGTTTAAGGAATTTTTTATAAATTTTCAGTACTTTTTTCCCCTTTTGATACTAAAATATTTTTTTTCTTTTTGAGATCTTAAGCTTTTTTTTCCTCCTATAAACTACGAAACAAATCTGAAAATCACAAATTTAAAAAAATCCTCATTTTTTAGTTTAAAAAAGACGTTTCGCATGTATAGTCGGATACTTGGACAATCTTAGTAATACTTTTGCTCTGTTGCCAATATTTATTAATCTTATATAATGGCAAATTATCATTTGGTAATTACAACTATGTTATATCGAGATGTATAGCAGATTTGTGCGTTTTACATTGTGGTGGCTTCTAGCTGATATTTACCAGCTTGAAAAAGGTAACCTTGGGTGATACGATTCTAACAGAGTTGGGTGTAACAAAAATATGTGTTGATATTTAAGTTAGTTATAGATCAGCTTGTAAAATTTTTTACGTTCATATTTGACAATTCTTCAATATAAAGCTAGAATATTTACTCTAAAGATCATATTTCTTTGGAAATCTACGGAAAAATTTTTCAAGCTATAAGTATGAAAGAGAAGAAATATTAGCCAATTATTATGTTCTTACACATAATTGCAACACTTATAAACATTGCCTTCTCTTTCTTTTTTTAAACATATACAATTAATTGCCATAACAATATTTGCATCTGTTATCACACAAGAGCATTACATTTGAACTTTGTCGGCTGGGTGGCTTGGTTGCTTTGTCGCTGGCCTTCTACATTCAAGGTTGCGGGTTCGACCCCGGCCCAAGTCGATGGATTTTTTTGATGCAGAAAATCGACAGCGGCCATGTCATATGATTAAACGGCACGTGAAAGATCCTTAGAGTGTCTGTTTAGCTTGGATGCTCTCGGCAAAATTAAATCCTAGTACAAAGTTCGCATCGTCAAGAGCTCAGGTGCATCTCTCTATAGAGGAAACTGGGCGTCAAAATTGCTTGTTGTAATTGGTATCGCCTATATGGTGCAGCACTAAAAAGTGGTACCAGCTCCTGGAGAATGTACTAGGTTCTGCAAAGGTTTAAAATACCAATGCGCAGCCCCATTGAAAAAAAAAACATTTGAATTTTAACTATTAAAAAAAACGAAAGATTTTACTGGTTATACTCTTTTTTCCCCCCAATTGTTGAAAATATTTATATGATCGTTTCATAGCAATGGACGTGAAATTTTAGAACGACGTAAATTTCAGGGTCTCTCTGTAAAGGAACTTAGAGCTGTTGATAAGAAAAATTTATGAAGTGTGACCAGCGTAAAAAATTCCACAGGATCAATTTTGAGTTCTAAAAATTCTGCAATAACCTTCAGCTATTTTCTGAAGTTTGAGCACACAATAATGCTTAAAATCCTGAAAAATTGCTTGGAAGTTCATACTATCTTTGAAATGAAAACATTGAATCGTCTTAGAAAAGTAAGAAAGGAATTCAAGTAAGGAAGGTGGCCACGGCAGCGTAATGGTCATGTTCACCAGCTCATGGTTGGTGTGTCATGAGTTCAAGTCCTAGAACCGTCGTGTAGAGGGGCTGATGCTCATAAAATTTCTCGTGGCTCAAAATCCTCCCGTGGCATGGTGGGGCATTTTGGAGAGGTCTCTATATGACAGCTCAGGTGTCGTCCTCGTCACTTGACTGAGTCTCAAATTTATGAAGCTCATCCCCAATAGGTTTCACATTTTATTGAAGTGAAACTTCTTTGCTCACGGAGTGAATGGAAAATTTGCCCAGTTTTGCGTAACAGGGAGAAAAGCGAACGAAAGTAGTGATTTCCCTCGCCATCCCCCCCCCAAATCGTCGCAATAGTGAGGAGATAGCGAGCCGGAGGAAAAGAGAGCGGGGGACACCCTGTGACTTGCGTCATATCCGTGAAAAAGTTGGATGATTGGCCGCTTTTGGTCGACTCCCCCCCCCTTTTCTCACCAGACCAGGGAACATCTGTCAATGGTTATATGTGTTGCAATGTTTGTGTTACGGTGTAGACAAAATAGCTCTTGCAGAAAAAGTGGGCCTTTTTAAAATATTTCCTTAGATTGTTGGCCACATGGTGATGTTTTCGGCAGCTAATTGGTTTCTTTAATTTTCATTTGCGTTGAATTATTATTGATTCTAATCAGAATGCTTAAATCAAATGCACAAAGAGGAAAAGAGTTTCGTGAAAGAAAAAGAAAAGAAAAACTAACATAAAGTCCGGTCGAAAAAGTGATAAAAAAAACAAAAAAATAGTGCAAATTCTTCAAGAGCTACCTGCCAAATCTTGATCAGAGTACATGAGAGAATATCGAGCACGGAAAAAAAACATTGCAAAATATTCTCTTAATGCCGAGTTTAATGACTGATGATGGGAATGCTATTGAGACTCATCTAATGCCAGCACAGGTTAGTACGGACTTTGTGAACCACCCTGTGCAGTCAACAAGTACAGAGCCCTCAACAAGTCTAGTGCGTGTTTTAACTGATGCATGTGAATCGATAATAAATTCTATCTTACGTTACAAAGACTATGATTCCCCTAAAAATGCTCACAAAGATTTCCAAAAGCGATTCGTTGATAATCCTTTCGTTCACAGGTGTGAGAACGCCTGTTGCTGAGCATAAAAATATTTTACAAAATATTTTACCGGGAATTAATTTAGAAGCCGTTAAAGCGTGCTACAATTGCCGACAAAGTTTAAATAGGAAAAGCATACCAAATTTATCAAAATATAATGGTTTTTGTATACCCAGATATTTCAGCACATCTTCCTACTTTGGATATGGTATCAGAAAGACTCATTTCTCCACGAATACCTTTCATGCAAATTAGGTAATTGAAACATGTACACGGTCAGTTTGGAATATTAGGGCAAATAATCAAGGTTCCAGTATCCGTCAGTACAATGGTCAATCGACTGCCACGGAATGTTGATGATGATTACTATGTCAATGTTCCCATCAAACGGAGGAAAAAATTCATAGAACTAGTTATCTGATTGGTTTTGGTTACTAAAAGAAACATCAAAACATGGTTGCAATATTTAGTAGCTACTCCACTGTACAGAATGTATGATGTTACAATCGATGATAGTTTCTTCAATTTCAAACAGAGTGCGTCTCAAGTTCTTCAGGATGAAATCAATGAAAATAAAAAATTATTTGAATGGAATTTTTTGGCAAAAAATAAAGAATTATATCCAGGGTCGAAAGTCCATCATTTTTGTATCATGCTCCAATACGCCGCCCAACTTATTCTTTTGATTTTATCGATTGTCGGGAACAAAAAACAGTAAAAAATTAATTACTGAATAAAATTTAGCAAAAACTTTATATTTAAACTTTGATCAAATTAATTATTTATAACAAATACTTAATTAAATTTTACGTACTACATACACAGGATTATAATCAATCGGGGAAAAAATCAATGGCTATGGGTTTGAGTTTATATGAATTGAAACTATATTGTGTTTAATTCAACTCACTGCAGTGGCGCACACGAGGGGATCTGGAGCCAAGGAGCCCCCCCCCCCCTTTGTATGTGCTATTAACGGTGAGTTTAATTAAACACAAAATAGTTTCAACTCAAATAAACTCAAAATCTGTTTATTTTGAAGGGAAAAAAAATTTAATAACCTGATTTTCATTATTTTTAAAATATTCCATCCATTTTACCGTCTAGTAATGCGAAACTGAATATCATCGAGTTTCAAAACGATTCTCCAAACTCTAATCTTAATTTGATGTGATAGAATGAAGAAACTGAGAACTTGTGGAAGGTATTCTTTTTTGATCCGAGGAATCGATAGTTTTCGCGTGCTCTTCCGATTGTTAGAGAGGCCTGTCGATCAAGAAGTCATCCAGCCAACGGATGAAGAGCAAACGATAGTTGGAAGCGAGAGGCGTGGCTTGGATTCGGGACCTCTCGAGTTCCAAAAGACGCCGATGTCAAACGCGGTAAGGGCCACAAGAAAAAAGGAAATGAGACCTCCAAGCTGCAAGACAAAAGGTGAGATTTTCCCTATTCTGCACCCATCACGCTGTTTTTATAGTTTTAGATATGTATCGCTACTTGAAAGATTATCTTTTTGTTATCATTTGGTAAATTATCTCTACTAGAAACAAATAAAGTCCTTCTTATTTATTTTTATGTGACCAATCCTTGAAAATTTTCCCCCTGATGAATAATTCTAAAAACTTTAATTTTGTTTAAATAAAAATGTAAAATCATACTTTTGAATTTATTAAACAATTTTATATACATTACTTCTTTTATGCAATAGATTTTAATGTCTTTAAAACGTTTATTAATCTTTAAATGTTGTTACCTTTTTGTAAATACATTTTTATAGAGTTTTTTGATTTTAATAACAATTTTTTTCCATTTTATAAAGGATTGACATGTTCGAAACGGTTATCTCGCCAAAGCGTGTAAATGAATTTTTTTTATATATATATTTAGTGTCATTTGGACTGGAATATATATATGAAATTGTTTTAAGAATATTAAATAAAAAATTATTTGAATGCAATTTTCTGGCAAAAAATAAAGAATTATATACATTTTCAAAACATTCTCCGTTGTGAAAAAGGATTCTATAATAATAATATTTTGTCTATATATAGCAAGGACTTCTGTACAGGAGTTGGAACTTGATTTTTTTTTATATATATAGTTCAGAAGTTAATTTATTCATATTTTAATGTACCAGAGTAAAAAATTTTTAAAAAAAACACATGTTATTATTTTGATTAAACGTAACTCTGAAAATATATAATCGAAATTTTTCAAAACTTTTAGTTCTGTCTCCGTAGAGAAGTCTCGCTATACATAGGCGAAATATTATTATTATAGAAATATATTTGATAAAAGGATAATGTTTTAAAAATATATCATTCGTTCTTCGTTTGATGCCAAAAAAATTGCATTTAAATATTTTTTTCTTGTAATTAGGTTTTTAAAACAGTTTTATATTTACGTTCTAATTCAATAGAGACAAAATCATGTCTCTAAACCTGTTCAGTCACTTTAAATTATATTGTAACTACTGCATATGTTCATATAATATATTCTTTTATATATAAGATTGACTAAAACTAAGTTTGTCTTGTATTTAAAGTAATGGATTAAATTTCTAAGTCTGTAGAATATTTTTCCATCATTAAAAATTTCAAATTTATTAGCATTACCACAATAATACAATATTAAATGCAAATAAATCCATATATTCAAATCAAAAACTTTTTTAAGCTATATTTTTTTCATTGGTAGCAATCCTGAGAAATTTAACTTCTCAGATAATAAAAGCCAAGTTATTGAAGGAATTTTATAATTTATTAAACATTTTTAAAAAGTATTATACAGGATATGAAGTTAAAATATTATCAGGTAAAACAAGTTTTTATTGATTTTATAAGATGAAGTTTCTGAGCATACTCTTTCTTCACTTATCATTATCAATTTTTAATTTAGTAATGAATTTCAACTGCACAAAAAAAATTAAACTATAATTAATATAATAACTATAATTAAAATTACTATATAACTACTTTAAAATATAATGAAACTAAATCAAAAAATTTGAATTCTCAAGTACAAAATAGTTTGTCACATTTAGAAAAGAAAAGTGTTATGTAGCATTTATTTTAATTCTATTATTAATGATCGGGAATACATTTTAACTGTTAAAGAAAAAAAAAAAAGAGATTCATCAAAAATAAATTATTAAAAAAAGCATTTATGAATAGAAATAAAATAATATAAGAACTTGATACATATAAATAGGCGCATAAATCTCCCCCCCCCCCATATAAACAAAAGCTGGAGCATTTCTTAGTTCCTATTTTAGTCTATATTTAATAAATATTATATACCAATGGATACTTGAGTTATATGACCTACAAAATATTTTTAATGTTTTGTTTATACTGAGTTTCTCTTTTACATGAGACTTGTGATTTTTAAGTAAAAAGACTTTTCTCTTAAAATAGTTTATGCCAATGTATAAACAAGATATCAATCATTGGCATGGCCAAGTAATTTTAGCGCGTTTTTCACATGTTGTATTTACAATAATGCAACTAATGAACTTTTTACTAACAGAAAGTGTAGTGTGTAGTGTACTGTACCTCCTCTAAAACAATAAATTTACTAGGTAAAATTTGAGAAAATTTTGTTATAAACTAGCGAAATTCAGGAAAATTTGTGGGAAAACTATGGGAAAATTTAAATATGATTCGGCTCATCTAGGGCACAAATGCGACCCAATGCCGAAAACTCGAGGTCAATTGGTTGCTTATTGGCTGAGAAAAAGGTACGACAAAATATGGAACGAAGACCAAGACGAAATTTGCGTCCTAATAGCGCTTTTGTTCCACTACGTGAAAAACGCGCTAAAACGTTATCCGTTTAACTCATATAGTACATATTGTTAAGAAATAATTAATGTTTTCAGCATTTAATTTCCCATTTTATATATTGGGCTCTCTTATATATAGTTGTATTGCATTGTAGGAAAATCGAAATTAAAATGAATATTAAAAGTTAATTTTGATAAAAGCAATGAAATTTAATGAATTATTTACTTCAATTGCTGAAGGAATGTACTGTTCACTCATAAATAAAATCTTGTATAACTGTTAGTTTTAAAAAAAAACTGTGTTCTTTGATTTACAGAAATATTTTATTATTCCATACCTCTCAGATTTGAATGTTTTCTGTAAACACAAAAATATAATCTCATAATAAAAATTTATTAAAATATTATTCAGAAAATGTCACTATTTTTTAATTTTATTTTCACTCTAAAAATACTTATAAAGTTATTTTATACTTATTAAGTTTTTTAAAAAAACTATGCTAAAACTGAAATATAAATGCGACCGATTTTCTAAAACTACGTTTTGATTTAATTCATTTCTTTAAAAGCGAAAAAACTAAAGATATAAAGATAATTTGTTTAATTTCAATGGTTTTGTAATTTATTTTTCACATGTATGTAATGCGTATAAATTTGTTATTTTTGTACATTTAAATACTTCCTAGTTTTGCATAATTAGTTTTATTTTGTTGTTCAAACCTCAAAACATAATAATTAAAAGATTGTACAGTTTTCTAAAAAAATGTTAACAAGACATAATTTAAAAAAGCAATAAACATATAAAGAATCAGTAAATATCCTCAATATTCACACTCAAAATAAACCATTTCGAGCATTTTACAAAAATGTATAAATTTCCATACTTAATATACTAATTACTGCTCTAAAATAGTAAGGAATCTTTAAAATATTATTAATCTAAAAAGTTAAGTGATGAAAAATAATTGTGTACACACCTCGTCGAAAGCAACACATCATGATCGTAGCTTTTGAAATCCTTATTATAAATTTAGATTTTTTTTTTCATGGTTGTATCAGAAAATGTTAAAAAGTCTATGAATCAATAAAATCTTTTCTAAATAGTAATATATAGAGATACAAATAAGTTAAAAAGATAATAATGTAAATTTTGTGATAAAGAACAGAAATAAGGTTTGAAGCTGTCATGATTTCAACTTCAAAACAACCGTGACAGGAAAGTTTTGAAAATATATAAAACTGTTTGTAAGTATTATAGTTTAAAATAACTTATCAAAAAAAATTTTAAGAAAAAAATTTAAAATTTATTATTTATTATTTAAATTTTGAGTAATTTTATGATAGGTCATAATGTTTATTTTAATTATCTTACGAAGAAACCCAAGTAATTTATTGCACATATATAAAAATTTTCATAAACTCTTTTTAAAAGACAGGAATACAAAATATGATTCAGATTTTGGACACATAAGCAGATGGATGATGCAATATTATAAACATTACTGACTGAGGACAGCTTTATAAAAAAGTAGGGTTTAATCAGTTTTATGGCTAGCTAAATTTCCCCATTTCTATTTACAATATTGATCAAAAAATTCTATGAAATATAATGAATATAATTTCTAAATCTTTTTATTCTGAAAAAGTTGCAAAACTGGAGATGCATTCAAAAATACATAATCCTGCACAAATCGAACAAAAACGAGTTATTGCCAGATTCGATAATCCAAAGACATATTCACAGCTTGAAAAATAAAGGCCCAACTGTATCATTATCAATAAGTTCCAAGCTTTGGTATGTAATTTATTTTACCAGATGACATAATGCACATATCAGAAACATTAAATTTATTTTTCGTAGAAAAGGCTTTTAGTATCGGTAATTAGCAAGAAAACAATAAATATAGAATAAATGAAAATAAAATGAGGAAGCTGACATTAATGTCCAACTGATACCATTTGAAACATGCAATAATTCAGAGTTGTACAATTTCTGACATCCGAACGGATAAAGTTAACTTCGCGTTGATTCGCGCGTTAAAAGCATAATAATTCAAGAAGATACAAAACATATTCTATTTCCTCTTTTCATGCACACTTCGCTGAAGGAATTTTCACTTCAACTTTACAGTCTAAGAAT
>BMAO01020580.1:0-18112 GCA_019973975.1 Trichonephila clavata
ACTTTCTAAAAATTTACTAATCCTTAATATAAAATACTTTTTTTTGTAAAATATTCTAGATTTCTTTATGTTTTTGTTCTTTTATTACAGAAATATATATAAAAAAGAAGCAACACATAGAATTTTATATAAACTATATAAGGATATATTTTTATCTTTAAGACATTAAAGTTGTGACTTGTCAGTTTTATTAATAATAAGTACTAGATTAACTACTTCTGTTAATCTTCAAAAAATCAATATGTGGATTGATTTCATTTAATCTAATTCTATTAAATATGGAGTATAATAGGATTTACTTTCCTTATGATTCAAATACAGTAAACTTCGAACAACAAGATTTGATTCCTGAACACGTTATTACTTCTGGTTGAGTTTGTTCTGACCTCAGTAAAAATTCTATAATTCATCTATCAATCTTTCATTTCCTCCTGTCTTTCTTTCTTCTTTTTTTTTCTCAGAGTTTCCCTGTTTTTTTATTCACTACACTTCTGTCTTAAAAGCAAAATATGTTTACATACATCATGTAACATACAATCCTTAGCAAGAATCCAAGGCAAGGATCTCAAGTCAAAAGTTGAATTCAAATGGCTTACGTTTTATATTCTTTTTTTAAAACTACAGTGTTCTGAAAAACGTTCTTTTAAATTTCGATCATTTTTTTGCAAGTAAAAGAACACTGTTTATATTTAATGTGTAGAGTCAAATAAAATCTTATTAACTCTTCTCTAATTATTCTCATTGCTTACAAAGCATAAATACTGAAATAAAATACTAAGATACAAGGTGGGTCTTTATTTTTCATAAGCTTTATTTAATTTCTTAATTTACAAGCGCAATATGTCTTCGTCATCTTCCTTCATAACCTTTACGAGAATTTTATCGTATTAAATTTATCAATAATAGATGTGAGGCAGTAATTTGAAAGCAAAATTTTCCGTAAACGGTAGAGCGTTTTGACAACACTTCGAACCATAAACTAGGCTCTTCAGAGAATAAATCAATTGCAGTTCTCCATTCAATAAGTCTTCGGGGATATTTAATGAAATTTGTGACAGTTCTTAAGATTCGTATCTACAATTGGAGCGAGGATATATTATTAAATTCATTTTAAATTCAAATTTATTTACAAGATTCCTTAAGACGTAATAAGAATTTGATTACCAAGAATATATGCAGTTTGATTAAATTTCAATTCCGACAATGTGTGAGATTAAACTAACATTCCTTTGTTAAGAATCTTTCTAGATTCTACTTTGTCATTTTGATTAAATAATTTACATTTTAAAACTGGCATTTTGAAATTCTAAGCAGCACGTAAAAACATTCATAAAGTTAGATGTTTCTGTTCCTTATGAGATTTCCTGATGTTATTTATTCCGCTTATTTTGATTAGTAAGCTTATTTTTAGAAGTTTTTCTGCATTTAAAGGTAAATATATTTTGTTATAGTATTTTATTAACAAAAGAAAGCAAAGTTGCTAAGCTGTCCTCATGTGTTTTCTTATACAAATTTCTTGTACGATTTCCCCCCTCAGTTATTGTAATTTATTCGAGTAATCTATTCGAATCTAAGTCATTCATTTTTTCTAAAGTTAATGCAACTAAAAATGGAAAGCGACTTAGAATCCGAAGGCGAAAAAATTCGTCGGATGGTGAAAAGTGAACATGGTACTTACAGTTAGAGCAACTTTTAATAGTGATCAAATAAACTATTATTTCACTTCTTTTTAGCACTCATCTTAATTTTTTTAAAAATTTAGTAATATCAGATATTAATAAACCATTTTACGCTGTCATTTATTTGGGGTGCGGCTTAGAATCGATGGCTGCTTAGATTCGAATAGATACAGTATTTTAGATTTTTATAATTTAATGCTATAATACGTTTTTACTCTTTTTGTAAGCGTTTATTTAACGAATGCTTACACTTGTACTTTAAAATATGAGATGAAAATCAGTTTTTATTTTATCTGATAATTATAGATTTTTGATCATATATATATATATACAAAGTCTTAATTTAACATAAGATTGCATATTAGTTTGGTTAAACGTTTTAAGCATTATTTGGGTTACTTAACCAAATACCATTTAAATACTAGATTAATTTTAATTGTTAACAAAAAGGATTAATGGGCTCTCTTTGCATCATTCCATTAATCCTTAAAGAGAAATACATTTTAAACGTTGTTTAGTTGGAAAACTTCTTTCTATTAAGAAACTGCGATGTATTTAAATGAGAATTACTAGTTAGAGTTAAGATAATCGAATTCGGGAAGGTTAGCAGTAAATTGTGTTGAAACTGGTGTGACAAGTATTTTGAGTTATCAGCGTATCTCCGATTAAATCATGGAGCCTTGTTGTTCAAGATCGAAAAAGGTAGCCGAGTGTTTGCATTAATTCATAATTTTTTATAAGTACACTTAAGAATAACTATTATTATAGATAAAGGCTCACTTAATACCATTAGTTACTAGCCAATTCAATTGTGATTACAATTAATATGAATAACAAATTGCAGAGTTTTAAAGATGACTCGACCTTTGATTACCTTTGACTACCAGCGAGTTTGCTGTAACCTCTACAGTCTTATGCATTGTGTAGTCATACATTTAAAAATCATTTCACAGTTTTCTCATATTACAGAATTTAAAATTCAGATCATGCTTATAATTATTAGTGTCATTATAATTATTAGCATCATTATTATTATATTCATTAACATCTTTTTCTTAAGCAATTTTTTTAAAAAGAATATATTTAAAACTACAAAACTTTCTCTTGCTTTACAGTTGAATAATTAGGAAATATTCGAATGTATAAATGGCAATATATAAGAAGATGGAGCCTTATAATTGAATTTTATTTGAGTAAATATTTGTCCTTTATATATCTCGCAATAATTCCGGTTTTTTTTATTTCCAAGTAGAGTTTAATTTTTTTGGTTGTGGGTTTTAAGGATATGATATTCGAAACATAGAATTTGAGATGGATTGATTGCATCGAAAAAAATCTTAATATTTTTTACAGGTTAAGAACTAGAAAACAGTTGACAAAAGTAGAGATGCCCGGTAAAGACTTCTGGAATAAGTTAGAGACAACTTGGGGCTGTTGAGCTATTGAAGAAGAAAAAGAAGAGTTTTAATTGTGGGTTATAATTTGCGTCGTACAGTGAAGCAACATGTAAGTTATTAGGGAGAACCAGCTTAGGTGAGAACGATACCTAAGCTGGTGCCCCCTCTTTAAACTTCCACACCACACCAACTGGATATAAAGTGCATCAGGCTCCTCCACGCAACGGTCTTCAAAGGCACAAGACTTCGAACTCACCACTCGACAGCGCCGGAAAAAATTTCGCGACCATATGACCACTCGGTTATCATGACCACTTCCCAACAGAAATAACATGAAGTGGTTTCAAAAAGTAAGATAACAAGAGCTCTGGAGAGTGTGTAAATTGTCTGTAGGAACCAAAATATCTCTAGAGATAGCGTACATGATCACATGGTGGTTGTCCATGGAGCTGGTTCAGTAAAATGACTAAATCTCAATTAGAAGATGACTGTGTTGTGTTGGAAGCTGGTCTGCTATTGAAATAAGAAGTGCGACACGGTTTTTACGTTTAAAGAAAAATTATCCAACTGAAATTCATCGGTAATTGGTAGAAGTATAAGGTAAAACTGTTATGTCACGAAGACAAGTGTGGTTTTGGTACACGGAATTTGACAAAAACAGAACAGATGTGCGAGATGAAGAAAGAACATTTTCGGTGGGAGGTATAGGAAAATAATCCTTTTATTCCTGACCTGCCACCAAGTGATTTCCATCACTTCGGATCATTAAAGAAACACTTGAGAAGTCATCATTTCGGTACTGATGCAGAGGTTCAGCAAGTCGCCTTGACATAGTTGCAAGACCTTGACACTGATTTTTACGATTTTCGTTTCGATGATTTGATATACCGATGAAACAAATGACTTGGTAAATATGGTGACTAGGGAGAAAAGTAATACGTACCTGTGCCTTCCTACACAGTACATATTTTTTTGAATAAATGTTTACTCTGAATGGCTTGTTACCTTACTTTTCGAAAACACAATGTACATACTTTTATTATTTTTAATTGAGTTTGATTATTTTCTATGATTTGGTATTGGTTAGATTTTTTTTCTTTGTAAAGCCTTTCCTAAAATTGTTATATTCCCCCACCTCAATTATTTCGTAAACAACATCTTGATATTGAAAAATACTGTCATTTTCAAATGAGTTATTCGAAAACCATCCTTTTTCAGAGGTAAATAATTTTTATATGCTGTAAGAAATTAACTGAACCTTGTTGTTAAAATAAAAGAAAGAAATGTCTCATGAACTGATTAAGAATACTTCACATTTGAAATCACTTTTGTTTAACAATCACTCTTTGTTTTTCTCTCATCTTTACCCTTTATTTTCTTCATTTCCTGATTTCTTCCTTTTAATAATTAATAAATTAAATAAGAAAGCAGCAACTTTTTTAGAAAAAAAAAAGAAATGCTCCCACTTATAAGATAAACACACAAAAAATAGCAGTTTGTCTTATTGTCCAATTATTCAAAAGTACTTCATAAGAAAGGTTTTTTTGAAAGCTTTATTCGGGAAAAAAACAACAAATATGCTTTCTTTTGGTATTCTTAATCATATAATGAGTTACTTTCATTTTTTTATTTCCATTAAGACTAACTGTAGCAAATGTTTGTATTTTTTCCTATTCTTATAATATGACGTAAACAATCAAAGTAAGCAAAACACGTAAATATTATAAAAGAAAAAAACTATTAAAACAAGTGATATTTCTTTAATTGCTTACGTTTTTATGCTGAGAATATCTCTAATTTTAACTGATTCTGCTATTGTTTCCTTAACATAATAAAATATGAGAACGCATTTAATTTGAGCATGCAAACATTGAATTCAATGATAACATTACTATTCACTTCGCTTGCAAAATAAGTCAAATTAATGTATAGATTTTTAATCCATAAATATCATCATACTTCCTTTTATCCCGAGATCTGAGAATATGAATAATATTTGACCAAGTATAATTTTTTGATGTTAAAACAAAAAAGTCGATCTTTTTACACTTTTTCTATAAAGGAACCAGGTTTCAATAATAAATAAAATATTTAAAATATAATCATAATTTTAAAAATTATAAGAACATGAATATAAAAATTATTTCTGTAAGAAATATTAAGTAAATTTTAAGTTTCGCAAGGAGGCCTTAATGCAATATCTGCATTAAAGTTTCGTTATGAAAGAATGAGTTCATAATTGTGAAATTTTAAATATATTTGACATGATATACATAATGCGACTATCGAAAAACTGGAATGATGACAAAAAAATGTTGTTGATGTTTATTTCTTGTTTCCAAGGAATTCAAAGTTACTCTCAGATCTGTCTTCTATCTTTTTTATATCATTTCAAACAAGCAAACTTTGTGGCAAAAACTAGATAGGAGATTGTCTTTGCAATAGTGTGGCATCGAACTCACTAACAGCGAAGGTTATTCATCACATCATTTCTAATAAAATGATTAATAAACTTCAGGATGCAAAAAGCACAGATATCATGGAAAACGGTTTCCAATATTCTTGTGGAAAGTTGGAATCTACTAGGCACACTAACGAATGAATACGCATTTGAGCATTTATTATGCTGAGACGATTGTAGATTCGGAATTCCATCTGATTATAGATTCCAGCTCATCTGGCGTGGGTATGGAAAATTGAGTTCAATACTAAACATTTTTGAAAATCACCGATATCTTTCTCAATTAGTGAAACATTTGAACTTAGTAATTAATAAGAGCCAACATTAAAATGTATGTTCTCAAGCAGCCAGCTCTGACTATTAACGATGTTCTTCCGTCTCATGTTCATCTTTTATATACTCTCTTTTTTTTGTAATACATTCGTTTATTGGGTGACATTGCATCATGTCATCACACAGATGTTGTCTATAACTGTGTAGACAGCGAGGATATTCTCCTTCTTATTTGACTATAACCAACCCTGATGAAATCTAAATAGAAATGTTCGGTATGCATAAGGAAGACTGCTTGATACTATCATCCAACAAACGATACTTTAATCCGTGCGCTGAATAAGGAATGGAGAAGCCTTCAGTATTAACAAATTCGGAAAAGCTTAGCTTTCCGTAGGGTATCAATATTTTTCGTTATTTGCTGGTACACCTAAGCTGCGTAAATAAAATGTGTGCACAAAAATGAGCGACGTAGTTTACTTTGTGTTTTAGCTTCTCGTGAATTTAGACTGGACAGCCTGCTTTGATCTATCAAGTAGAGTGGTATATGCTTCTTTGACCATCAACATGTTTAAATTATGTACCAGTAGGCAAAAAAAGTAATGTCAAAAAGAGTTGTGCCAGATATTCAATGGTGATCTCATCAAATGTTGCCATCAAACCAAGACAAAATATACGTCCCTTCGTTCTTTTAATTTCTTAAAAGTAATTCAATAAAATCAGTAAGAACCAGTGGTGCACACAAGGAGAAAGAGGCGTCGGGTCCAGACCTATCCCTTCCTTTCCTCTCCCACAAAGCCCTTGAATTTTTTCGATTGATTTTAGTCCTATGTATATAGTACGAAAAATTGAATTAAGTATTTGTTGTTCTTTTGTTCCCGAAAATCAACAAAATCAAAAGTATATGCTGAGCGGCATATCGAAGCATGATGCGAGAATAGTGAACATTCGACCCATCACTCCATCCCCTTGTAAAATTTCTGTGTGCACTACTGGTAAGAACTATGAGTATCTTCTTGTTTATATTTTATCTGTCATAACCCAGCGTTTATCAAACTGTGGAGCGTGATAACCCTACAAGGGGGGCACGAGCATATCGAAAATAAAAGATTTGAAAAAATAACTGGAATGACGTAAAACATAATTCTTTCTGACATAGTAAAAATACACATTTACACTGATATAATTTATATATATCATCTGGCAATATTACGTCATCAAAAATAAAAGCTTCAATCTTTGATCCTATAGACAAATAAAAAAAACATTTTGTTTGAATTGCTGTAATCCCCCAATGAGAGATTTTTTATTACGTTTTTTTAAAGCTAAAATGGGACTCTTTCTGAAAAAAAAAATACATGTTCCATATCCAGAATGAAAAACATTTGAGGAAGATAAAAAATTCATCAATGTTATTGTTATTGAAATACTGTAAATTAGCCGTAGGAAGAAAGTGAAGACTTAATTCACTTTTCACCCCGATCAAGCAAAGGAAGAACCTGATGAAATAAGACATATTGCTGAAACACTTAAAAACTATTATTCTAAAAAATCCCATTTATTTTAGAAAAAAACCTGAGAACATAATATAATCCCACTATTATAAAACATCTATAGCAAGCAACAGTAGATTAAAAGATAATACAGTCAAATTCTTTATGTGAGGACAATTTACTTCAGTTCGTTTTAGTTATAAGCTAGAATATATATATATATATATATATTATATATATATATATATATATATTACAGTTTTTAGTACAAATTTATGATGTTAAATATAATTATTTATGCAATTTATTAATTGTTAATAATTTTTATTTATAATGATTATAAACTATTAAATTGATAGAAACAACTCATAATTACAAAAAAACGTATCACGATATCACTGCTTGTTTGTTTACAATTTCTTCTAAACTCAGGTTGAAAATGGAAAATGAAATGAAGTATTAAAAATATAGTATTTTTTGACAAAATTAACAAAAACTTTAAAAAGAATCCCCCTAAGAATCATTTAATACAAAACATTCGTTCAAAGAAGCAACAAGTATATCACTGTATGTTAAAGCAGCACTCATGAACATTCAAGTGTTCTAGCTGTTTATTTTTCCCTTTGCTTATTCAATCGAGCTCAATAAAATGTCTAATTTTCATGAATATTTGTCTTTGACGACGATTTAACACATATTCCATCTCCATTCCTGAACACTATCAGAATAAGAAGCGGACTAAAGGGACTAAAAAAGTCCTCCGGGTTCGAAAAAGGATTCCAATTATTTGTAATTAAAGAAAATCTTTGTCCAGATACGCTGATTTGGAGCAATTTTTCGATACTGAAATCCTTTTTGGCGTCAATCTCGAGCTTGAGGACCTAATCGCTTCCAAATGAGATTTTGAAAGGAAAGGTGTAGGAAATTTAAAGTTGAATTTTGCCAAAACAAAACAAAAAAAATTATCGTATCCGTACCACCTGGATGAGATAACCCAGGGAAAGTATCAAAAATTTTCTTTGAAAATGCTTGAGAACTATGTAGCCTAAATGTGTGTCGCAATAAAGGGCTTTTCGGTAGAGAAAAAAATTAAAGGTTTGATCGTAAATGTGTCTCCTATCCCACAGAAATGAAAATAAATCACCAGCTTAATGTTAACCCTTAGTAATTGCACCATAATTAACAGAATTTGAAAAATGTTGTTGAGAATTTGAGAAAATTTATCAATAACGTACGATTTTTCACGGAAACGTTACTCAAATTTTTACGAATCGATTGATGTCCTTATTAATGTAACGTGAAGAGTTGTTATCAGCTGTTACAAAAAATACATTAGCACTGATTTTGACCTGTAAAAGCATAACATCTCAGTGTTCCAGTACGTGTTTGAAGTTTTCAGTAGATAAATATGTACTAATGATTCCTAATCAAAATTACTACATTTTTGTTAAGTGTTTTGGAAGAAACTCTTAATGGTTCAACACATACTGCTTCAGCACTGGTACTCATAGAGTAATCACTAACATCAAATAAAACTGACAACACATTAATGTCTAGTAAACCTAAAACAGCACCGTTTATAAGTATTTTACACTTTTAATAAAAATTTTAAAATATTCTCACTCCAAAAAATAAATTAATAAAAATCCAGTGACCAAAAAACACTTTAAATCCAGAACAAGAAATTTTGGGTTAAGAAAATCTTGCAAAACTTTAATTTTCTCGGGAAAACTGAGATATCCTATAAGTGAAAACAATAAAATAGAAAACTATTAGTTTTTTATTTCCCTCGACACATTTTTTTCACATTTGCTACCAGGCCATACTGATATAATGAATGAAAAGCGCGATCTAAATTTTTATGTTTTCTCATCCGATGAAGCTCTAGATAGTCATTTATATAAGCGCAGCAACATTCTAAATGCTAAATATCTGTGGAAGGTTTTAGGTGAATCGAGTAATCAAAATTTTACTTACATGCATTTAAACAACCTAATGAGAGTGATTACAGCTACTTGTTAATATCATTTAGTTCAAATGATATCCGATTACACACATTAGCAAGATTTAACTTTTAAAAAAAATTCCTTCTCCAGCAATTAAAATCTAAATATGTGATAAAGGAAATTGATGAAGAACAATAATTGCATTAAGATATCAAAAGTTACCACAAATCTTCCACGTTCTCTCTTTTGGAAGGGGACAAAGTAGATCAGAGAAGATCAAAGACTTTAGAAGATCTTTTAATATGTCACGTTTGGCTTAAATTGATTTTCAAGATGACATTTTTCTGGCATAATCAAATGTTATTTTCTGGTCTCTAACGGAAGGGTAGGAAATTCCAAAAATTCTGCTCCTAGGGTGAAAACATTAGCAGGGAATTAAAAATTTCAAAACGCTTCTTAACCCTAAAGTTAAGATCTAAGTTGTGTGCTATTTCCATAAGCTAATTTAATTAACCTATTAGAGAGAGAGGAATAATTAGCAATAAACTCATTAGAAAATGACCTATAAATAATATATATTTGAGCTCTTACGCACGCGAAAACTAATGAGTTGCATGAGTAGCAGTAATAAATGCACCAGAGTCATCTAAAATGTTAAATGATCAAGTAGAAGTAACCGACTATTATACGAGTATTAAATAGCCATTGATTGAACATTACTGCTTACTAGTTTTCCGACCAATTACAACTATCAGTACGCTTCACATCTTCATTACCTAATTGAAAATGATACTAACAGAGCATTTTAATCTGCTTCGATTGCTTGATTGGAAGCCAAATTTCCGTTGATTAAATCTGAGAGTTGTTCTAATGCATCGCATTTTCAGCTCAGAGCTTTTGGGGAAATAATATTGAGACTATTCCTGCGAAGTACCATTAATTGAGAATTAACTACAAGAAGGGCCATTACTTTTATCATTTTCCTTAACTAACTCCGAGATTGTCTCATTTATTGCATTGATAATGTGCAGCATATCGGGAGGAAAACTTTGTATTCATTAGTTACGCAAAATTTGTTCAAACCTTTATTTTGCCACCAGCTATAAGTTCTACATCTCTTTCAATTAATGGAATAATCATTTGCTAGTTAGTTAAAAATCTCTAAAACGAAACTCAAATGTAGAAATTTCTGTTAGTGTTAAATAGTTTTTAACTGTAGATAGATATTTTTTTGCGTGGAGAATGTTTTATAATTTCTCCAGTAGAAGACAAAATTTCATAGTTAAAAGTGGTTATAGCATGATGAAACTTGACTGAGCAATGAAAACGGTTGCGAATTTAGATGCAATAATTTGTGTCAGTGACAGGAAATGGTGCTATTTTTAAAGCAGCCGTTAAAGATTCAGATTATTTCTCAATATAGTTATTCATTCCAAAATGTAAAAAAAAAAATGCATGAAGCAAAATGTCCAAAGGGAATATGTATCTACTAAGAAAATAGTTGGAAACATACAGATCAAACACACAATTTTTTTTGGCACATTTAATTAAGCTCTGACAGCTTATTTAGTTCCTGTTTTTAATGAAGTGTCTTTTTTTATAATTTGAAATTTGAAATTCAATGATGATTCATCAAATTGATCAGAAAATTTTTTACATATGTAAATGCTAATGAACTTAAACAATATTAATATAAAAATACTATTTATTTTCAGTGCGTAAAATATTTTGCCTAATACTAAAGGACGTTATAACAGTTCTGTATTCTTAATTTTCGTATAATTTTAAACCCTGACAATACGCGTGACAAATATCTGTTTTCCATTTATCTTATTTGACACAGAATCATAAGATCATTTTTTTAGATCTGAAGGGGAGCATTTTATTAACCAAATAATTTTTAAGTTATGTTTTTAAAATTAACGAAAAATGAATTTCCGCCCACTGATATAAATTGATTTTTTTTTAAATTTGTGCAATGATCCTTCTTAAAATCATTTTTAATTGTTTTTATAGAACAATTACTCTAAAAAGAGCTTAGATTACATACATTTTTCATTACATAATGTGAATTAATAAGTTTGTCACATTTGCACCAGAATTCTTCTCTGAAAGAAATCAAGAGAAATCTAATTATTTTTCTCATTGTATTTGTATTAAGTTGTGAACACACAAATTTAATTTCGAATCAAAAAATTTTAATAAAGAACCAAAATGATCCTTTTAAGCGTACTGTAATACTTCAATTATCTTACAAGCATGAAAAAAGCAAGACGGTACATATGAATTATGATTTTTTTAAAAAAGGAAAAAAAAGTCTGTCTAGCGCTATTCATCACTCTTGCATAACCGCTGCTTTCTGCCAAGGACAGGGCTATTCGCTTCTCTATGACAACGACCCGTCAGTGAGAGAGGACGGCATTCACTAAAGACGCGAACTGCTCCATACATGGATCCTTCCACTTGCTAAGCGCTTTTATCATGTTTTGAGGAGATCGATTTATTTTTTCTAAAAAACAAAGATGCAAAAGAAAAAAAAATGATCTTTCTTTTAAAAAAAGAAAAAGAAAACTATGTGTTTTTTTTCTTTCAAAAACATAATGTGTTTTTAAGAAAAAGAATGCAGATTACGTTTCTTATTTTTCTTCTTTTCCAGATATTTTTTACCGTTATTTAACAAAAACGTGTGTCCTCCATGTGAAGATTATATCAAGATCATTCAAGTATAAGGTCTACGAGCCTTATAATCTCTTAAGAAAAAAAAATTCTGCTTAAATTTAATAAAAGTTGTGAAACATTATTGAACTAAAACTTGAAACTTACTTTAATATCCGTATAATTGTTAACCGGAATTAAGTTTGGCAATGTGCTAGGAAGACTTCTGAAACTGTCGATTTTAAAGTTATTTCACAAAGTGGTTAAACTTAAATTTATTAAAAGGTAAGGCCAATAATTTAAATGAGAAAAATTGAAGCACGAAAGGTATTTATAAATAAAATGATGGAATTTTTAAAAAAAACTAACCGAAAATAGGAATAACTTAATAGAAAAAGTATATCGTTATAAATACTTTCAATAAAAAGACATATTTTGACAGCAATTTTATTTCAACTCTCATTTTTCCTATTTGTGGTCAGTTTACTTGAAATAATATTTAAAATTGCAATATAATATCTCTAGTAAACTGAGATTTTATTCAGATATAAAATGTACTTTATGGAATTTTTTTGAAGTGAAAACTTCTTTAGCGGTGTTGGGCACTTTTTGGCTTGGGGAAAATCTTATGAGTTCGCGTCACCAAAAGGCTCTGACTGCGCGCATGCGCAGTGTGCTGTTCACCTTAGACACTTTTTGGATGGGTGAAATCTCGTGCGTTCGCATCAGTGACATGCTTATAGCAGTATATCTGTAGCTATACAGCTGACGCTATAGTGCTTTATATATCTTATAAGTGAAATTGAATGGATTTAGTAAAAAGTTCAATGCTTATATACTGTGCATTGTTGAAATAGTGCTTTTGTTTGATTATTATTTGAATCGTTTAATTAAAGAATCATTGTGCAGTACAATAGTGATTATTAAATAAATAAACTAATATTTCTAAGATAAAAAATAAAGAACAGAAAATTATTTTAAATTCTCGTATTTATTTTGGCGTCTGAAAATTTTATATTATTTAAAATTATTTTAAATCTTCGTATTTATTCTGGCGTTTGAAAATTTTGTATTATTTATTTTCTAATATTTAACCTCTGCAGTGTATCACGTAATCCGGATTATTATTTCACACTTGCTTAGACGATTTCTTACTACCGTGGTAAAACAGAATTCTAGTTGTACAATCATATTTTTTATCGTAGATTTTGAAATTAAAAATTTTATAAAATCTAATAATAATTCAAGATTAATGTGTTGAAGTTTAAAATATGGTTATTAATGCAAATAAACATCATAAAAGATCATTAAGTCATCGAGAGGATCTAACGTTAGAATTGAAAAGGTTACAAAACAATACACTACAAACGGCCACCAAAACTTTTGAAGAATTCATCTCCAACAAGAAAGGATTATCAATATTTTCATTCAATTGTCAAAGTTTACATGCGCATACAGCTGACCTAAAAAATGATGCTTTTAAAAAAATGTCAAATGTTCTGCTTTTGTCGAAAATTCGTATGAAAAACGAAGAACCACTTGATATTCCGAATTTCAACTTTGTTGTAAGTTTTAAAAGACCCGAAGTTCCAGCAGCAGGCGTAGTTATTTATCACAATACTCAAGATTCGTCACACTTCATTATTTCTCATATGGACATACATACTAAATTCACTTGAAGCATTGGTGTTAATGTTTCTGATATAGGCGAAATATGCGTTGTTTGCTGCGATTCCGAAGAATGGGCAAAACATGTTAATGGTTGCGTTTATATTTCGCCTGGAAAATCTATGTGATAGATACAACAATTTTCATTCGAAAATTTGATGATTTATATAAAAGAAAGTTCTGAAATACCCGAACAAAGATTTGACGAAAAATATGATAATGTACCGATAATTGTAAGTGGAGACTTCAGTATTAACTTTGCATATGATAAAAATCTACCACTCTAATTGAATTTCTAAATAAAACAATTTAAATATGTCCAATGATCGAAAACTCAATACTACAAAATATAAAACGACGATCGATGGTGTTTTAACGCGATACTTAGATAAATTTGAATCAAACATTTTCATTTCTTACTTTAGTTACCATATGCCTATTGTACCTTTTTTAGAACAAAATGAAATAATTGAAAGTACAAAAAGTCTAAGAATTGTTGAAAATAATGATGACAATGATGCAAACAATTAAAATAATCTTAAAAATCAAGTACATTGAAATTTAAGTAAATACACAAATAATATGATTGTATATTAATTGTTATTTCAATTGAATTGTATTTATATTTTGTCAGGATCTTGTACAGCCCGTAATATATTTGAATAATAAAAAACCGTATAAACATGCATATAATTGTTGCTCGGAGTGTCAATAGATGTGAAAACCAAATTGATGTTGATAAATTTAATTCAAACATTATGAAATTTCAAATTTTATTACTAAAAGTTCCAAGTTTTTACTTCTATCGGTAGTCTCTATAACTGCCAATTTTTTTTATTAGATTTCAAGTTTTGTTAAGATCAAGTCTTCTAGATCATTTTATGATTGAAATACTTTAAATGCCTACCAGATTTATCTGAATATTAAGTTTTTATAATTATTTAAGACATCGAATTTAATTATTTCATTTTCAAAGTTTACCTTAAATTATTTACGCGCAAAATTTTCATATTTCTGATTGTATTGGACAGATTGCATTGTGACGTTTTCTCATCCCACACATGCAACATCTGCTTCTTTCGTGGGGATAACACAACACAATTCCTATGCACACGTAACCCCTAAATATTGCGGAATCCTTTCATCTGACACCACGCCGAATTCGATGACTATGAGAAACCTAATGGCTGACACGCGTGCAATCCAGAAATCCGAGTGTGTAATTCGAAGTGTCAGAAACGATGCGCCCCAACCCGACAGTCGATAGGACAGTCCGTTGGAAACATCGAGAAGATCGGTTGAGTTCTCCTCCTCCCTCACAAATAATAATCTGTAGCATTGAAATAATCAATAGTGTGAATAACTTATATTTTATGTAAAAACTGTAATTAATATAGCTGTATCATAAATAAGTCAATCTTTTAGTTTCTTAACTCTCACGCTACCATTAATTTTCCCAAACGTCACAGCATCTAGTATTTTACTATAGGACTTTACTATAGGAGAGAACGTATGGAATGTCATCTATAATAAGAGTTTTTAAGACAAGATTGCTATTTTTAATACACACGTGTGTATATTTGATCAGAAGTCATTCTCTAGTGTCCAATTTATGTGTGTGCATTCCCTATTAAGTGATCTTTCATGATACATGAAAATTCCTTCATAATAACTAATTAACATTCTCAGTAATTGTGCTTTTTATTATATGAAACCAGTTTCTTACCGATTGGACTCCCTCGACGTTATATTAAAGTAATTTTAGAGCTAATATTTTGCATAATATTTATCAACAATACAAGGAAAAGTCGTTAATATTTTCATGTTCCCCACTACCGAATGCTGTGACCTACTGTTTGAGAATGACTGAAGTTTCCGTTATTTTAAGTGAATTTCTAATTCAATAAAATAAGGTAGAATAACCTTTTTTAAGTTTTCATTTTTTAAATCTTCAGATATATATTAAAAATTTGACTTAAATCGATTTAAAAATTGTCAGAAAAATTGATAATAATTATTTGAGGGAAAAAAGGGGACAATTTTGTTTTTACCGTAATACGAGGAGATATATCGCAATATTTAAAAATAAATGAATTAAAAAACAGTTTTGAACCTTTCAAATATCGTTGAGATGTTACGTTTTTTTTTTCTTTCTTTTTCATTTCGATCATGATGTGTTCAAAATGCTTCCAGTTAAAGTTGAGAGCCTTTTAATAATGAATACATCATTAATAACTTTAAATGGAACTATTCTATTTACATTTTTTTCTATTTCCAAGTTTTATTCATTAACAACAAACATAATTTATATGTTATTCAGAATTATTTTCATGAACAGGGCTAAATTTTGGCTGATGAGCAAAAAATTGCAATTTTTATATTATCTTAAAAGGCGTTTAAAAAATGTACCTAAGAATCTTTTTTAAAAAAACCTTAATGTTTTAAGATGTAATGCTAATATATTTATATTTTATATTGCAAGAAATCATAAACTTTGTAATTATTTTTGATATGAAACTGCAACATGTGCAGAACTTTAAGTTAATGTGTTTACCACTCGCAAACATTTTATTTTTATTACAAAGTGCTTAGTTTGAAAATGAGAGAAACTGTTGTCTGTCTCATTGGCGTTACATAACTATTCAGAGAAAAACCCATTGTACCTTACGTTACACACACTATATTTGTTCAATGACTCGTTGCAAGCATTGAGCACTTTGCTTGATTACTATTTGTGGGACTGGGTCTATTTTCAAAATCGATATTGTTCAATGTGTAAAAATTGTTCCATGAAATTCCAAAGTTTTTTTTCCTACTTACTTTTCTTCAATTTAATTTAATTTTAAAAATAAGGTAACTGTTATTTAAAACTTTTAATGAAATTTAGTATGTGCAGTTTTCAATTACACTATTCATCAAAATTTAATTATACGGATAAAACAATTAAAGTAGTCGAATCATCCAATCATTAGTTCTTTTGAATTATTCATTAAATATAATTTTAAATAGTTAGGTTTGCATATTTTTGTTTGAAGTATGATTAATATCGACACTTTAAAAGTAACTGAATTTTAATGTTACTTAATTAATATATTTACTTACACATATTTAAAAAACGATTATTAATCTTAACAACGAAATGCTCTCATTGACGATACTCGTTTTATATGTATCTAATCAATTATCTTTAAAAAAGTCAAAATATCAAATTACACAAAATTCTATTTTGATAGTTTTTAAGAATCTGGGCCATTAAGTAAGATGAGTGTGTAACATTTGCTGATTAAATATTTTTTTTACTTATTACTTTTCACACGCACAAAACTATATTTGCATTAAACCATTGCAACTATTTTCCTATTCCAAAAACAATGCATTAAAAATGTAGTATTTTTTTTTTAAAATTATGAATTGTTAAAACAAGCTTGGAAGCCGTGAGTTTTAATTTACTACAAATTTTATTGTACATGGTGCGCATAACTTATTGAGGGCTTTTGAAAGTTCCATAAAGCAAAAACAAAGCAATATAATATTTATACTGTTTTAAAAAGAGAACAGTGTACTTATTCTTGTTATATTGTGAAGTGGCGTTGCGTGCTTGTTGGTGGAACCAAATTTGAGTGTCAAAACGCCTGACGGTACATCAAACAGTGAGACCCGTGCTGTGGTATTGCGATAGAAAATCAGTTATAATAGTTTAAAGACAATTTCGCTTACAGTATAGAAACCAACATGTCCCAAGTAAGGACTCCATTAAGCATTCGTATCAGCAATTTAAGGATACAAAGTGCGTGAAGGATCAGAAAGGTTCTAATAGAGCATCTCTGTCTCCAACAATCATGTGACGGAGGCTTTTACTAGCAGTCTGATTAATTCAATGCGTCGTGCAAGTTTGGAACTGGAAATACCGCAATAAACAGTCGAGAGAGTTATGCATAAGCGCCTGAAATTGCACGCATGCAAAGCGTAGTTAATGCATAATTTGCAAGCTAATGACAAATCTACACATTTCGATTTCGCTTTGCGTGTTATTGATGAAATGGACGAAGACAACTCTTTGTTGACGTAAGTCCTCGTGGATGAAACAACGTTTCATGCTTCCGGTTACATGAAACATAAATGTAGTGTATGGAAGCAAAAAAATCCTTGTATAGTAAAAGAACACTATTTCGATAAATAAACAGATCATAAGCAATAAATAAATTTGGAATAGAACTATATTATAAAATGAAATACTTTATTTCTCCTCTTCACCCATAATAGCATTATATATATCTGTATTTTGTGATGAATATAAATTTTAGTTTAAGGTTTACATTTAACCCTTTAAGCGGTCAATTATTTTACCAGAAATGTTTCCAAAAAAGGCATATTTTTTATTGCATGTAATTAAGTACCATACTTAATAGAATAAGAATATTAAGAATTTTTTTAATTTTTTTTCACTTTTAATGCTTTTACAACATTTTTTATTTTACAATTTTGGACACAACACCCCCTAAATGTTTGCTTTTTTCAAGTACATTCTGCATGCAGTAAA
>BMAO01020581.1:0-167661 GCA_019973975.1 Trichonephila clavata
CTAGTTAATAACTATGGAGGAAGCCGTACAATGTCAATCACCAAATAAAATTAAGGAACTTGCGACGGGTCTATCCGCGTCAATCATCTATTAATCCTCTTGGGTAACTTTGGGGCCAGCAATTATTCTATTTCACAGCCTCCTCGGGAAAAACACGAGATAGTGATATGCTAATGAGTTCGACTATATAAAGTCTAGATTTCGTAATTGTTAAAGAGAAGGAGAAGGAATTGCCAAACTAAATGTAAGTATCGTCTACGGATCTCTTCAGCGAGCTTAGCGCGTATTAGATAGTATTTGATATTGTTAATCATTGAAAGAATCAAAGGGATTAGATTTAGTACCGACCTGACGTTAGCAAGAGTTCTTCTCCTTTGTCAATTCTGATAGCTGAGATTACTTAGTAGGGAATATTAGATTTGGAGGTTAGATTTGAGTATAAGATTTGAGTATTAGGATTAATCTAGGTATTGGATAATCACTCCGAGGTTTCCACTTATAGTTTGAACTTGTATTTGTTATTTGTGTGTTATCAATAAATATTTGTTGTTATGGCTTTCGTTGGTGAGATATGTTTCTTTCCACATCAGGCGCGCCGGGCAATGTGAACCCAGTCCAAGATAGAGCAGGGGCACGACAATGGCACCCAACGAGTTTGTCCTCCGGACATTTCTCCCTTAACCCCTAGATGGGAGTCTGATCCAATTTTAGGCTCTTGCCTGATATTTGTTTCTCCGGAGCAGAAAACGTCACCGAGTTCATTGAATAATGTAGTTTTGACAGAATGAATAATGTAGTTGACAGTAATGTTAAGTTTTACGAGATACCTAATAATTTGGCATGTTACTATCTTAAAGGGCGTCTCACACAGAGGCAGTGCGTTAGACGAGTATGGAATATTCGGATCTTCTATAGTGAAAGGGAATACTACGGATTTCGCGCAATTGAAAGAAGCTTTGACGGCAAATTTCCCAGCGGTTAAGAATAAGACTGAATTGCAAGTCAAGTTCTATTCGTCGTATCAGGGTCAAGGTCAGGCTCCGTCGGACTATACGACAGTCTCAAAATACATAAAAAATTGGGATTAAATATGTCGGAAGATAGTTTGATCGAACATATTTTTGCCCTTTTGGAACCACAATTAATGGAATATATAGAGATTAGAAATCCAACTACTCAATTGCAGTTGCTTCAGATGATATCTAAGTATGAGGACAGATATTTGAGAAGAGACAATCCGGGTTCGAGCAATAATAATAGTGAAAGACGAGCTTTTGATGCGAGTAGGAGGTCTAACAAAGGTCGTACTAATAGAAATTGGAGAGATACTGGGGTAGTCGAACGTCAAAATGATAGGAGACAGGGATATAGAACTTCCTATAGGACGAGACCCCAGGGGAACTATGGTAATCAAGAGTTCGAGAACAGGAACTGTATTGATAGGAATGATCGCGGATTCGAAAGTCGTGATAGAAGAGATCAATATAGAAATAGGGGTCCGAGTGATAATTTTGAACGGGGGTCGAATAATCGATAGAGTAGGGGTAGTCATAAAAATTTAAACTTTTTAAGCGTTCGAAATCAAGATCGATCGCATGTTGATGAGAAACCTCCTATAAGGGTTTTTGCTTTAAGGATGTCCCCTGTAGAACTCCCGTATATTCCAATTTTAGGGAACGACATCTTCACTAAGGGATTATGGGATACTGGGGCCGAGAAGTCGTTTATCTCTGAAGAAACGTATATAAGGCATATTTTTCTTATAAACCAATAAAAAAATCAAATGCAAAAGTTATAACGGCTCAGGGCGCCTGTTGCAACAATGTAGGAACAATAGAATTAAAAATTCGAATCAGAGAATTCACAAAAAAAATGGGATTTTCACATATTGGCAGATTTCGAGTATCCATGCATTTTAGGCGTCGATTTTATAAGAAACGCGAAGATTAATATGAATTTCGAGGAAAAGTCTTTAGCGATTCCGGATTCGCAAATTGAAGAATTAAAAATAGTTGAGGAGAATGTAGAAATAGTTCTTTCAAATACAAAGCTTGCAGAATTTAATGTTGAATGGGAACATAGACCAGGTGTTCAAAATGTTGTGGCAGATTTGTTGTCGAGGAACCATGTGGAAAATTTTGAGGATAGCAATATAACTTGTGCAGTAATTAGAGATTTGGTACTTTCGTCAAGGAACAATTGATAGCTGAACAAAAGCAGGAACCCGAGCTGGGTCATATTTATAGATACTTAGAAAACCCCGATGATAGTTCAGTAAATGCGGGGGTCTGTAAGAACTGGTCCCAGGATTTTAAAATAATCGAAGGGTTGTTATTTTATGCGAAACACGCATCCTCTCTCGGAGAAATGAGAGTATATATTCCAAAATCGATGCGAGGTGCGATAATGCACGAATTTCATAATAAGCATATGGCTAGACATCTTGGAATACGGAAAACATATTTACGCGTGAAGGATGCATGTAATTTTCCATACATGCGTAGGGAGATACATGATTATGTTTTGACATGCGAGACGTGCCAAAAATTTAACTATAAGAACGCGTTACCGGCCGGTCATTTAATACCGATTGTAACTAATTATCCGAACGAAATAGTTTCATTAGATTTATTAGGCCCCTACCCAGCATCGAAACCCCAAAGATATCGATATATTTGTGTAATAACGGATCATTTTACGAAGTGGTTAGAAATAATACCCCTCAGAAAGGCGTCCGCAAAAATAATCGCCAATGCCCTGTTCGAAAATTATATTTCGCGATATGGAGCTCCTATCAAATTAATCAGCGATAACGGCCCCCAATTTGTATTCGAAGTTTTTGAACATTTAAGTGATAGATTAGATATAAAGCATGTCAAAACAGTAGTGTATCGACCTCAATCAAATCGAACGGAACGTGTTAATCGCGATTTATTACAAATGATTGCTTCTTTTGTAAATTATAATCATGAATCCTGGGATAGGTTTCTAAATGAATTCGCATACGCATTAAGAACGGCAATCCATGAAACCACGGGAAAGACCCCAGCAGAATTATTTTTGGGCATGAAACTTTTTACCCCATTTCAAAAACTTGTCATGGTGACAGATGGTACAGAATTTGTGGTTGGGAATATTGAAAAGGTGTTTGAGGAAGCTAGGCAGAATACAATGAAAAAGCAAGAAAAGTGGGCGAAATATTACAATAAAAGGAGACGCGAAATTAACATTAAGGTGGATGATTTAGTGTTGGTCGAAACTCACCCTATTAGTTCAGCCAGTAAAAAGGTGGTTGCTAAGTTCTGAACTAAGTTTGAGGGTCCTTTTGGAGTTGTGAGTGTTAAAAACAAAAATGTTGTAATTTGGAAGGCAGGTAGAAGAACTACAGTCAATATAGATCAGGTTCGAATTTACCATCAGAGAAAAAGCGATGGAAGTTTAGTGGAAGTAGATTGTTCAATTAGTAGAGAACCCGAGTATCAATCGAGTAATTTTGAGGATGGTAGATATGGGTTAGATAGGTCACAAGGTTCTAAGAGTAATGAGTCTGGTGGAAGACAGGAGAGAAATGAAAATGATAGAGTTGGGAATAAAAGTAATCACAGAGAGACAAAAAGGAGCGGACAAGAGCTGATCAAGGGTCGGTGTAAGAGGGCGATATCTGACTCGCTATCCCAGATGACACACAAAATAAGGAAAAACCAACACTCCAGAAGGTGTAAGAGAAAACAAGAGTCACTTCCAGAGGTGCCGAGGAGTAAAAGAGCACATATCCAAAGAGAAGTCTACAAACGAAGGCTCCCGTCCTCCATCTCGTCGAATGTGCAGACAAGGAAGAGAAATAAAGTCGAAGATCGCTACAGTAGACTAGTTCCAGGAAAAGATCGCCAACAACTACGACTGAGACAACAGAAAAGGTCCAACTTTAGCAATTCCAAAAATGGCAGAGAAGTCTATGGGAAAGCCAGTTAAAGATCACAAGTAGGATCATTGACAGGCCATGAAGGATCCACCCGATCTAGAAGAGATCAAGAAGGATGAGGTCACAACTACAACTTGAGGAGTCACCGAGACTATAGAACAGACTGCCAGGAGCCAGGAGGGAGTCAACCCAGCAGAAGGTCCACGTCATTGGAGGTGCAGATATGAGACATTAAAGAAAGAAGAGGACCAAGATATTAGCCAGGTTGTATTGTTTCATTTATATTTTTACTGACAGGCAGTCGGTTGAATTTTTGCAAGAAGCAAGTCTCGTTTTGTTAATAATGTTGTCTAATGCAAAAGTCTCACTACGTTGAGTGAAATGACCTTTTGTATATTTAAATATATTCTTAATTGTGGAAAGCATATGTATGTTTACATTTGTTTACCTTATCCAAAGGCTTGGCTAAATGTGCGAGAATTCATTGTATTGTTTGTTTATATTGAATATTTTGAAAATTGTATATAATTGTGTATATATAAACATGTTGAAGTGTATATTAGTATATATCTGGTTTTTGGGACTCGCGGCGTAGAGAGAGGAAATTAACCATAACACTAAAAGAGCTACGCGATTGGACTGGGAGTTTTATTTTTAGAAACCAGATAAAATTTGTAAAGTAATTGACAATTTAAATATGTGCGGATTCAATGTTGTTATGTATAAAGTGTTCAAAAATTTTTTTTTGTACGTCCACTGATCCAGTTTTCATTTCAGGGTGGCTGACCCTGATGTTTTGAAGATTTTATGTTGAAGATAAAAATTATGTAGGCCAGGATGTGTAACTACATTATCTAAGTTTCGGGTTGTGTACGGCCGGGTTTTTCCCTCCATTGGGAGGTTTTTCTTTGGTCCTCGCCCAAATGGGGTACACCTTATATAATGAATATAAAAGTTAAAATCTTGGAGTGACTATAAATTTTGAGCTAGTAGTTTTGAGTGTTTCTTTAGCGTATTGTTCTATAAAAGTTATTGATAAACTAAAATTTAAGATGTCTAGATAAGTTAAGACTTAAAATTTTCAACGTAATTTATATCGGGCCATTGAGACCCTTTTATAAATCCCGTTTTTTTTCTTGAGAGGGGCTGTGACGGGTCTATCCGCGTCAATCTTCTATTAATCCTCTTGGGTAACTTTGGGACCAGCAATTATTCCATTTCACAGCCTCCTCGAAAAAAACACGAGATGGTGATATGCTAATGAGTTCGATTATATAAAGTCTAGATTTCGTAATTGTTAAAGAGAAGGAGAAGGAATTGCCAAACTAAATGTAAGTATCGTCTACGGATCTCTTCAGCGAGCGTAGCGCGTATTAGATAGTATTTGATATTGTTAATTATTGAAAGAATCAAAGGGATTAGATTTAGTACCGACCTGACGTTAGCAAGAGTTCTTCTCCTTTGTCAATTCTGATAGCTGAGATTACTTAGTAGGGAATATTAGAGATTTGGAGGTTAGATTTGAGTATAAGATTTGAGTATTAGGATTAATCTAGGTATTGGATAATCACTCCGAGGTTTCCACTTATAGTTTGAACTTGTATTTGTTATTTGTGTGTTATCAATAAATATTTGTTGTTATGGCTTTCGTTGGTGATGATATGTTTCTTTCCACACCAGGCGCGCCGGGTAATGTGAACCCAGTCCAAGATAGGGCAGGGGCACGACAAACTTTAAGGTATATTTATATCATCTTGCGGTCTTTGTAATCCTCAAACCCATTGGAATAAGTACAAAGAGTAAATGGAAGAAGATGTTTTTTGACGACTGCAGCAAGTACAAGCAGATATGCCTTTCAATGAACACATCGACAACGAAACTGTAATAACAATTGAAAATAAGGTTTTCATAATGGTTGGGAAGAAACTACATGATTTTGGAATGATTCGTCCGTGACAAGTTGTCGGAAACGCCTTCGGTAATGAAATTGCTTGAGAATTGGACTACAATTTTATAGTATTGCAACATCAAGTATCATAATTAATCTCTCAATTAACTCCAGAACGAAGTCATGTTTTCTATCAAGTGTTACGTAAAATAGAATACGGCAGTGGTGCATTCTTTTTTCTCGACGCCCCTAGATGAACCGGACAAAAGTTTTTACTAAACATGTTATTAATGCCCATCAGAAAAATCAGAAGATAGTAGTTGCTGTGGCTTTTTCCGGTACAGCCGCGACACTACTGATCGACAGTCGTACTGCCCATTCCATTTTAAAATTACCGTTCAATATTGCACATGAAGATTTGCCCAACTGCAATTTCAACAAAAATAGCTTTGGAGGCAGGATGCTTCGGCAATGTAAGCTTTTAGTGTAGGATGAAGGTACGATGTCTCACAAGAAAGCTATAGAACAGGTGTGGGCAGTCTTTTTCAGGGCACTGGCTACTTCTAGTTTTTTCAAGGTGTTGCGGTCCACCCAGTGGGGTAGGTGTAGTGCGCTAAAAGAAAGTGTACAATACAGTCAGACCTCCATTTTACGAATTTCTCTACTTCGCGAACTTTTCCCCGAAAACAAAAACAATTTACAATTTTCTTCGTAAAATAGCCTCCAATAGCGAAGTGCATTTTCTAATCAACGAAATTTTTTCTCTTATCATTCGATTTTTTCCTCCGTATTTTTTTTAAATAACGTATTTTCGCGAATGTAAGCCGCACTTTCCCCCCAATGTTAATGCTACTGAAATTCGGGCGCGGCTTAGAATCGAAGAGGAAAAATGTCATGGGCAGAGCAATTACAGCTTCATGCATGTGTTTAAAAGTTTTAATACTGATAAAATAATTAGTCACTTCTTATTTTAGTTTTCCCTTTTAAATTTATTTTAATTTCGTAAAATTAGATATCGATAAATTACACATTTTAGACTATTTTTCAATTTTCACAAAATTTTGTTGAGAATTTGGGGGCGTGGCTTAGAATTGATGGCGGCTTAGATTCGAATAAATGTGGCATTTCGAGACCTTCATATGATGGTTCGAATATTACATCTTAGTGAAGGCTGTCTCCCCAAAATGTCTTAGCGGTCCCCCAGTCGATCGCGATCGACTTAATGCACACCCCGGCTATAGAAGCATTAAATCGGACTCCCCAGGATGTAGGAGATATTTCAGATTTTTTGGGAGGAATGGTAGTTTTATATATTGGCTGGTGATTTCTGACAAAAAAAGCTCTCCCTGTATTCCAGAGGGGTACATCGGAAGATGAAATCAGAACCTGAATTAAATCATCAAACTTATGAACGAAAGTTGAAAAATTCAGTCTGAAACGAATATGAGAGTGTATCTTCATAACGACGTAAATTCGGAACATAATGCAGAAATGTAATTAAAAATCGGTGATGGATGTTTGGAAGCAGATGTGTTGGAGGCTATATTTTACTTTCCAGAGAATTTTTTAATTTAGTAAAAATGATGTAGATCTTATTGCTGAAATTCACTCGAGCTTGCAACAAAATTTAAATTGTGATAATTTGTTGTGCGTAAGATCAATATTGGCGCCTAACAAAGACATTGTCAATAAAATCAATACTGAAAATTTAAACAACGTGCTGGGGAATGAACGAATATTTATCAATGAATACAATCATAGATAAAAAATAACAAAGCACTTCATATCCCACGGAGTTTTTAAATTCGCTTGAACTTTCACGTGTAGCCTTACATAAACTTCAGTTAAAGCTAAATGTATCTGTCATGCTTAGGCAAAATCTCGATGCTCCTCCACTATGTAATGGAACAAGGCTTCGAATCCCAAAATTGATGCAGAATATACTTAGCGCCTTTATTTTAACAGGAAAGAGAAAGTGTCATCATTCCTCGAATCTCAATTATCTCCACTGACCTACCGTTTCAATTCAAACGAGTTCAATTTCCAATCAAACTCAGTTTTGTTGTTACTATTAACAAAGCGCAAGGGCAAATATTGCAGGTAGCAGGGAAAATCATTGCAGCACTTATAAAAGCAATGCTTTTCCCTTGGCCAACTGTATGTAGTCTGTTCGCGTGTGTCCAATGCCTGAAATCTTCCCATATTTGCAAATGACGGAAGAACATATAATACAATATACAAAAGCATCTTAGAATACTATTCTGTTTTGAGGTCTTTTAAAGAGGAATTATACATTAAACGTAGATACTTTCAACTTTTTAAAATATTAATAATTTAAGTTATTGAATTTTTGTTGTTAATCATTATAATAAAGTATGTTTTCAGTTTTTTAAACTAAGCTCAGTTTTAGAATGTTTAAATTTTAATGGTCTCAGTCAAGCAATAAAAGAATTATCATATTATTTTATTTACTTTCTAATGATAATGATGATTTTTTTGTCATAACGAATCATCAACGCAAAGACATCAATGCGAGTGAAGCCGCGGGTAAGAGCTAGTCAAGGTATATATTTAAATGTATCGATTTCGTATAATCTTGAAAGCTGACCATGTATTCAAATTTCAGGAAGAGGACACCATCCTCCTCCTTCAAAATTAAGTATTTTCTCCTATGAAATTACGAATATAGTCAGTTTTTTATTTTTCAATGAAAATATGCAATAAATTACATTTCATTAGTGATCAATCGCTATTAGCGAGTTTGTTTTTCTCTCATGATATTTGAAATTTTACTGCAAAAATTAACTGTACAGAATTGGTTATAAAACAATTTTGGAATAATTTAACAAAAAAAAATGTAATTTATCCAACAACTTTCCCAGTTTCAGTCAATAAAATTAGAAACGATCATGTGATTGAATTATAAAAAATTTTGATAAATAATTTTGATGCGGTATATTCAACCAGGCTGAGCAGTAATAATCAAACGGTATTTAATTATTACTTTTTTATTGAAGACAGATAAAATAATTCTCATGCACCACAAGTATTACACGGGGTTTACAGAAGTAAGTAAAACAAACAAAATAAGATAAATAAAATAAGAAGTAAATAAAACAAAAGTTAAGTAATAATAAAAAAGCAGAAACAAATAAGCTATAAAGACAAAAAGTACAATAGAAAATCAGACAATTACGCAACAAAACCAATACAATGAAGTTACAAAAAATGAGAAATGAAAAATTCATAGAATAAAATCAATGAATATACAAAATAATTTGAACTAAGCTTTACTTGAAACAAGCTGGAAAAAAAGTGATCCCAAGAGGTTATCACTTCTGCTGATAATATTCATGACGAATTTCAAGCAATGCATGTGAAATAAAAAGACCGAACACTTTTTCCATGAATAATAGATTCATTTATTTATCCAAATGTACATTTATAATGATATATACAAACACTAACGTTTACACATCACAGAAGGGAAACTTCAGGCAAAATGTCTTTCTCATTTCACACGAAGCTCGAAACAATCATTGGGACGACAACATGGACAACTTATTCTACATCAAACAGCACGACGACATGGGAAAGACAATTATTTCGACATGTATAATCAGATAGAATATTGATAGAGATGGAAGAAAAAGCTTAATTAAAAGTTACTAGAAAGCAATAATTTCTCTTCACAAAAAATTGTTGCACGTAAATAAATTTGAAAGTATTTTCTCTTAAGTTAAAATTCAATTTTTAGAGACATCATCTACAAATAATAAATAATAAATTTTTAAATTGAAAAATAATACACACAAAAAGTTAATAAAAGGCAGAACATATTACCAATTTATCTACAATGATAAACAAAAACAAAAAATGTTTCTATATAATGTATACATTTTTATGTATATTATATAGAAATATATATATATATATATATTTAAAAAATCAGAAAAAAATTAATGAATTTAAGTTTTTTAAAAAATTAATTGTGATCAACTACCACAAATTTATAGAAAAGATCACTAAAATTATATTAAAAGTTTTTAAATAATTAATCTTATATCCTCTTGATACTTTTATGCGTAAAAAATACTTGCCTATAAGTATATTATTTTGAAAATCAACTTCATCACATCAGTATGGCTTGAAAAATACTAGTTTCGTAAAATTTTATTTAAAACAAAATATTAAGTTCTAAAAGGAAGAAAAATTAAAATTTCTCTGAGTTTTTCAGAATTAAAAAAGGGTGCCATGAAACTATATCTAGCCTCTGAAGTTTTAACTAATTTCTTTAAATAGCATGATATTGAAAGTTTTCTTAGAGTGAGAAGAAATTTCATGGATTTCATTTTAATTTATAAAAAGTTCAAAGCTTTCGTTTCAAAGCTATTTATTTTTTTAATAATATTAAAACATGTAGGAAACAGACAGCTCATGATCTTTATTAATAAATAACTGGCATTTAATTAAGAAATTTATTTTTCACTTTTAACTTTAACTAATAAACTTTGTTAAATATCATTCTAAATTAAAATGAAACAATTGACAATGAATTTTAGAGATAGCTTACCTTCAATCAACTGATATTAAACTATTTATTATTTTTGAATGATAATTTATTATGATAGACAAGTCATGTTCAATGGAATATAAATAGTAATACCAATTACAAAATTTAAACGAACTTGCCATAGATGATACGAAGTTTATTCTCAAGAATGATACAAACGTAAATAAATTATTAACATAGTTAAATATAGCATTAATAAGAAATAACTATTGTTTATTATACTCATGACATAAAATCATTTTTATAAATCCTAATAATGTAATGTAAAATTTAAAGATATAAGTAATAGATACACATACACATGACACAGATACACATACACAGAGAGTTACATCCAATACTTTTTCGTATTGAAGATAACTATACATATCTTTGTTTTATGAACAAAATCATAGAAATAGTTATATATTACATTGTGAAGATGTAACTTTTTACAATATAAAAATTATTACACCACTATTTTCGAGATTAATGTCTCGAAAATTTGAAATTATTGATTATTAGAGAAAAAAAAATTAGTCGATTCCTTTCCATTTTCATGTTATTTTATTTCTGTGAACTGAAATAAAAATATTTCTCATTATTCAAACTTAAAACATTTTTAATTATCTATTTATGATTATATTTATTATTAAATGAACTTTTAATGTCGTCAATGTTTATAAACAAGGAATAATGTGTTTTCATATTCTAAACTTTTTGTATTTCAATTTTTCATTTTAAATTTGCAATTAATGTACTTTAAAACAAGAAGTTCATTGTAATACTTGTCATTTCTAAACGCAAAATTAGGATTAATGTGATTGTTAATTATTTAATATTATTGTTAATTTGTGATAAATTTGAAACATGTCCAACATTTAGAGAATGAAGTGAGTTGACCCAATTTTTCAGAAAACTTTTTTCACCATTTATTGAAGTTTCTATCTAAATATAAAAATTCTTAGATGTTAAACATCAGTTTTTGTTTAACTCTTTTTTCCTATAATTTGTTCTGATAAGTAAAATTTTTATAAAAATAACCTAATTTACTATTTAACTTTTTATTAGTCCTTTTTTAAAGTTTAATCTTTTGCAATAAATCAATAATAATTATTTTAAATGTAAATAAACATTTATTTTACTTGCAAGCTAGATATTTTTCAAAAATAATATTTAAGTGGCTGATGTATTCTGTTTTTAGAAAAATTTCAAAAAAGCAAAAAATTTATATTACATTATTTTAATACAAAAAAAATCGAAGCATATTTTTTCATATTTTATTATTTTAGTAGCACCTCAATCGATTGCATACTTCCAGTGGGTATTCACTGCAATTGAAAAAATTGCAGAGTACTTCTAATACATTTTTAGATGGTGCATTGGATATCTATTAGAATGATTGCTGTATTTCCAATACGTTGAGTTACCCTGTCATTTCCAATTCGCTGCATTGGAAATGATAAATAAAATACTTTGCTATTTATATATCCCTTTAAGACCGGGCCCGTATGTTCGTGCTGGAACATCCCACGTTCCAGCAGGGTAGAAAAATCTTTTTAATATTTTTTCCAAGTTCATTGGGGTCAGTATAGTGTTAATAATCAAAAAAATGTAACATGTAAAGATAAAAACATTTCGGGTCTTAAAGGGATAAGTATGTCTAACCTGCACAAACATCACATGCCCAAACCTACAACATCGTGCGAGCTGGTCTAAAAGGGATATACCCGACAAATTTTAGTTCTAAGTTTCCTTAAAACTAAAAATACAGCTGCATAAGATGCTTTTTTCTCACAGATTTCATTGTAAAATATTTTGTTAGCTTTATGAGCAATTATAATTGGAGCGCTGCAATTTTTTTTTTACAAAGAAGACACTTTTATAAATATATGTTGATACCTTTTTCAATCACTTGCTAGAATATGAATGTATTATCCGTCACTGAATCCTCTTACATATTTCAACCAAAAATATTTCAAATTTAATGTTACATTTTATTTTTTTCACTAAAACGTCTACTTTCCTTTTCTTCAATAAATTCATCTTAAAATTGTATTTCTATGAAGTAAAAATAATGACTCTATTTAGATTACTCATAATTTTTTTTAGAAAATCTTATCTTAATTGTTATGTGCTACATTTCTTTATAGTATGGACGCCAGACTTGTTTTTAGTAGTTAAACATATACATACATATATATATATATATATTTATATATTGTAACATAAACTTAAAAAATAGAAATCATTCTATTCAGTTTTATTTTACATCAGCTGAATGTTGAGGCTGTTTTAATGATTTCTAAAACTCCATTTATTTCACAGGACTGATTCAACAGGATTAAAAAAAAATCCAGTTCACATACTTGTCAACATTTTATAATATGAATAGCTCTATTTACAATATACATAAACATTCACTACATATAACAATCAATATAATTCACAAAACACTTAGACGAATATCATTTCTCTGAATGATTGTTTTCATAAAACGTGTTTGATGTCTTTTCAAACACATTATGATGTATGTAAATATTTTTATTATACCTTAAAGGGAAACGAGAAGTCCATTTTATTTTGAACTTATTCGATCGTAACTGACTTAAAACTACTGTTAGCTGTTTTCTGTCGTTACTAGAACTTTTCTTCTGGTAAAGTAAGTTTCCCAACTAACTCTTTTAAGTCTTTAAACAAGAAAGAACCTCTAAAGAATTTAAAAAAAATTATGTACAGAAAGAAAAAATAAGCATTATAAAATTAAAATATTTAAAAAAAATCTAAGTATAATAAATGTACATAACTTTTGGTTGAAAATACAATATATTAAAAATTCCTTAAAATATGATACCTCTTTGATTTTTCCAATATGTACAATACTCAAAGAAAAAAATCAGTTGAATAATTTAAACAATCCTACTGCTTCAATATGGGTTTTAACAACATGCAGGCATATTCATTCGTATATAAGCCTGAAGTACATATAAAAGATCACATCCAACAATATATAGTCTGCTCTAAACAATAAAAAAACCCAGTTTTTGCTTTGTAAAGCATTGAAAATTAATGCTTGTTGTCAAAGTAAGTAACGCTTTGCTGATGGCAAACAGGATGCCATTTTAAGTAGTCCATTAAAAAAAAAGCTTGTAAAATTTTGAAGTAGTATAAGGATAACAGGTAATAATAATGGAAACCATAACGTTTAACAAAGAAGCGATTTTTAAAACAAAACATGTTCTTTAAAATAACACTGGTAACACTATAAAAATCTCATTAATATATAATCCTACTGATAGTATATTCTTGTCATTGATTAGATGTTGAAATCGTCATTAATGTAATGTTCTTTTCTCATAGAATAAGATATCAAGATGAACAATCAATTGGAACATGTAAAAATATCCAAGCTTCTTCATCATTGGCGGAATTATACCAGCCAATATAGTGGTATGACCAGACTCAACATTAAATTGACGCAATCACAGTGGATAAGTGACTGTCCCAATTTTTCATGCAGGAAATCATAAGTACATAGATACGTTCAAATGTTTTTCAGAGTGTAAGTCACTTGAATTTCGATTTTGTGTTATCTTATTAAAAGTGTCGTGTTTAGCGATATATAGTGAAATGTCCGTGAATAATAAAATAGATAAGAAAACGGTATACAAAACAAATGTATCTTTAAAAATAGTTATGTACCATTTTTTGTGTTCAAGGTTTTAAACTAAAATTCAACGAAAATAGAAAGGATGCATTTAACACCCTGCATTGTTAGTCAGCATGAAAAATGATGTTGTTTTAAAAGTAATAATTACATTGATGAATGAAATTGGCTTCTAGAATTATCTGATCATGGTTTTCACCTATCTCTATGGGCTCAGAATGGATTCACACTCTGGTATGGTAATCACAACATTGTTCTGAGAAATAGATCTGGTATTATCTTTTAATGGAGATGTGCTGCTTAGGTTTGGTCTAGAGGTGGAATTATTTACCTCTCTTACATTGGAACGATATTGATTATCCAAAGTTGCTTCTTGGTAATAATGATTTTGAAGACCTAAATTCAAAATCGTATCTTTATTTTCTAATTCTTGGTCAGTGGTATCATGAACTGTTTCTAATGAATGGAAGGGTTCCGGGTTGCCTTGGTAAGACGAAATAGTTCTGCAACCCTGCTTCCCTATAGGTAAGGAAGCTCGTTTCGGTAAACTATCATTGCTGATACTTCGGCCAGACGAAGATTTTAAATGTGTACTTATTGGACCAGAGCATTGCTCGTCTTCTCTAATAGTCGGAAGACACGGACTTGAAGGCCAGTCTGAAAGATGTGAAGCAGCCGAGAAATCAAGTGATGCATTCAGTTCCCTGTCTGTAGCAACGTTGGGAGAGGATGGAGACCGCGTACTTAGTTTTACTTTTTCATGACAATGCACATCTTCAGCAGATGAAGATTTAATGTCCATCTCAACAACTGTTTCTTGTGAACAACTTGAAGATATAGAATTCTGGTGATTATATTCATGATTATCATTATTTTTGACATCCTCCATGCTAAGCCAACGAGTTGTACTTGCTGAACTGGGCATTGGCAGTATAGGGAGACTGCTTTTTCTACGGCTTGGAAGACCATGATTGCCCTGGCTTCCAAAGTTTCCTTGTGGACTCGATTCAATGTTATATCTCATTTTAGAAGCTATTGAGTCTTCATGATCTTCTAAATTCGTTAAGCTCGTATATGAAGTGGATTGGGTTACACTAGACGAGACTGAAGTAGTAACCCACTTGCGTATGGCACCAATAGATGTGGACGAACCTTCTTCAACGAGACTATATTTACGACCTGTACGATTATCATTGATTTCAGACCTTTCATTCGTTGTCTTTTCTGTTTTTCTTAACTGAAGTACTTTATCCCATGTTAGAGCTTCCCCACTAGAATGACGTCTGCTACTAGTTTCTCTCTGTAAAACAACTTTTTCTTCAAATTGTTGGATCAGCATCTTTACCTCCCAGTCATTAGTGGTTTTTGTTGTGAGATTTTTTTCCGATTGAATTCTCTCCTCTTCAGTCGGAATTACTTCTTCTATAAGGTCTACTGGCACTGTAGGATATATAGGTTTAGAAACTCCCGCCCATGGCATTTCATTCATATCAGGTGGAGGTGGTGGAAACTCTAAACGCCACAATTCCGAAGTTTCAGATTCTTCAGGATCCTATAAATAGATAGTTAAAATGGCATAAGTGGAGATAAATATAATTCCAAGCTACTTTATTTCATTAAATGCTGTATTATAAATGAGTAACATGATAGTTATACATATATAAGGGGGACCGGAAAGAAATGTCGTTTCTGCATATATATGTCGATATTAGTTAGTTATTTATCACAGCTCATTGTTTACTTCAAAGTTGTTCTAAATACATTTTATGGTTACACTTATTTGTTAACTTATAAATATTTAAATCTTAAATTTGTTTTTGCAATTATGGGATGGCCAGCTAAATACCAGAACACGTGTATAACCTGCATTGTATGCCGTTTTAGTTTCACGAGTGTAGTAACACAATGGTTGACACCTAACTCTTTTACGATGTTTATCCAAACGCATTAGATGTGCGTAAGGGCATAAGGTGGGTTTTTAAGCTCACATCCTTCAGGAAGACAAACAGCTTTAGACAGTGACATGTTAAGGGTTGAAGTGGAGGAAAATCCATGTCAGAGACAATGTAGGAACTGCCAACACTGTTAACCAACTTGGTCGACCGTACAAGAACATTTGCAACTGATTGGTAAAGTGAGCAGAGCAGGTGTTTGGGTCCTACACAATCATTCGGAAGAAAACAATGCTGTCCGATCCACCACATGCAACTTATTGCCTCAGTAAAAAAAGAATTATTGCAAGTAGTCGTGGGAATTCTTTATTATGCTTAAAAAATACATTCAATTCGAGTTTGTTGAAAATGTTTGTAGATAACGTTTAAAACATATCAGCCCTTTGAAGGTTATGAATTATTTTGTGTCTATAGTTGTTACTATAACGTTAAAAATAAGCTTATTTTTATTAAAAGAAGGTTCAGAAATTTACCTTTAAATTCTAAGAGCATGAAATTCATCTCATTACTTTTTTAAATGAGATTCTTTATTTAAAGTGACATTTTGAAAAGTTTAAAATTATTAAGTAATAAAAAGTGCTTAATAAATGTGTATCTTCAAGCACATTTTCTAAACTAGTGTAAATTAAATGTAATTGTAAAGTTTATCATAATTTTTCTGCTGATCAAAACACTGTTAAAACACTTTTAAACGAAAATCATTCCATTAATGATTCTAATTTCTCAATGAAACAAACAACCAAAGTTGATATTGTTGTTTCGCCTTTACTTTCTTCGTATTGCTCTTCTAAATAAACAAAATAGGCAAAACCCATCTTCTTAGCGTTTCCCCTAAAAATAACTTTATAAAATTCCACTTTCCCCCCTTCACATCAAAGGATGATTGCACTTTTATCTTTATCAAAATAAAAGGCCTTTCGCTTCAAATTAATTTGTTTGAAAGATTTCTCAGAATTATTGTATTAATGTTCAGAATATCAATAAATTTGTATTTAAATATGCATGATGTAAAGTTGTTATTTATGAGATTGATCAACTTCAATTTAAGAATTATGCTCCAAATAAAATGTCTTTTAGTTATAAGTTATATTCTACTTTAATTCATTAAAATGTGGAAATTGGACTGAATTCAAACAGTTAACTTGAAGTTCAGCGTCTTGAAACATTACTGTAGATTTTTTTAAAAAGAAAGTTTGATAAAATTTTGTAAACATTTTTTTTATATACGATACCGAAAAATCCCTCAACCCCTTGTGCATCATGTAACCACTAGTGGATATTAAAGGGCACAATCCCATAGTAGCCTCATGTAAAGATATGACTTATTTAGTTGTACAATCAGTGTAACAGACACAGAAAACGTTATAAAGTAAATTTTTTTTTAGATTGTATAAAATTACAAAAGTTCAGTTAAAAAATGTCTGGGTTACAAAAATTTGAAAAAACAGGAAAATTAAAATTAGAAATATTTGTGAAATTGCTCGAAATGTTCTTTGGAACAAAAAAATTTCCCACAGGCTTTACATACGTGTATTGTCATTTTTGTTCCATTTCTTCATCTTCTTCATCCCAAATAGATAAATTCGTAACAGAGTCACTGTGGTATTAATCGGTTTCCAACAAATATACTCATTCAGTATCACTTTCATTGAAATTCAACGACGATGCCATTGGGAAGAAAAAGTAAAAAAACCCAAATAAAATAGGTATACAAACTTTAAAAAGCGAAACGAAACACGAACGAAAGTATGCCTCAGGCAGCGTCAAAAGGAAAAATTAAACGTACATCGCAACGTCAAGGTCAGTAGTTTCTAGTATCCCAGGAATCGCAGATTTCTGGGATACTAGAAAGCGCTGTCTGGTACACAAGGGGTTAAAAATAGGACTTATCTTCCTCTTTTTAATGAATATCGAATACGACTAACATAAAGTATATTTGTTTAAACAAGTTGTATATAAACTAATATTAAACAAAAAAAATTATTTGAATGAAAAAAAAGGTGGAACTTTTATAATTTCATGGGAATCAGTCGAACTGAAAGGATGTGGGGGATTTGAACAGCACTGATATCCTTGCTAATTTGTATAAATATAGAGGACATTACGGTAAAAAAAAAATTAGAACATTCTTAATTCATAGAAGAATTTCTTAAAAAAATTATATTTTTCATTGGAATTGGGAAAGGTTTTTCTGAAGTTAATATAAGCCATGGGGGGGGGGATATAAATTGATATGATTGTATGCAAAATATAACACTGATGAAAAATGAAAAGATTTAAATATATAAACCTGTTTCAACAAAAATTCCTATTTATAACTGAAGGTTGTTAAGTTGAATAAATGCAAATATTCACAATCTCTTAAAAGCCTTATATAGTGGAAAATAACTCCCTCAAATTTCGAATTTTGCACATCGAAAAAACCTTGAACAAAACCTCTGGATAAAAGAAAAAAAAATTGTGAAAATATTAGAATTTATAAATCTTATAAAAACTGGAATATATATATGTTATGGAATAATTTTTCTTCTTTTTAAATATTTATATTCTAATTACACATTAAAATTTTTACATTTTATCAACAATAAGTGATAGGATGATAAGTTATGAAAATCAATTTTGATTTAATGAAGTTTTACTGTCAGCCAATCAGAGAGAACTTGCGTTTTGTCGATAGGTGATATCTAGACTCCTATGCTTTCTACCATCTCCCTGATACAGTTGAAAACGCAATTAAGAGCACAATACGAATAGCGTACTCGTTTGTAGCCCTCTCAGATTTGGAATTGCCATGCTTAAACGAGTCTCGAATAGTTTTTATGTCACAAATAATTCCTTTAAATTATTCAATAGTCTGTTACTTTAATTCAAAACCATAATTGTAAAGTTTTAGCTTCCTGGATTTCCAAGAAAGATTTTCAAATTCAATGCTTTTAGTCGTTGTCAGAGAGCAAATCTTTCAAAGTTCCACCCCTGTGCTTGACTGTTGAAAAAGTGAAACCTTTACTCTAATGTGGTCGAAAGTGGTTGAAGAAAGCGAAGAAAAAAAAAAAAATTAAATATCTGATATGCTTCAGTATATATACGCTTATGCTGATGACGAAGGAGACGGTGACAAGCAAGACAGACAGATAGAAAACATTTGCATCACTACTTATACGGCTTTTACCTGTAGTTAACTTAATTTAAAAAAATTTTCTGTGCGAAAGTTTTCAAAGAGCAGTTTTGGCCACTAAGGGACTTTATATATACAAATAAACGTATGTATCTCTATATACAACTTTAGAAAAACTATGAAAAAAGAAGTGAAGAGTAGGGAAGAGGGAGGAGGAAACTTAAAGAAAGTACTGATGCGTTACAGAAATGTAAAAGTCACAACTTCTAAATTTAATTATTTTTTTTAGAACATTTATAAATCCCCCTGCACCACTAAGTATCACACGAGGGCTTACAGAATTAATCATGAAGCACACATTACAAAGGAATAAGGATTTTAAAGCCTTGTGAAGGATTACAATACAAACATCCAAGCCTTTTCCGGGATTCGAACCCAGGCCCTGCGGCTCCGCAGTCAGCGTCACTAACCACTAGAATGGGAGGCAAATTTAATTTAGCCTAACGAGTGCATAAGATAGAAGCTTTGAAGCCAGTGATCCTTTTGTTGTGAATATCTGCTTTGAATTTGTTTCACTGTATAAAAAAGGATTTGTGATTTGGAAATGGCATTTTCGTAATTTCAAATCACTCGAAAGAAATTCATTGATAAATCAGGGATGTATATTTCTGTGGGATCAATTTTGAGATTCCAATGAATAACTTTGTTTCTGAATAAATTTTAAAAATTTCATTTTTCATAATTATAATTTTCTTGATATGGCTTAGGGCTGTAAATCTGAATGGGAGCGTCATATTAGATGAGTTTATTTAGTAAAAAAGCTTCATTATTTAAAAATGAGAGATCACTGTTGTTCATTTATAGAAAAAAATACTTAATACTTATAAAAATAACTTAAATACAGAAATTATGTGTAAAATATTTGATGCGATGAAAAGTTCTTTGTCAAGCATTAGCCACAGCATTGTACCAAATTTTATGCTAAATCACTATAAAAGAAAGTTAGGTTTTGCATGGGATCAACAATTGATCAAACTTCTTAAAAGATCCAATTACCTGAGATTACAAGGATTGTAATTTCCGAGCATGGGAATTATTCCTTGAGATGGCATAAATAGTTTTGCATCGCTTGGGAAAATTATGCCTAACCGTTAAAACTAGTGGTATTCAAACTGTATTCCATGGAAACTTGGGGTTTCACGAGTCAAAATAAAAATTCGAAAAGAAAATTATGAATGTGTACGTACATTAATATATGTAATATATAATGGATTAAAACGTTTTTTATAAAGTTTGTATAACCCTAAGTATCTATAGCTTATACCCAGTCATTACAGCTGAACATTTTATTTATTAATAATAGCTTTATTTTGTAATAATTTTAAAACTTTTATTGTAATATAATAGGCAATTATTAAAACGTTTTTTTAATATGTACAACCTACTTGATTGTAAATATTCTGTTGTTTGCTATCCCGGGGTTGGTGTGGTGTGGTAGTTAGAAGAGGGGGTGCCAGCTCAGGTGTCGTCCGCGTCGCTTGACCATGGTTCAAAATTACGCGGACCGTCCCCAAAAGCCCTCGTGTAGCTGAACAGTGGGACGTTAATATTCACTCACTCACTCACGCTATCCCGGGAAGGGAGGCACGAAAAATTTTATATTCGTTAGTACTTTTATTCCCGCAATTAAATAGTTTTCTAATGAAAATGAACTTTTTTACATTTGTGGAAAAAACACCTATAATGAAGGAGGGGGAACTACTTATTGGCATATCGATGAATTGGATGCTAAAATTTAAATTTAAATAAGAACAGCTCTTAAATTTTAGGTTGCCACACACACAATTTATGCAAAATACACTGGATTTTTCTCCCAGCTGTAAGCCTTTTAATGTCATTCAGAACAATTTGCTTAAGTGAAAAATATTTCTCATCGTGAGAAATATTTTTGAAATATATATGAAATGCGACTGTGGGGGGTTAGTTTCAATAGACCTAAGCTTCGGCAGTTTTCGTGTAAAGAAATGCAAGTACGTATTCCAGTTACTAAATATAATACATGGGTAAGTGACACTTGTATCACAAATTAATACTAGCAAGGAGTAAATTATACTAACATTACATTAATATTTAAAATAAAAGAAGTTATTTTTTATGTTGATATGTAACATGTTTTGATCTACTTTAAATATTATTTTAAAAGATATATTCTTCTAAGTATGTGTGTGGAATGGGGTTCCCCCAAAATACCTTATAATTCAATGGGTTTCGTGATTTAAAAACTTGAAGACCGCTGCCTAAAGCCAATTAAAACATTATTTTTAATTATATTTCAGCCTATAATCCTCAAATTTGGTTATTTGTTTTTTAAATATAAACTTTGAATCTTTGACTCATAGATTCTTTTTTGCATTGATTTTTTTAAAAAATTTTAATTTATTTTTATATGTCATCGCAATATGTTATATAAATTTTTATTTGAATAGTTATGAGGAGGAGATACATTCAGCAATGGTATAGGAACTCCATAACAAAACATTTTTACCTTCGCCTTTGTATAATGCTAACAATAAGAACAACTCGATCACTGTTGACTTTTAAAACTCATTTCATTCAGCTTAAGTTTTGCACAGTTTAAAAACTGATGGTTGTGGATGGTCTAGTTTTGAATTCAGATATTATCAGAGTGAGGCAAACTTAACAACTGGAACGATTCTTGACAGCAGAGAATGATAACATTTCCTTATGGCTGCCTGGCTGTTGTCTCTAACTGTTAGAATTATTGTACTCTACATTCTTATTTAGTTGTTTGCAGTTTCCGAACTATCATCGTCACGAGCTCAATCCGTTAGCTACACCTCCGATGCTAATATAGATCTACTGTATGAATGTTAAATCTGTTGAGATCTAAAATTCTCACTTTGGAGAAGTGTAGAAGTTTGAAGAGAGAGGTAGTATCTCAAGTGTCGTTCTCGTCATTTGTAAAATTACGATCGTCGATAATAGCTTATGTGTAGAATCTAAATGTTACGTTAATAAAAACAATTAAGCTACATACTTATTAATGGTTGTCGTTAAAAATCTGAACTAAATTTTTATATCCAAAACATTATCGTCTCTTTCTTTCACTCGAGCGCAATAATTTTTGAGAAATATCATTTAAATATAGAGTAAATTAAATCGAACCTGAGTTTCATCATCGAGAGAGCAACTTTGCTTTGTTGGTAATTTTCGACGAATACTGACTGAAGTTGGCCAAGATTTTCTTTGGTGTTTCAGTCTCTCTTGTAGCGCCATCACTTCTTCGTCTTCTAAATCTCTTTCTTCTTCGTCATACTCAAATGGTGGCATGTCATCATTATGCCCATTTAGAAACTGAGGGAAAAAATGATAAGCAAATATAACATAAATCTAATCAAAGTCAATAATTTGATGTTAGAAATCAAATAAAAATTTTCAGGAATTCTACGGAGTTGTGTAAATTAGACAAAAATGTTCAAATTGAAGAGAATCTCAAAAACTTGCTTTGAGTTAATATTAATGAAATGGAATCAATATAAATGGAACTGTAACATCCCTCCTTTTTTTAAGCTTAACAATTTAACAAACTGAAACAATTGGAATAACTTCGATTACTGTAATTTTTTCTGAAAAACTGAATTTTTTCATAAATTTTATACAGAATTTAAGGCTTATTGAGACCGACTCAGATACAAGAGACCTGCTAAGGGTTTATATTTTGATTCTTAGAATGGTACTGAATAAGACTCTGAACTAAAATTTTTATTACTTTATTGATTATTAACTGCGTTTAAATAGATTAAAAATACGTTACGAAAGTGGACAACAACACCTTAAAATAATTAAGCAAAGTGTGTAAGAGAGCATTGAGATTCAATTATGGAGCAATAAATTACAATATATATAGCAAAGATTCTTTTTAGTGGAAATTCAACCGTTGTTAATTTTTAATGAACACTGATCAACAGATATAAAATTTTTGATCAATAGAGAAGCATATACACTGACTCTAAATGTGGACGAAAATGTATCAAATTTAAAATAATTGTACATTATTAGATTTTCATTTTTTTACTAACAACACATTTTAAAGTAATTATTTATACCTGGTTTGCCTAAGAAATATTTTACTATGAGTTTTTCGCACTCGGTTCCATGTGCCATCCATGTAAGTTATGTAAGTTTAAATATCCGTTTTTCTAAGATTCAGTTTTTTGAAAATAAAGGCATTGTGTGTAAAAGAAAACAAAATGTCAATGATTGTTATAGATAGAGTTATAACAAGTGTTGTACCATTTTGGAATTTTTACCAAATGTTACCAATTTTTACCAATATTAGAGGAGTTTGTAATATTTTCTTTTTATGAAGCGTCAAAGTTAGGTGACACGATTTTCTTAAGCCGGCTCCACGGCTATGAAAGACCACATTATTTAAAAAAATTCAATTACAGTGAAATTGTGGAATTTCCGATCATAGTACCTAACGATGTGATGGAGGATATCAACAGAGGTATTATTTTTAAGATAAAGGTGTTCTCCAAATAAAACAATTCTCTGTGATTGTTATGCATAGAAAAGAACAAGGATTGTACCATTTTGGAACCTTAAATAAGTGAGCCAACTTTTGAGAAACTACCCGAGCTGTTTGTAAAAGTTTTCTTTTTATGGAGGTTCAACGTTAGGTGATATTTTTTCTCAAATTTCGACTCGCACAAAAACGATATTAATTTTAACTGAACCAGTAAATTTTTTTCTGACTTATGACTGCGAGTAACAGTATGGTTATGCAAGACGACGTTAGTGGGGAAATCATCGTAAAATTGGCTAAGTAATCGTAAAGTAGCCAATAATGTGATGGAGGCTATCAATTTTCCACAATTTCAAAAATGTGGTTGTCCTTATTTAACCAAGTGCCAGGGAATTTTTTATATATTTTTTCAAAACACACAGATATGATCTTACCTTTCGCTTCAAGTTCGCTTACCGTTAAGTTTTGGGAGACTCTGTATATTTGAGTAAAGTGTTTTTAAAAAATGATATCTAAATGAAAATATGTATTACGAGAAATTAAAACGTATGTCCCTGGTAATTAAAAGGATAAGAAAAAAACTTTCTAGATAAAAAATTACTGTTGCAGCTCTAGAGAATAACTAAAGTATCATTATTATACATGCAAAAAATATAATTCCTTTTACAAATATTTAAAAAAAGAAATCTAAATTTTAGTATTTCTGGTTTGAGCATAACCTGGTTCTCTTAAAAGCTTGAAGATTTGAATGATATCTAGTTGAACGGATTTAAATATTTCGTTTCTATTTAATTAGACAAAGAAATTTAAGCGCATATATATAGCCTTTAATAGCTCAACCACATTTACTTGCACAAATATGTTGATGAAATCACAGAAGATATCACTACTGAGAAACATCATAAACTTTCTATTCATTTGAAACTGTCTAGAAATAACTCAAAAACTACTATCTCCCTAATAATATACGATTGCCCACCGATTATATAATTAAAGCTTTTCTGAGTGGGAGTGGTGGAATCTGATGTTTTTATTGTATTAACATAGCTTTACTCTGTCTTCGGAAGCCGTCTTCTATTAGGAAACTCAAGTTTTTATTACATCCATATACCTTTATCTTGCCCTAGGGCACTGCCCTCGCTTAGAAAGCTGTCATTTTTATTGTGTCCACAAAGCTTTATTGTGTCTTCGGACACCGTTTCAGCGTAGAAAGCTCATTTTTTCGTTGCATCAACCTAGCTTTACCTTGTTTTCGGATACCGTTTTCACTTACGAAGCTGATATTTTAACTATACCAACACCTTTACCCTATCTTCGGATACCATCTTGGATTGTGAATGAATTATTTAATTTTTTGTGCTAATTTCATTTAAAAAAATGCTCGTATTATCTTTGAATAACTGAAGTGAAAGAATTCGTTGCAGAACCACGTTTAATAAAAATTTTTTAGAGTTAGTCATAATTTTTCCCAATCATTTTTAAAAATTTTAAATTTTCAGCAATAATTTACAAGTAAAATATTAATTTCTTTATTTATGATAAATACTTGTCTCCCCAAAATATTTTCTTTAAGAAATGTCTGGAGAGTAAAAATTTAAAAGTACAATTTTTCTTCTATTTCATTAGCAGTTTTAATATTATTAAGTACAAACATGCTATTAATACCAACAAAAATTTCTTCATATTCTGACTTTTTCAAACGATTTGATAGATGTAACTTTATTGTTCAATTTTTGAAATAATGACGTATAATTTTGAAATTGTAATTAAGTAAGTTAAGTCAGGTATTTTTATACATACAAGATGGTTCATGCTTAGTAACAATATCGAGAACAAAAGTCAGTTTAAAAAACTGCGTGCTAAAATGAAAAAAAAAAAACTTTTTACACTCAAGATACGTGATATTATACTCATATGGTGACTCTTAAAAATGAATACTTTTTAAATTTGTAAGAAGAACCCTGTAACTGAATTTTCAAAATTTAAATTAAAGGAAAATGTGGAGAATTATCCAGAAAACATAGAACTCTTCCATTCGAAATTCAGATTAATTTTTAATGAATCAATTAAAGTAATAATGCTCTATAATTATGTGATGAAATATGGTTACGAAGTTTATTTTATTTAACAGATATTATTGCTATTCCATATGAAATAAATATCCTGAATGTACATATTACCAAAAATTAAAGCAAAAACTGAATGCATTGGTTTTAAAAATTAACACAGCAACTTGTATCTTAAACAGGATAGAATGAAATGATTTGAAAAACTAATAATTTTCTAATGAATGAATTTAGATGAAAATGAATTGAATTTAAAGGACAATTTTAAAACGTATATAATGAATCACAATTTTCCAATTAAAAATATAAGATAATATTCTCTAGAAGAGAAAACTAACCATGGAGGAATAGGCGGGGGTAGGAAAGAGAACAACTTATAAGCAGTCGACGTTAAAATCTTAATTTAAGTAAGAACAACTGCGGCACGTGGCGGAGTTGGTTTGTCGCTTGCATTCTACTCTCAAAGTTGCGATTTCTCCCCGGCACAAGTCAGTGGATTTTCATTACGCAGAAAATTGACAGCGGCCATGTCGTATGATTATACAACATGAAAAAGATCCATTGAGTGTCTGTTTGGCTTGGGTGCTCTCGGCAAAATTAAGTCCTAGCACACGTTCGCATCGTCAGAGCTCAGATGCCTCCCTCTGAGGAGGAAACTGAGCATCAAAATTAGTTGCGATGATTGGTGCAATATGCCTATATGGTGCCTCACTAAAAAGAGATAACAGCGTTCGGGGAATTTTCTAAGTCTGCAATGGTAAAACCCCAATCCGCAGCCCATTAGAGATAAAAAAAGAAAAAATTCCTAACTTTTTGGTAAAAAATTCTTTCATGCAAATACACAAAAGGTTTTATTCATAGTTATAAGCATTCAAAAGTCATATGGAACAAGTTTTACGAGAAAAATCATTATCAAAGTATGTGGCAACAAAAACAAAATATAGAATCAAAATAAATGCAGAATGGGAAATGCGATTGCAGACAACTTTAATAGAGCGGTCTTAACTTTAATATTTTATGCAAAATAAATAAATAAATATGAAAGCATATTATACATACATACATACATACATACATACATACATACATACATACATACATACATACATACATACATACATACATACATACATACATACATACATACATACATACATACATACATACATACATACATACATACATACATACATACATACATACATACTACATACATATATATATATAAACATAGTGCAAGGGAAGGTAGCACCTAGAGAATGAAATAATATTGTTAAATAGTAAATTATATAAAATTTAAGTTAAAACTCGAGCTCCTTTAGTTGCTCATATGCGTATTTTTGGGGAGGCGTATTGACTTCGAATCAATAATTTTCAGCAATAAAATAGTTACATTTAAACTTCATGAAGCCTTTCCTATCCTTTTTACATATGGTTAATTAGGAAGCTCATATGGAGGTGTTTTTCGACCCCCCACAGCCTTAATCGCTTTATAACTTTTTATCATTTGAATACTCTAACTTGTTTTGCATACTCTATTTAATTGGTATGATTCCTTCATGGTGTTGCAATTTTCACTAAGTGTGTATTTTTAAATGTTTCTTTTCATGGATGATTACAAATAAAGCAAAACAAGGAACATATGTTATGATAAATAAATGCTTAATTTCGGGACACTTTCCTTAGGGATTGGTCTCAAAACTGATTTCTGAAGAAGGTAATGCGAATCAGCTCTCTATTTTAGTAATTTGCTTGAGTAGGTAAGTTTCTGAATATAAATCTGTGTAAATCGTAAATTAAATTTTTGTTTTAAATGAAGCCTAAGTGTTTGTATTCTTCCATCTAGAAGACGAGTTTATCAGAAACGAGGGTTGGAGAATATCAAAACACAACTATTGCATTTTAGGCAGGTTGTTCCTTTCTTTGATCAGACTTATAGAAATTCAGATAACCAGAAATCAGAAAGAGAGACAATAAATAGCATTCGATCGAAAGTTATAAAAATATTCAAATCAAAAAAATATTTCAAAATTATACATTTCTTTTGTAATTTCTACAAAATCTAAATTGTAACCACTGAACCGAATTACCTTGTGCATGACAAGATACTACAATGAATATTTCACACGACTTCCTCTGTATAAAAGCATGTAACATAAATTTTTAAAAAAAATTTTTAAAATCGTAATTTATTTTAAAGAATGTTCAAATTTTAGTATAATTAACGGCAAAATGCAATATTAATTATTGATAAACTATTAACGTTATTCTTTTTTACGTTGTTCCTTTCAAATTGATATGCTTTTTTTTTATTAAAAAGGGAATTCTGTTTTAGGTCCCTATAAGCCAAAGCACTTGTTTATAGAACCCCATGCCAGCTTCTTTCAGCATGCTTGATTTACAAAATGTCCGCGAGTTTAGTTAGTGCTGCTGCTTGAATGTACTAAGTATAATAAAAAACTTACGTCTTTTTGAATACTATGGTTTTCTTCTTTAATTTCTGAGACTGAAATAGAGGAAGCTGCTAAGCTGGACACTTCTTCAAAGGTTTCCCAGCGTTGGGTTTCCTGTGCAAAAAGGAAACGGAAGTGAATGATATGATTAATATGAAGTAAATTGCCTGTAAAAATATACTCGTCTTAAGAATTTCCCTATCTTATCTTTGGATCAAATAATGTACGAAGCAAGAAATTAGAATAACACCAACATATATTTTATGCCACATTAATTTCTATATCTAAAAAACGTATTTGAAGGAATTTACTAAAAATTGTGTATTTAAAAAAGAGGGGTGATGGTGGTTGGAGGGAGAGGGTTGATATATTTCTCTCAGGCAATATATTAAAACTTACTTTTTATTTCAGATTTTTTGAAAATATAAAGTTTTATGTTTCATTTACTATAATTTATTTCTTCATCTTATTCTTCACTCTTGTTAATTAATTAAAAATATAATAAAGAAAGTAGAGACAAAGAAGTGTTCTAAACGCGTGTTTTGAATGTTCAAATACCAAGAAAGAATTTTATAGTAAGTAGATAGAAGTGAAAAAGGTCTTAACAGAATGTTTTACTTCGAAAAACACATCAACTTGAGAAACAAAATTTTCCTTTTATGCTTGAGAAACTCTGCAACTTTTACGGGAGATTAAAAAGAGTTAGCATATATATTGTTTCCCAAGGAAAGACATAATTCTTTCGCTAATATTTTTTGGGAGTCAGAAAAAAATATAAACATTTATCTTAGTTTTACTATCCTTGTTCATGAGTTTCAGATGAAAAAGGATTTACAGCAGGCGAAGGTTCAGTTAGATTTAAAGAGTTTTGAAAAGTAATTTAGACTTTAAGCACATAATATTTTTTTCTTGTTTGTCAAAGGTTTATAGAATATATCCTGACTACTTTTCAAATGAAAGTTATACCTTCACTTGGAAATTATTCTTTCATGTGTGTGTGACCACATTTCACTTTTGCATGAAAAGTCACTTTTTTACTTTTGCTTCAAAAAGTCGAAAATAAAAGAATATTTACAAAATTATTAATTTACTGAAAGGAAGCAAAACAATATATATACATTCTGACATAATAAAAAAAATAGTACTTATAATGACTATGAATGTATTAGTACTGCAAAAAAATTTGATGATTAATTCATCAATACTAAATTAAGAAGAAATTTAATAATTACTAGTGACTCCAATACGCTTGTCTTGTAGAGAAAAGTTTTTCAAAGGAAGGTTTGATTTTAGATAATGTACTCAAAGTTTTTTTTCTTTTTTATATTTAGCTGAGATCTATATTTTGTCTTTAAAACATCCACGACAGAAAATCCGTTTCTACAGAAGTAGGATGTTGGAAATGTAGGATTATACTTTAGAAATGGATGATTGAGGAAATAAATATTTAATTTATTTAAAAATTATTTTGCAATCTGTTCCAATTTAAAAATTAGAAAGGAAAAGTAACATAATATTTATCCTATTGCTTAAAAAAGTAAATTTAAGCATAAATATAAAAATAAAATATCTAACACATAAGCAAAATTTAGTACTTATCTTGATATTTTGTATGGTTTCTAAATAAGGTTGTATTGTAACTTAGTGTCAAGGTATATTATTATTGCTTTCAATTCCTTGTTATTGTAAGGGGGGAGGGAAGAGGCTCGAGGACAATTTTGATTGAAAATTGGGTCGCAAATATTGAAAGTTTGAGAAGCAATGGCTTAAAGTGCAAAATATTATATTTCCCCAAAATTCCTGCATCTCATTAAATAATAAAGAGTATAGAATATTTTACTTATTAAAGAAAAATGTCTCCAAGGGAAAATGAACTTAAAATGTGTTCGGAGTAATAAAATAACGTTAACAAAAATCGAATCAAACTGGATTCCTTTATAATTCCTTCATTCCCTGCTAATTCTTGACGATAAATATTTAGATAAATTAAAGCCAGAAACTTTTGCAAAAAGTTTTGAAGAGAGTATTTTTATAAGAGAGTATAATACAAAATAATTCAATAATATGGATTGGTAGATGTCATTTATATATAAAAATTATAAATGTTTAATAGCATATTGATGTCAAAAGACTGAAAGTTCGAGTAAAACCTAAGTTTGAATCACATTAGTTATATTGTACTACAATGGCATAAGAAAAAAAAATTACAATTTTCTTAGCTGTATGATACTACATATTTTCAAAGAAATAAAACTGGATATTTACCTTTTAACTTTCTAACGTTATTTTAACTTTTTTAAATGTTAAAAATAACTGCGTTTTAACATTATAATAGACGATATCATTGAATATAATCTGAATAATTGAATAAATTGTTCTAAATAAATTTACTTATTTAAAACTATTCTTTGTCCCATGTAAATGTGGTATAATTTTCTTAGAAGCACAACAGGAATGCATAGTTCGTTTCGAGTTATTTCTGATAGTTTTTTAGACAATTAACCACTTTTCTACAACAAGTCATTCCTTACAAAATTACATAATCGGGGCTTGTATACAATGTACTGTGCTATAATGGGAAATTAGAATTACCTATTGTTTATGAAATTATTATTATATCTTACCTCTATCTTAGATAGCAATTTTTTGATAAAATTGTCTTGGTTGTCTTGATTTTGTTTCAGAAGGGAGTTTTCTTTCAGCAAATCTTGTTGCTGTTCCAGCTATAATATGAAAAGAATTAGCCTTTTAGATCTTACTAACAAGTAATATAAAATTTTTAAAAAATCAATTCCTACTTTGAATGGATGAATAGAAAGTAATTATATATATATATATATATATATATATATATATATATATATATTGTTTAAACATTGTATTATATATATACATTGTTTAAACCTGCAATCCTGGTTCCTAAGGCCAGGAGTTTGCTCTAGTATTTCTGTGGCTAAATCTATTCTATCACGACTATAGTTATCTTAGGTATATAACTATTTTTGTATATTTTTGTAATATATATATATATATATATATATATATACATAAGAAGAGAGCGAACTAATAGTAGGAATTAAAAAAAAAGCATGATTTGTCTGCATCGTTGAAACAATGCCCGGTTTGGCTAGTTTGGCTGAAAAACAGGTTTTCAACGTCAACTTTTGTCATTGTTTTAAGAGTTACATTTCTACAACAATGGAGATAAATCTAAGGTGGCGTCAAAAACCAGTAATTAATTAAATTAAATTAATTAACTGGTAATTAACAAATTAACATTTGAAAAAACTATATTAACATCAAGTGTAATTCACTACAAGTTTGAAAAAATTTATTTGAACTTGATTGGATGAGTAGAAAGAATTTTATTAACGATTGAAAATTTGAAGAAGATATATATATATATATATATATATATATATTCATAAATATATATATAGAGAGAGTGTGAGCTAATAGTAGAAATTGGAAAATGAATTTCAAATGTTTTTGCAATTACTTTTTGTGTACATAATGCGTATGAAGGGTTTATTTTTTTAATACAGCCTATTCCTGCTGTAAAAAAGTTAAAATTAAAGTGCATCGTCAGCTTATCCTACAACTGAAATTCCTTATACTTGGTTTTTAAATATAAGAATAGTTAAAATTATCTCTTAAGAGTACATGCAGAATGACCTAGAAATAATGGTGGTATTCTCGTAATAATATATTTATATTTATTGAAGGAAAAAAAACACACATGTTTTAAATATTCTAATTGGAGAGTAAAATTCAATAAAAACATTGCTTGTAAAACATTTTAAACGTTTTTTTTTTAATTTCAAATAAATTTTTTTTGTCTAAACCAGATTTTATGTCAATTGTTTCACAGGAAAATCTTCTGCATGCTATATTATAGTTGCAAATATTACTTTTACCGTGGATACTAGAGCGACATGAACTGAAAAGGATTTTATATAAGATGTTTACTTCAGATTTCTCTAGGCAATGACTTACAATTATTCAACCTGTCGTTTTTGTCCTAATTCATAGCATATTTTCAAAAGAAGGGAATAGGAACATAATAGTATTTGCAACTCCTTTTTCATCAGCATTTGCCATTTTCCGTCTCCAGTGGATTTTCAATTCACAAGCTTCGTGGTTGATGATGCTCATGTAATACGCGAGTTTTAAACCTGTGATTTCAACATATACATTTAATAGAGATTAATAAGATCGAATGGAAAGTGAGGTCAAGGTTTTCTAATTGTTTGATATGGAAGATTAGAATGAGTAACTGGAGGAGATGTTTTTTACTTAATTGAGTCTTCGTGGTACTCACATTTTGTGTTTAGGGAACCACTCACTGGCACGGACGGACAGAAAAACATTACCTTATTTTTGAATAAGTTTGTACTTGATAATAGTTTTTAAAATGATTTTTCCTATCACAAAAATTAAGCGCTATAAATTTTTTATTCTTAAAGATAATATTTTGATATATTTGGTTTTTGTCTGTAGGTAGAGATTCTTCTTTAGTATATTCTTGAATCAAAGCTATTGAAATTCTTTGAAGCTTCATGAAGTTTCGATGAATCTAATGAATATGTATAGTGTGATTCCAAACCCTTCTTTTGAAATTGCCATTCATTTAAATCTAAGATTATTCGATTTTGCAACAGATGATGTAATGAATCTTGAAGGTTGAATCTGATTTTGCTTGAAGGTTAAGCCCACTGTAATTTAATTTACTGTAATGCCCAGTTAATATCTGTTAAACTATGTTAATTGAATAAATTCGGATCTTTTAATGGAACAGATATACCGTTTTATCCTTTGATCTGATGAAACACTTGAATAATTAGTTTCTTAAAAAATCTTATCAATATCTCCATTTTTCTCTGATTATTAGGATCCGTAAAGTATTTCAGTTACACCGTTTGGCCTTTTATTTCTTTCAATCCCGTGAAGATAAAGTTTTCTATGGGTCTGTCACATATAAGCATAGTGAAGAGATTTAGAAAAAAATGTATCTTTTCTTCTTATGTGAGTAATCATTGAAGAGAATCAGAATATGAAAATGTAAAAATGACACCTTTACTAGTTGTACTCAAATAAGAGACAAAATGAACTGGAGGAGATTCAATGTTAAGATTAAACAAACAACGCGATATAAATATAATTTTTTTTATGCCATCCTAAATTTTCATGTAAATTATTAATCGAAATGCATACACTGAAGAGTCAAAAGTCATGGGATAACAACATGAAAGTATTCAGACAAAATAGCATTGCGTAAGAGATTTATAAATGATCAGTCAATTTTCAGGGTTTTTATTTAGAAAAAGGCAATTCATATGAAGAGCTTTCCGATGTGATTAAGGCCGCACTAAGAAAATTGGCAGGTTTTGAATGCGAAAAGCTAGTTAGAACTAGATGTATGGTATATTCTGAAACTGTTAGGAAATTCAACATCCCTAAATATACAGTGTCAACAGCGTGCCGGGAATATATAATCTTAACCATGGATAACACAGTGGTCGACTTTGTCTACCTAATGACTGAGACTAACGACATCAGCGTAGAGTAATCAGCGTTATCACGCAAACAAAACTATGTTAAATAGTAGTGGCTATTAATGTAGGACGTACGAGGTATGAGCCTATGAAGACAATACAGTAAAATTTGGTGTTGATGGAATCTGTCAACAGAATACCGACTTGATTACCTTTGTTAACAACACGACATCATTTGAAAGGCCTCTGCTGGACTCGTGATCGTCATTGGCTGAACCCATGTTGACTCGAAAAATGTTACTTGATCAGATGAGTCATGATTCCAATTGGTAAGAGCTGATGACAGGGTTTGATTGGAGTGCAGGCACACGAAGTCATGGACTCAGGTTATCAACAAAGCATTGTGCAATCTGGTATTGGCTCTATGATTGGTTGGTTGTTTTTAAATGACATGAATTGGATCCTATAAACACACATTAACTGGACATATTTATATTCAGTTACACAGAAACCCTTTACAGCCATTACTTTACTTAAACAACAATGGTATTTTCCCGGATGACAATGTGCCATGTCATCTTCTAAAATCCTTTACGATTGGTTTGAAAAATATTCTGGACAATTAGAAAGAATAAATTGACCACCAAAATCATTCTATATGAATACCAATGAACATACATAGGACATTATCGAAACGTCATTCACGTACGAAATCTTGCACCACGGTTATGGATTTCTGTAGAGACTGAATAACTTCAGGCGACTTTCGACTACTTGATGAGTTAATGCTGCTTGAAGTTTGCAAATAAAGGTCTCATACGATATTAAAAGGTACTACATGACTTTCGGCACTTCAGTAAATATTTTGAAGCTCAAAATTCTTTATTTTCATTTTCTCATAAATATGGGTCGAATTCCACCATTACTTTTCGGGGAATTTGTATATGTGAATAAAAAAAAAGTAAATCATAGCATACCTCTTATTTTAAAGTTTTTGTCTAAAAGAAGAGAGATCACTTTTTGCATTCAAACTCACACACATACAGATTTCAGTAATTTTCCTTCCTTCTGACCAAAATTATTTGAAAGGTTAATTCAGGTTTTTTAAAAAGGGGCGCTTCAAAAAAATAAAAAAGGGTTCTTTTTTCTTCAAAAAAGGAGCTCTTCTTTTTCTTCTTCAGTGAATTTGTATTCGGAAAAATGACTTCTACTTACAAACAACTTTCAACAATCTCAAGGATTCATATGATATAAAGAGACTAAATCAGCTCATATCTATTTTTAAAAAATGCCCTTTAACTAAAAGATGACTGAATTCTTAATAATATAATATTTACTTTATTTTTTATTAGTTTAAAATATTTCAACATACAAGAGTCAATATTGAAAATGAGTAGTCTGGAAAAGTTCTAATATTTTTGATTACTCATGGATTTGATTTACATATAAAACTTCGTAAAAAAGCGTCCATATTGATATTGAGGAAAATAAGGTTATTTATCTGCTGTTCATGGTTCTAATTATTCTTTTTTTCATATTTTTTTGCTTAGGATAAAGTTCATGGCCATTTATATTCTCGTTAAAAATTTTGTTTTTGCTGCTCATTTAAAGATACATTAAAGATTCATTCATTAAAAATTCTACAGATTCATAGCATATCTGTATAAATTTTCTTTTTTTCAAGTATAGAAGAATGTTTTACAGAAACAATTTCCTTAGATTCTTACATATTTTGTTCGCAGCTAATTTCAAGTATTAAAACAGATTTTCACTTTTTTTTTTAACGCAGAATTATAATTCATTGAAATATTTGCATAAAAAAGTAGTTAAGTTAGCATCTCCAAAATCTTGGACATATAGAGTTTCAAACTGATTTTGATGCATAACATTAAATAATAGTTAAATTACATATTTTTTGTCACTACTTCTTGAATTTTAATCAACACATTTTCTTACTTGTAATCTTAAAATATGGAGCGTTTCACTCCTTTGAGATTTTTTGATGAATTTGGTTTGTGTGATACAATTTATTTCTGTATATAATACTGTACTGTAATGTTCTGTAATATATACTGTGTTTACTGAAACTAAGGGGTGGGGGAATCCCCTGAACGTTTAACGGTGGACCAACGCCTATTGCACAGATTATACAACTGTTCATACTCAATTGCTCAAACAGTGAAACTGCAAATTTGTAACCATAATATTGAACAGGACTGGCTGCCTTTTATTATTGTTCTCATGTGTAAGATAAGAAAATAAATTCATTACATCATCACGAAAAACATTTTTATATACATAGAGAGAAAACAGTTTTATAAAATCACTTATTTACTTAGCCGAAATATTCTATGTGTACGCCTATCTCCACTCATTTTTGTCTCAATTTAAGAAACAACTTTTAATATGATTAAAAAATGGAAGTAAGTAGTTTACTCTTTTTTTTCAATGTTTATTATGAGAAATTTTCCTGAAATGGCTTAGATCAAAGAAATTTTCTAAATATGTCTTTCACAATACCTATGAGTATTAACATTAAATATTTACAAAACAATATTTAGTTATTGCAGGTTTTTTAGATAAATGGGGTTTTACAAATTAAAAATTAAATATCATTACAAAAATTATTGTGTAATGAGAACCTAAAAAAAATACTAGAATCTTTGAGTATACTAAAAGGATGGTTTTCCTTTACTGACATCAAACTAAGTTTAAGATTAAAAAACTAAGTTTTACGTCATAATAAAACTAAGTCAATTTTTGAAACCTAAGTAATCAGAAGAATGGCAGAAAGTTTTAATCAAAATATTAAAAAATTTTGAAGAAGATTTTTGAGTAAAGTTTTACAAGATAAAATGTTGTTTTAAAATATTGACTTGTTTATTGTTCTTAAAGTTTTTCTGGGGAATGAGTTAGAAGAAAATAATACCATTTTAAAATAATTATCTGCAATAATAAGAGCTTATATTTGTGACAAAACTTCGTGCTAGGAAAATAAAAAAAAACTTATTTAAAAGGTAAAGGACATTAAAATTTTTGGCATTTTTAATTTTTATAGCAAAATAACACTACGTTTTAAAGTTTGAAATTTTTCATAAAAATAATGTTCATCATTAGTTTATTTCATAATATGATTTAAGTTTTGCAATGTAATAAATGGATGTAACTTTATTTTTAATCCTTAATTATACCGGTTCTTGCACAACCATTTCATACTTTAATTCAACTCTTTTATAATGTATTTCAAATGAGGAGTTAGCTCTTTTAAATAATGGAATTAATTTGTTTTCAAGATTATACATAAATACATATGCAACAAATGTAATATAATTTAGGTATTTCTTTCAATTCCAATTTTTTTTCTGAAGAAAAATTGACATTGACAATTTTTCTAAGTTACCACATTCAATATATTCAAAACACAATTACGTAGTATTATAAATTTAGTTCTGGATATACCTTCACAACTCATTCCAATTTCTTTTTCAAACATTCTGTAAATTGATGTTTGACAGCATTTTATAAAGACAAAATTAAGTTTCATCATTCCACTTGAGCGTCTTTTTATGAACAATCATTCACGAGATAATCAATCCAGAATCTAATGCAATTTAAATAAGCGTGTTGATGGAATTACTTCAGCACGTAATATACATTTGTGATGAGTCTTTCGGCAAAAAAGTTACACAGTTGTGTAAAGTGCAACAGACATGAAATGTGCGACAAAATACCGAAAAGTTTTTCACTGAGTTTGTTCACCAACCAGCTCGAAAATTGTTGTTGCTCATAAATTTGATTAAATGAATGATTTTTTCATTAATTTTTCATTATTGTCTTCAAGTTTTTTTATGGTGCACATTAGTCTTTTCACATGTCTAAGATTGTTTGTTTCCACACATCTGTAAATTTCCAGCAGTGGTTATTTTTTAAGTTCTGATCCTCTGTGTACTATAATCTTTAAAATATCTTCTTATTTTCAAGCTAAATTTTTTCTTTAGCCTTGAAGATTATTTCCAGTTCACAATGAGGATATAGTTTGTTTCTGCAACATATGATTCGAGAAAATTTGCATAAAACTCTATAAAAGTGCATAATTTTCAAGCATTAGGCAAAATAGTTATTAATATTTGCCTTTTTGTTTTTAGCTGTAATACCTTCTGAAGTTGATATGTCAGAAGGAATTGCATGTTTAAAAGTATACAATTTTTAATTCTGAAATTTCCAAATGTATCATAGGAATAATAATATACACATGGAATATCATATTTCATATAATACTTAAGGAAGTTATTGATACAGCACAGCTTATTCATTTGATATTGAATTTACTATTGTATTTCATTTATTTTGCATAAGGAATAAATTACACTATAGTTGATGCAAAACTGAATTTCAGTATAATTGATACCGACTGTATATAATCTAAACCGAGTTGAAATTAGCAAAATTCTTTCTTCTAAAATTTTTCTTATTCAATTTACATTGCATAATAATAGGAATAGACTGTATTGAAGCAAATATGAGTTTTTTTTAACAAGTTTCATTTAAATGAACGATAAATCATCTTTCATTTGGATTATTCACAATTCTTCCCTACCGAGTAAGCCTTTATCACTCTCTCTAAGTCGAGAAGCATTCTTGTTAAGTAGCCACGCAATGCAATGTCCGCTTCAGAATCACCCGGATTTGTTTCCATTTCTGTAAGAACCTTCTTAACAGATCCACTTATCTGAAACAAATAAAGAATGGTAAACTAGAGATAATGTATAAAATAATAATAATAAACAAATGTTACTTGAGAAAAATAACATGCTACTTTTACGTAATTTTTTAAAAATAAGTTAGACATCTTATTGCAAATTTAGGCTGTTATTTTGAAATATTTCAATTACTTTAAAGTAAAAGTACATGCTTAGAAATATATGTTTTTTTACATCTATAGTGATTTTACTTTATGTATATTTTACGTCCTTATGATTTATTCTGTGTCATTAACTATATGTATCACATTTTTATTCTTTTCATCTTACATTTTTAGTAGAAAAATTATTTAATATATTTAACATCCTGTTAAAGGATGGAATTATATATAAGACGTATACAAATAAGTTCTTAAAATTGCTGCATTTGAAGTATTAGAAAAATACCCGTACCGTTTAATTTTTGCACATAGTCAAGACAAAATGTTACGTGAAATCTGTTCGGTATTGTTATTTTTATAGTATATCGTGACTTTTTTTTACAGAGAATATGGAAAAATGGTACAGTATTAATTAAAAAACATATATACACACATAAACGCACATAGAAATTGATTAAAATATCTTTCATTTGATTAATTTTGTTTTATCGCCCCCCCTCGCATGTGAAAAATGTATTTACTTTCTTGCATAAAAATTGTAAATAGTCCAACAATTCCAAATAATAATAAATATAACTATTTGTTTATAGTACTGTGAGATAGCTGCATGAATTCTGAACATTGTTTCATAACTGTTGTTTCTCATTTTCATTGTGATACTGTGATTCTGTAAGAAATTGAATGCAAATATAAAATTAATTTTTGGATTTCTCGACTAGTATTTCTTCCATATTTATGGTATAATCTTTTATAATTTTTTTTCTAAACCACTTCTTTATTTCAATGAAATCTTTTAATAGTGTTTTAGTAAAATCTAATACATGCAACGATTTTCAAAATTTTCTATTTGGAAAGGAAGAAATACAGAGTTTTTCTGAAGATGTATGCTTCAGTAAAAGTCATTTCATGGTTATCACAAATAGATCATGAACAAACTGTAAAAAATGGAAATAACGAGTTGAATATACTGTACAAACAACAAAATTATAAATGCATTTAAAGTAAATGTGTGCATATTACAAGGATGTGTGAAATATTTCACCAAACAACCTCTTTATAAAAATTCCTTAGTGTAAGCAAAGGATTAAACTACTCCATGGTTTGTCAAAGTACATTCTGGAGTTTATCGATTGAAAATATATAAACAATGTGTACTGCCATAAAACTCCGAGAAAGTGTGATATAGAGAATGGGGGTCATGAATGTCAACTTGAATCTTCATTCGTGACGATTAATTACCTCGGTTTGACACTCAGTGCTTTTGACGAAAGGATCCTCCGTCATAACTGAGTTTTCATCCGAATCTTCTCGAACAGCCATCATACGGCTCAAGCGGCCTTTGGGGGGTGAAGACAATTTCTAAAAAATAAATTTTTTCATGTTAAGAGATTCACAAAATTATTTTTTTCTATTGTTTACAATATAATTTACAAGCTTTGTTTGTAAAATTTTTAAACTGCATTTTTAAACGAACTTTAACCACAAATGTGTCCGAAAAAAAAGTGTGTGGAATTTTTATATGTGTAAAAAGAGTGGAATTTTTCCCCTTATACTGAAAAAACTTTGTTTTCTATGTGGGATTCATCATTTTATGATTTTGTTTTATTTCGAAAACTCTTAAAGGTGATCGGAAGTTGTTATGGTCGGTTATATAAACAAATAACAAACACTTGGTTTTGTTTATAATAATTTTTGAATTTAATAATTATGTCTGGTTTTAGTTTTTTCCCACTCTAAATGTTAATTAGTTTCTTTGAAATTAGATTTTTTAGTCATAAATCAAAAATTTAATACAATTTCTTGGTGTTGACGAGTTTTCAAAAGAGAGTGAGAAGAGAAATTTTAATGTGCCAAATTTATATGAAAGCAGTTAAAGTTATTTATTGCTAAATTCTACACAGGAAAATCAATTTAAAGACTTATTTACGCTAAAAAAACATAAATACTCTATTTTTTAAATAGTAGAGCTAATTACATATAACTTTATTAATGTCTGTTTTTAAATAAAATTTTGATTTTAAGACTCGTTTGAGTTAATTACGAAGACTATTTAAAAATGTGTATAGAACTAAATATATTACAGACAAACTGCTTTTTGATAAGATGCTTAGTTGACCTCTTAACACACTCTTTATTTGCAATGTAAAATAATTATTATCTTATACCTAGATAAATCCACTTTCTTACAATAATTTTTCATTTGTACGAACAAAGTTTTATACATGTACTCCAAGCTTAATTTTAAACAATTAAAACAATTTTCATATCACTACAAAACGATGCTTCAGTTACGATATGTGCATTTATTAAATCAAAAACAGTTATCTTGAATAAATTAAAAATATCCATTCATTTGTAAATCATATTAAATTTAATAAGCTAAGTTTTTATGCTTTGTTAAAAATAAAATTGTTTTCAAATTTATACAATTCCAGTATAAGCAAAAGTTTGAATACAAACGTGAAATATAGCAAAAGTATTTGCCAATTGTTTTCAGTTTGTGCTAAGAACTTGCCAATATAAGGACGATAATGTGCATATTGTTAAATTAAATAAGTAGTTAAATCATGTTTACAAATAAGAATTAAAAGACTGAAATAATATTTTTAGGTAAACAAATGAATGCATATGGTATTTCAGTTACAAAAAGAAAAATGTTTAGATCCGATAAAATATTTATATCAGTAACGTCTCTTACAACTTGCTCTTTATCAGAATCATCCGGTTTTTGTTCCAAACTTGGTGGAGGAACATTCTCACTTGAAGGAGATGGTGTAAGAGAAGATGCATTGAGACGAGGTCTTGACTGAGCTTTGGTTGTTGGGGGTACGTCTTCACTCATCTTGAAACCAAGAGTGCGTGAGAATTGTTCCAAATAAACTCGATTAGAGACATTTTCTTGAAGCTGATCACTATTTTCATTTCTAAGGTCCTCTTCTACATTAAAGTTTTGGTTATTTCCTTTAGTAGAAGTTCCTGCCTGATTCTTGAAGAAAAAGAAAGAAAAAATGGTAGTACACAAAAGAGACAGATTCAGACATGGATGCAAAATAAAGGTTTTTAAGTATGAATTGTACAAATTATAGTATTAAGTTAAATTAAACAATGTTTGTTGAGAAATTTTTATCTTTTTATAATTACTTCCTGATTCCCGGTGATCAAGTGGTAGGGTATCGCTCTTATATGCCACAGGTCCGGGGTTTAAACCTTGGGCTGGGCGACTAAGCCTTTCATCCCTTCAGTCGGTCGATAAAATGAGTTTCGAGCTTGCTTGGGAACTAAACTATGGGGGTTTAGTGTGAGACTGACAACCGGGCTGGAAAATCTGCTCATGCAACCCAATGCATAAGGTCATGAAACTGAAATAGGCACAGTAGGCCTTGGCCCTTCCTGTGCTGTTGCGCATCTGAGTTTTTCTAGGAAATATACTAATAATGGAACTAAACCCAGAATTTTGAAGTACTTGATCTCCACTTGAAGAAATAAAACGAAAATATTACTACTAGTAATTAACTAAGCCGATTGTTGATACTTTATTATTAAATAAATAACACAGCGATTCCTGAATATAATTGAAAATTTTAATATACTAAATTTTTAAAGGAGTTTTCCAGTCATTGAAATGCATAAACAGTTTATTCTTTTAGAAAATAAATAGTTGAATAGAACCTAATCAGTCTCCAAAAGTTATTGTATAGATTAAGGCTTCCTTTGTTCAATTTTAAACAACCAAATAAGCCTGAGACACTTTTTCAGGCATAAATATGAATATATATGAGCTTATATGTAAATTGTCTATATATTACTCAAAATACCTATAGACATATCTATACAAATACTTATTTACCACATTAAGACTTCAGTACATTATTGGAATTATTACTATTACATTATTGAAAAAAAAATGGGGAACACGTTGTATATATAACTAAGAATTATTTCATAAAAGATTTTAAGTCACATCACGATTAATATAAGGTGATATTTAATTCTTTCAAACCCTCCTTTACTGATAATTTCATGTCTTTTAAAAATAAAAATTTTCCCCGCAACAATATACATTTTTCTTGTTAAATGATACATTATAGAAATTCATATTTGATTTTTCTTTTCTGCACTGCAAGCGATGGCACATAATTTTTTTCTGATATTTTTGAATTTTTACAGTGTTTCCTCAGATCATTACTGAAGTCATAAAATTACAATAAATTGAAGTATATATTTTGCGTTATTTGAAGATGAAGGTAAAAACAAAATTTACAACATAAAGAAGATACCAGACATGCAGTAAAGCAAATACGAACTTCCTCTATATTTGACAGAAAAAAGTAACAAAAGATTATTTTTATTTAAAAATAGAAGGAGGGTTGCATAAAACCAACTGCTGGATTTTATAAAACTTTCCTTGTAATTTTATGATCTTTACTCATTAAATGGTGAATTGGAAAAGATTAAGAATTTGGATTTAAATACAATATTTTTAAAGAAAATTTTAATAATAAAAAAAATCAGATCAAGTAAATGCAAGTTTCAAATCTTGATTTATGTTTACTGTAATGTTAAAAATGTTTCACAAACTAAGCTATTTGAAATAAATAAATTATAGTTTAAAAAACCTAAAAAACACGCTTTATGGTTAATCGAGCTAAAAAGTGAAAAAAAAAAATTCTTAATATAGAATACAGTGATTGACGAGAAAACTAATGTCATTGGTGTAAAAGCATGGGGAGATCGATATTAATTGTTATGATTTCTTACTAGTTCTATTATGAAATCCTGAATAAGTGTAAAATGTAGTATAAAGCACCACCGCGCTTTTACCCCAATGACATTAATTTTCTCGTTAAATCATTTATTCTTACATTAAAATTTTTTTTAAACTTTTTGTTCGATTAACCACAAAGCGTGTTTTTTAGTTTTTTTAAAACTATAATTTATTTTTTATTTTTTAGTTCGATCTACAGTAAAAACAAGTATTTTTTTAGTTTTTTTAAACTATTATTTATTCATTGATGAACTTAATCTTAAAGGCGTCATTTTTTTAGAATCTGGAATACCCATTGGCATCCTATCAGTGCCTTGATAAGGCATGGTTTGCAAAATGTAGGATCAGCCAACTGAAGGAAATCTGGAAGAGCTAAGTTTGAAATATTTCATTCGAAAGAAGGTGTTAAGTCAAAGATATTTTTTCTCAATATTCTCTCTGAAATTTACATTAATCCGGTGACCTCAGAATCAATTCTCAGTTGTTTTTGTAAAATGAAACAATGGATGTTTCATTCCTCAGATCCAACAAGAGAATTTTGAAAAAAAAAAAAGACTTTACATGAACGAGTTTTTTTTTTAATTTCCATTTTCAGAAAAACTAGGCAATTGTTTATATTATGGTAAGAAATTGTCGACGCACATTTTCTCGCTTTCTTATGGTTGTAACTTAATCTTTTAGTCACCAAATCTGGAAATGGTATATGGAATTAGTCACCAAATCTGGAAATCGTTATTCCTGATGATCCTGATCAAGACAATGGAACAAAATTATTAAATTAACAAGTGTGCAAAATTTCAAATTAATCTGAACTTTTGAAGTGGGCAAAAATAGAGTTCAAAGATTCCGTTACATACAAAAGAAACTTATAAAAGCTTGTTAAAAACAAGATTAGTTTTCTGCTTAATGATCCATTCCATTAAGGTGGTACCGAGAAACATGCATTCCGAATTTCATTTGATGACGCTTTGTAATGTTAAACCTTTTTCTTATCCTGAATTGGTGCTCAATGAACGAGAATCTAATTATCTATCTTTTAATTTACATTGGGAAGCATCGACTCTCTTGAGTCAGTATTAGAAAGTGAAAGAAGGAAACACTTAATTACTTGAATTTCTATTTGAGTCTCTTCGGCTTTTTTATCATCCATTACTTTCCGAAGAAGTACTTTCTTCAAGAGAGGTAACTCTGAAGATGTATCGGTTAATCGGCCTTTAAGAGCTACAGGAGACTTCTTTCCATCGAGAGATGGTTCTTTCTTTGGCGACTTTTTTGGGGATTTGGGAGACGAAGGAATCTTAGGAATGACAGACGTTAGCATTGAAAAAGTGCTCTTAGACTTCGGAGATAGAGGCTGAAATAAAGATTTTAAATTATTGAAGGTACATTAAAGTATATCTAATAAGAAACAGTTAAAATTGATCAATGAAAATGCAACTATACAATTGTATATACTATGGGAATAATTGATAATTTTTTCAACAGAAAGTTTCTAAGAAAATATATTTTTGACCTTACAAATTTAAGGAGTTGCATGAAAAATAATTAAAATTATTTATTTACTTGAATTATTAATCAGTGGAGAATTAAAACATACGTTTTAAGCAGTACTAAGTGTTTATTGAAAAAGAATCTGAATTTTTAATTTTATCTGGTTTTTTGTTGATATTTTAATAATAAACAAACTTCATAAAGTATATTTTAAAATATAATTTTTCTTATTAATAATCTACAGCAGCGACGAACTTAGAGCATAAAATTAGTTATACTTGAAGTATAAAGCTTGCGACTAAGGCCATAATCTTTAATCACTCTTATCTTTATTTATATAGGGTGTCCCGAAACGGAACGGTAATAGAGCATGAGGTAAAAAGTGGGGTCATATCTATCCTAGAAAAAAAGACACCCCAGTAATTGGTTTGACGCAATGAGGACGAGCACATTTTTGAAAGTGGGAAAAATTGACAGCCTCCATAACATCATACGCTATTAGGAACCACAAATTTCCCTATTTTACCTTGACTTTTTCACTAACGTCATATTAAATAACCGTACTATTAATCTCAATCACAAATAGGACAAAATGGTTTGCTGGTTTAGTTAAAATTAACGTAGTTTGTGTAAGTCGGGATTTGAGAAAAAGATGTCTTCTAGATTTGACCCTCCATAAAAAAAAAGCCATTACACACAGCTCCAGGGCAGTTTCTCAAAAGTTGGCCCATTTAGCTAAGATTTCAAAATGGTACAACACTTGTTATTTTCTACGCATAATAAACATAGAGAATTTTTTTATTTGCAGAACATCTTTATCTTAAAAATACATCTGTTGGGATCCTCCATCACATTATTAAGTACTGTGACCGCAAATTCAACAGTTTCACAGTGATTTTTACTAAAGTGATCTTTCATAGCCGTGATATTAATCACAGCCACAAATGGAGAAAAAACATTTGCTGTTTTAGTGAAAATTAACATAGTTAGAGCCGGTTTGAGAAAATGGTGTCACTTAACTTTGATGCAGAATAAAAAGGAAAACATTACATAATGCTCTAAAATGACCCCATCTAGTGACAATTCAAAATTTCATTACATTTCTATCCATAACAATCATAGCCAATTTGTTTTCTTTTCCAAAAAATGACTTTAGTTTTAAAAACTGAATTTTAAGTGTGTAACTCAAATCAAGTAATAAATTTAAAAGTAAAATATTTTTGTAATACCTTAATGAATTACATTTTTGAAGTATTCGTCTTCTACTCTCAAAGATTCTGAAAAATGAACAGTGATCACGTGTACGGTAGACAGAGTAATAGAGGGAGACAGTTTGTTGTTATCATTGATGTTTCTGATTTAATGTCAAAGAAAATTGACATTGATAACATTTCCCCTCCCCTGAAGTACTTAAAGGTGACATTTCCAAGATAACGTGCTCACACTACAATCATTATTTTAAAATTAGTTGAATTTTTCCAACCTGTTGCTCTTCTTTTCCTGTCAGATCTTTTTCCTTTTTAGACGTCTTTTTATCTTCTTCATCCTGAGAATGATCTGTGCTTCTAAATATTCCTATGAAACAAAAAATAAAGTTTGAAAAAATTGCCCTTAAAATTATTTTAATAGCTTCATGCACAAAATAAGCTGAGAAATTAAGTGCTTGAAGTAATATTCTTCTCAAGAGATTAAATCATTGTACGAACTATCGACATATAGGCAACATTTTTTTTCTAAGAATGCAAAAAAAAAATTATATATATTAATGAGAAAATTTAAATTAACATTAAGAAAAAAAATTTCTTTTAAAAAATATTTTCTATTTTTGAAATTTTTTTAAAAATAGTTAAAGTGGCATATTTTAAACATAGAAAATATGGTTTGGAGAAGGATTTCAGTTGTTAGAGAACAATAAATAAGATAAGAATCTCTTTTTATATACACACTCACATTAAAAACCAATGCATAATGAAATAAACAACTCTTCAAGACTTTGTGAAAAAGAAAATGTTTATAAGTGCTCAAAAACGAGATCTGTATAAGTTAAACACATCTCTCATTTGTTGGTTTTAATTAGATAACAGAGGTTACTTGTAAAGGATTCCATATTTTCTGAAGATGAAAAGAATGGTTTACGAATACTAGCTTTTTTTCCTCCAATAAGTTTTCATCAAAGTTGAGTGATAACAACATTTCAAGGAGATAAATATGCTGAATACGAACAAACAAAATTACCAAGAAATATGGCTTTTCCTTTCTTTATAAACTTTTAAAAGTTTCAAAAGTTGTAAAATTCTGTTGAAACTTATAATTATTAGATGTTTGATATAAAACTGTATAAAAATAAAGGTAACTGTATATTAACATTTAAAATTATTCTCTAATGAAAGCCGAAGTAAAACTACATTCTATATGGCGTGGAGAATTCAATGGAATTTTATCGTAAACTAGAGTATTGCGCCACATTAAATGTTCATTTCAGAATTAATGTGTGCGGCAAATTAAATCAAATTGCATCCCAAAATGTTTTACTAATGTGGTCTGAAATATTGGCTTGCCAAGTATCAGGTCAAAAAATAATCTTCGTCATTTGATTATGGTTCGATTTCATAAGATTTTCTCACAATAGTTGATTGAGTATTTTATACTGTCATCCTAATTAGGGGGAAAGCTCTTAGCCAGTCTTCCAAGCTCTTGACATTATTAAGGTTCTTTTTCTTTCATTTCAAAGATTTTAGAAACGAATTCTTTGAGTGATCCGCGAATTATCAAAATGAAATCAATTGAAGTTTATTTTTCAGGTTAAATTCAAAAACAAAAATTCATAAAACAGTCGATTCTTTACATTGTAGTTTCGTGTTAACATTAATTAGTACAATTTATTGTAAAAATAATATAAAAATTTTTTGAGTAATTTTCAAGATAATAAGCTTCGATCCTCATAGATTTTAAATATACGAAAAAAATTCCAATATTTTTTTCTCTTCAATAAAATTTTTTAACGGTGTATTTCAGAATCCTATTTTTAGTGCTATTAAGAATATTTATTTGATGAGTTAGTTTTGAGTATAAAATAATTAAATTAAAGCTCCAAACAAAATATAAATCTATAATTTCCTTTATTATATATAATTTTCTATTATTAATATTGTCCCATTATTTATACTTTCTCATTGTTTATACTTTCCCATTATATTTATAATTTCCAATTTTACAAAAAAAAAGGGGAGGGGGAGAGAAATTCGTTCTGGAGGAAAGAATAGGGAAAATATTATAATCAGTCTTTTTTATTGAAAAGTATTACCGTAAAATCAAGCGTATAACCTGCACTTTTAACACAAAAAATAGGATTGAAACTTACAAGTGTGCGTTATACGTAGGGTATAAAAATGAGAGTTTTTTTTAAAAGTAAATAGATGATCATAGAAAAAATTACACTTCTACATAGATCGAAATACTGTTTATTTAAAAGAAATGACAATCCTTTTATGAACTTAAAAAGAGTTGTGTAGTTTAAAAGAGTATATATTATTTTTAAAAAAGCCTGAGATAATACTTCGAATAAAAATGACTCCACTTTTACATTTCAGGTTTCCTCGTAAAAAAAGGGAGTGCTTGTTTTCGGTTAATATACCTAAAAATTAAAAAAATCAGCTTGGAAATATTGGTGCGCGTGATACGCCGGTGTGTGCTATACACCAGATTTCACGGTACATTAAAACAGTTTTCACTTGGTTAAAATTAAATAAAAAGGAGTCTTAAGAAAGGACTAATTAGAAAAACTTTGTGATAAAAGATCATAACTGAAAATAAATGTTAAATATTTTGTGGATTAATAGTTTTATCAAAGTAATACAATAAGAAAGAAATAATTTATGCATGTATAATCCTGAAATTTATTTGAAAACACCTTGGCAATTTAGTCAGATTTGAGCGAAATTCGAGGCAAAGGATACCGAAAAGAATTTCGAACTAATTCTATAGCACAACTTAGCGAATGACAAATTATTTTTCAAGTAAAGAAACTATGTTTATTATCCCCCCCCATAAACATATAATTTAATTCTCTTCAGGCTATTAACGATACAAATTTTGTCCAACTACAATGCAAATTATGAAATTAAAAAAATATCCCTTGTTTTTTTTGATGTCTCAATAAAAAATATTTTTAATAAACAAGCTCAAATAAGCGAATTTTGCTTTTTAACTTCAAATAACGAATTCTGCTTTTTAAAATTAAATAATACTTTACACATAAGTTTCAAATATAATTGTAAAACTCACCAAATCTTTTACTTGGAGGACTGACTGATGCTTGTTGTTGTTGTTGCATTTCAGATTTTTTCTCTTGCGCTCCCAAAAGTCTTACTCTTTGCAATAGTGGCAAGCTCTTATTGAGCGGGGTAGATGAATCGGTACTCTCTTCGGTAGACACAGATGAAGATTCGGCACAATTTTTGTCTTCTTTTTGAGAACTGCCTGATGTCTCAGGGAAACCTTAAAATGTAAAATAGTGTAATTTTTATTAAAAGAAAGTTAGAATATTGAATTTTTTTTGTGATGAAATTTGCTTGGAGAGGATTTTAAATCTCCTCAAATGTAAATAATAAAAAATATAGGGGAATAGTACAAGATTTTTTTTTGTAATATAACAAATGGAGTAATAGTAATTTTTAAGTCACATTAACAAATAATTTAAAAAACAAATTTAATACAATTATGTTATTTAGTACAAAAGTTGGTAATAATAAACGAAGACTTATTCTTTATATATTACATTTTATGTTTCTAACACACACTCATAATTCCGGCGTTTAATGATTGTAGCTAAATTAAATGATGCTTGACGTCTTGACGTCACTTGACCATGGTTCAAAATTAAGCGGTCCGTCGCCAAAAGCCCTCGTGCAGCTGAAATTGCGACGATAATATTCACTGACTCACTCAAATGATGCTTGAGAAATTGCAATTTTCCATCATCTAAGTTAATTTGAACATAAGTGAATTTCTAAAAAAAAAACAATACCCTTTCAAAATTAAGAGAATTTTGAGTTTTAGTTATTTTTCCAATTTCTAGAGAAATATTTCATAATATGTATTGTAAATTTGGTCATGTATAAAGATCATGCTTAAATTTATACTTTCAGGTGGAATTTCGTAGACTAGAGAGTCACTAAGCTGAAAAAAAATAAAGAGTACTTTTGATCACTGATCGTAAGATACTGGAAACGCTGCTGCCCTTACCCAAAAAATTTTATTAGAGACTTGTATTTTGTAAATTGATATCTATACATTTCTAAATATATAAAAATTTTGTTTATAAATTTCAGAAATTTTAGGCGTTTATTTTATCAAAATATCCAAAATTCTTTTGTAAAATGTACGAAGCATCACAAAATAGTATGTAGTTGTTGCAAAGATTGAGCAAAAGTGGTAACAAGTTTGGGAATTATGTTTAGAAATTTTGTATTGTTTAAGTGCATTATAAGTGCATAACTTAATACTATCTCTTTTTTTATGTTTGGGATCACTTTTTCTCTTTATATTTTAAGAGATTTAAAATTTCCTATAAGATTCTGATTTTATAATGTAATACAACTTATATGATGCAGTTTGCCTAATTTATATAACTATGGTAATATGCATATTTAATACATTTTAAGTAATTCAATAGTTAAAGCATTCAGTGATTTACGATTAAAAATAATGCTTTATATTGAACTCTTATCATCCAACTGCTTTCAGAGAGTAACAGAAATGCGGCTTATTTTATCGTAGATATTATTCTGAATTTGTAGAATATCCAACTGGATTTTCTTCATCAATCGTCCTATGTTATTGTTCATAAAGTTATGAATATAGTATTGAAACATTTTTATACATGCGTTGTAAAAAGTAATATTTCTTAAACACCTATATGTCGTTACGTACTACATATTTACAATTAAAAATTTCAGTATAATGTTTTCTTGTATTTTATCAATATTCATATAAGTTTCGTAAAATTTGATTGAACATTTTAAGTATTATAAGAAAAAGAACATCTGAAAACTTTCGGAGTTTTTAAAGAATTATTTATATATATTCACATATATATATAGGTATTACTTTTAAAAAAATTCATGAAGTCTTGGAAATAACTAATTAAACATTTTGTGAAAGTGAAAAAAAGAGTTGCAGTTTTTTATAATACACGGGATTATTCAAAATCCATTTTGAAAACTTGGTAGTAAATCCCCTAAATGAGCAAAGCATAGAAACTTCACAGGAGTGTGGAGTTTCCATTTTGGATCTCAAGAATAATACTGGAGTACAAACATATTTATTAGAATCCCAAAGTTTCAAAAGATTTCACTAAGTATCTCTCTAAAAATTTAAGAAATTTAAACCCTGAAAATTCTTTTAATTTATGAGCAACAAAGATATTACAGACAAATCCGTATAATTTTCATATAGTTATGAAATAAGTATTTTTATGCGTCTATTTATCTTTTTTTCATATGAAATGACGTAAGAAATGCAGCAAAAAAGCTAAATTCTGAAAAAAGTTTGTTTTTCGCGAGAATTTAACATAATTAATATAAGACCATTTTTAAAAAGCAGCTTTATTTATTTATGTGTAACACAAACTTAGTAATGAGATTTTTCACGTACTCATCGGATCCTTAACTAGCTCTTCTGAAGAGGAAACTGTTGACCTAGTAGGTCAGTCAAACGACAAGTTCACGAAGAGAGTCATTAGAATGAGCGGAACATAGCTAGGAGGGAAATTTTCCTTTTGAAATGGAGACCCTAGTACCTACAGGAAAGGGCACCATAAAAGCTGTAGAAGATCATAGGCGTACATTCGTGTTGAGAAATATGAATGTTAGCCTGAAGGATCCCATTATCAATGGTACCTCAAACCCTAATTTTCGATGATCAGGCCATTTGGTGGGCAACAGGTTAGTATACTTTCCATTATTTCGAAAATTCTTCTGACCCATTTAGGCTTATCATTGAGGTCCAGTTTGTTTGATTGATTGTCACACATTTTGAATATATATATATAGTATGTAGATGGCAGTCGCCATACATTTATAAAAAACTTTACATTTATAAAAATAACTTTTTATAAATGTAATACATTTATAAAAATAACTTTTTTTTTGGCAATGCCATCTACATTTATAAAAATAACTTTACTGGTTTTTGATTTGTCTCCAAAATCATCATGGATATATACAATAACCGATTGTAAGGAATTATCACGACAAAAAATATTTATTTTACTGTCGTAAAAAATTATTTAAAAAAAAAAACGATAAATGGAGGGTATTATGGGATAGGTGGTTCACAACAGTACTCCCCAACCATTTTATAGCAGCGAATCGGTGAACGTTTGATAATTTTGCTGCGACCCGCTAGAGAAAGGGGAAATTGATTGTTTATATTTTACATATCACACAAACATATTTTGAGCATGCGCGGTATCGGTATGGTCTTAGGTAACGTCTCTCTGCTCCCGGTTAAACTCTCGTCCATGGGAAGTCGCACAAACCCGAGGGAAATACAACACAGTAAATAAAAAGGAAATAATTCAATGCTTTTTTGACGGCTCGGTACCATTTGAATCACGGACTAGTAGTGGTCCGTGGCCCGGTGCACTGGGACCATTGGTTTAAAGTATCCGACAACATTTTTTTTAAGGAAATGGAGATATGGAGATTTTTTTTGTTCTTTTTAGATTTCTTTAGTACATTTTGAAAAAAATATGCTAAAACTAAGAATAGAAAAAGGAATTATTATTAATGGAAAAAATGGGTAAACATTGACAAAAAAATAACATAAACGCGGCCAATTCTGTACCAAAAGCTTATGAACAAATTTCCAACTTTTCAATTCTGATGTGTTTCTATGTTATTCATTTTTAAAATGACCTTCAGGATAAGAGATATTTTAATTTTTACAAAAACTAGAGCCCTTTATCTTTGTTATTATATGAAATTGCTTAAAAAACAGTGGTTACATTCACATAAGGGGTTGTAAATTTTGTAATAAAACAGTGATTGATAAATCTGAAGGTTAAAGCACTTCTACTATAATACAAAACAAACCCAAAAATTTCAGTTTATTATTTTCAAAAATTTTTGAGCAATCGCTGGTCCTGTTTGAGTATTTAAAAAAAAACCACATTTCGAGTAAAACGCTTTTTAAAGTATGACATATCTTGCTTAAAGTAATGGCATCCGCTTTTACTAAAACACTTGTAGTTTTTGCTCTATTGAACGGAAAATGATGAACTTGGTATTTTTATAAAACTATTAAGATGACGTATAAAATAAAATCATAGAAAAAATTTGTCAATTTGTGGCAAAATTCACAATTTTAGGGTAGTCTTAAGGCATTGGAAAACTAATTAAGACTTCATTAAACATAGTTATTTTTAACAAAAAAAAAAGTCATGTTTTTAAGAATACGTGAATGTCATTCTGTTTTGAATTTATTAACAAAATTCACAGTTCAGTATTGTCAAGGTCAGTTCACAGAAAACAGCTGAATCATTGAATCCAAATTTTCCCTCGTTGATCTTCAAAGAATGTTTCGGTACAGAAAATACATTCAGCGTCTTTGGTTGATGTCATGGAGTCTATTACAAATGATACAACAGATTAGAATGTGTTGGGTATTTTGGAATATCTAGTATTCCATAATACCCGACAGACCATCTCGGAAAGTGAAGCGTTAAACAGAAGGACAAAACATTGACAGATAAAAAAATGACCACAGTAATAAAAACTACAATTCTTTAAATGTACATTATGCATCACTTTAATGTTTAAATCACAGGTGTACTAGTACGTTAAAATAATTGAAAATATACCAGCAAAAGTGTTTGAAAATCGTAAGATACACTTTTATCTATAGTGAGTGGTATGGCAACAAGTGTGTGTGTGTGATCAACTATCGGTGCAATGCATCATGGGAGTCTTTCTTCAGTACTTCAAGTTTTTTCCACGTATTAGCAGCTACAGAGGCCAAAACCTTGGAATCCCATGCTACCCGACTATTCTATAATAACAGACTAAGCTCTACATTTGGACTATTGGCTACAGATCTTGCACTTTGACGAGGACAGAACCTGATCTGGCATCGCACTTTATATTTCCACATCTCAATGATGTGGTGAGGAAATAAGAAATACTAGTTAAATAATTAATAACAGCACGCGAGAGAAATTTACCATGATGATTACATTACTCAATTCTTGCATTCTGTCGTCTTTTTAATCTGATCATTGTCTTTTCGACGCTGTATACGGCAATAGTCTAAAGCAATGTTTCCATTACATGATCAAAAAATTTCGAATCAACTGTTGCATAGTTATCGTTTGGATACATTGCTATCAATATCCCAAATGCATATTCTATCTCAATTGATGACTAAGTGAAATTCCAGTTATTTATTTATTAATTGACGTGCAAAATTTAATCAATTGAACTTTATCATTAGTACATGATAGCTTGCTTTTCTTGGTGTCTTTCTTTTTTTCTTTTGCTTAAGAGTATGCTTTAATTTGAATGAAGTGAGTTTAAAATTATTTTTGAGATTCTAATTTTAATTTTGATTGTAAATAATTTTCTTAATTCATAAGGATTGTTAATTTTTAGACAAAAAAATAGAGCAATTGATGAAACGCGATAATGTCAAACAGCTGTAAGTTTGAACTGAAACTGAAACTTTAAACAAAAAATACAACAGAAAAAATAAATAACAGAAGAATTATCTAAGGGTAAATTTTCTATTTTTTTTATGAAATTCATATCTTAAAAAAACTCAGAACATGATTCTGACTCAGCAAAATACGCTTTTCTTCACACACTTCTAAATAAGAAAAATTTAACTACATGCTTACAAATTGATTTGCATCTTCAGATCTTTGCAATTGAAACTTACTTTTTATACTAGTTGTCGAGTCGTCTCTTTTAAATTGTATTTTTCTGAAAAAAAAACATACCTAAATTTAGATTCATTTTACAAGTAATACATAAGTGTAAGACAATGAAAAGAAAGGATATATACGGGAATAAAATTAAAAAATTCTGAACTGTATTAAGAAAAGATTCAGATCCTTAGTTTTTAAGTTTACATAATGTTTTTTTTGTGACCTTTTAAATCCAAATTTAGTTTTTAAATATGCCGACAGTAGATTTATGTGATGCACAGTTTCACTTTATTTCAAAACTCATCTAGTCTTGTAAGAAAAAATTCAGAATCAACAGAAAAATACCAAGTTAAAAATATTAAATTAAACTACAAGACGCAAGAATCTCCTTTCCACAGAGCAGATGTAAAATTTTTTAATATCAGAAAGAAATGAAAAGAAGCTTAATTTTTTGATTACATTTGAAATGTAAGAAAAAAAGAGAATTAAATGTTCCATATTTATTAAATAAATAAGATGTTTTATCAAATAAATTGATCTAAGAATTATTGTAATTAAGTATAACATCAATAATATGTTGTGCAGACATATTTTAATACGAGGGCTATTTTTTAAGTAAGGTCCGTTTGTTTTAAAGAAAATAACGACAAAATTTTGTTTCAAAAAACCTTTATTTTAGGAATGTAGATGCTTTTGTCTACTTTTCTACATAGTTCCCGATTTTATTAATACACTTGTCATACCTTAAAACTACGTTTTGAAAACCCTCTTCAAAGAAGTCTGCCGCCTGGTGCCTACTGCGCAACTCAACTGAAGCTCCGAAAAGCATTGCAAAACAAACGCGCGGGATGCTGTCAAAAGATGTTTTGCTCTTCCACGACAACGCAAGGTCCCACACTTCTCGAACGACTCGGGACTTAATCAAATCTTTTGCTATAAGGTTTTCTGAGCATGCACCATACAGCACCAACCTTGCTCCTAGCGATTTCACCTTTTCCGGTACCTCAAACATAGCCTTGGCGGGAAGCGCTTCAGTGACAACGAGGAAGGGAAAGTGACCGTGAACTCTTGGCTGTCCGACCAGGTGGAAGAATTCCTTGAAGAGGGTTTTCAAAACATAATTTTAAGGTAGGACGAGTGCATTAATAAAATCAGCAACTATGTGGAAAAATAGGCAAAAGTATGCACAATCCTAAAATAAAAGTTTTTTGAAACTAAATATTGTCGTTATTTTTTAAATAACAAACGGACCTTTTATTTAAGAAACAGCCCTCGTAAATTGAATCATTCATCAAACCTTTCAAAAGCATTTATAGAAAAATAATTAAGTTAAGTAGAAACTAAGCTTAACTTTTGTGTCATATTTGATAGCATATTAGTAAATTATTATTCGCGAAAAAAATAGATTTAATTCTCATGACGAAATGGATAAGCAACTCAGAGTTTTATTTTAGGCTCTCAGGCTAAAATGCTGAGCAAATACTTTGTGTTTCACATTTTAAAAATTTTGCATGAAAATAGATAAGAGCCCAGAGAAAAAATAGCTTAAATTCTTTTAAAAATCAATTTAAAAAATGGAACAGCTGTAAATATATATATTTCAATGAAAGATAAAGAATGCTAAATTAAGAGTCTGCTTTCACAGATCATTTTCTAAGCAACAGAGATTAATTGATCCTTTTGTAATTAGCAAATATTTTTATTAATATATGAAATTTCTCATTTTTTTAAAATAAAAAACGGAATATGAGTTTTTTTTTTTACAAAAGAAGTTTAAATGATCTAAAAGTAAATTTTTTAAAAGTCTCAAGTTTAATCTCAATAATGTTAATTTGAACACCTAATGAGAGAGAGAGAGAGAGAGAGAGTGAATTTTAAAAACTATTTGTTTTTTCTACACATTTTTATATTTTCTTTGTACAGTGTTTGTACAGATGAAATTTTCAACAAACGTTATTTCACTAACGTTTACAGTTTTTAAAGCTTACTGTATTAATGTTTTAAACGACACATTTCTTTTTCTGGGTGCAGGTTGGTTTTCAGATACTTCTTCTGAGCCTTCTTGATCATGTACTATTTGTTTCATTTCAATTGTCTCTTCTGATTCATTAGTAGTTCCTCTGTAACATAGAATATTTTTATTAAGTTAATTAGAATTACTACTTACATTAGTGGCAAATTCAGTTGAAACTGTTGTTTAATACTTGAGTATAGAAAAGTCATTTAGATAGAAACTCATCTTAAAAATATTAGGTTTATATTCTTAACCATTTATAGAGAATAATATAAACAGTGACGTAAAAACTGAATAATGAATTATATAATCCGATTTTTGGGTCAAGGTCTGTATTGAACTACAATAATACATTATTATTTTAAAAGTCTTATTTAAAATTATGCCTCAAAACCTTTCTTTTATTAAGAAACCTGAATGAGAGAGAGAGAGAGAGAGAGAGAGAGAGAAATAAGTAATATAAAAAGAATTAAGTCAATTCCTACTTAGGTCAACAAAGAAAATTTTTATTTTAGTTCCTTTTTTATTAAATAGTTACAATTAATATAAATATGTATATACATATGACAGAATCACAATATTAAGTGACAAAATAGAAAGCGATTTTCCTTACAATTTTCCATTTTCCTTTCTATATATGGTGTAAGACTATTTTTTAGTTTGTTACAATTAAATTTAATTATTCTAATAAAATATTATAGTAAAAAAGAAATCACATACTTAGAAATTAGGTCATACCAGGAGGGATTTAAACCCGCGACCTTTGGATTAAAAGTTCAAATCGCTATCCATTGTGCTACAAGGACACAGCGAATGAATTTCCTTTATATATATATATACTGTTTGACTATTATTTTTTGTTACTATTTTTATTCATTTTTTAAATTTAATTATTGAATTAATATTTGAAAAAACTGTATTAATATCAAGTGTCCTCCGCTACAGATTAAAAAAATTATTTGAACTTGAATGGATGAATAGAAAGTATTTATTAACGATTGAAAATTTGAACAAGATAATATATCTATCTATAGGGAGAGAGTTATCTAATAGTAGGAATTGAATAAACTGAAAACTATATGGCTAAAATAAATAAGAAATTTTATTAACTATGGTTTACGAAAACATTGGAATCATATCTTACGCAGTGGTAGATCGAGATATAAGGCGTTTTCTCAGGCTGCGGACGTCTTCTTTTATCTTAGAAACAGTTGATCGCGGCTTAGTTTGTTCCGTTCTTTCTCCTTCTGTTGTACCTGTTGATGCCGATGGCAAATTGGGCTCATTGGAATCCGATCTGCTGCCGGTATTTACCGCTAAGCGAGCTTCCATCAAACGCTTGCGACCCATTGTTTGTAATATATCCTGCAATATAACTCTTATTATATACAATGATATTTCTTTCATATGTAAATTAAATATTTCAGAATTTTTAATCTTCCTAAGCTCATAAATTTGAAAGACAATAATATTAATTGCTTACTAATTTCCTTTGAGCTGTTTAATTGAATTAAATAAAATAGTATAAAATTGTAGCTGGCTATTTATGCTTCTTGAAGCTATTTTCTTAAGATGTTGACGATAACAGCTTTAAGAGGAAATTGATTCTTAAATAACAAATTTTTTAATCTTTTTTTGACAATTTACAATAATATCTAATACAAAATATATCTGAAACTTATCTAATATTATTATGGATAACTATGCAATGTAAGCATTACCAATGCTTATTATAATTTAACTAAGATCTTTAAGTAGAGTGTTAAGGTTTTGTATTCTGAATATATTTTCATTATCGATGTTCATTTTGAACATATTTCTTACAGACTAAATGTAATGAAAAAATAAACATCTTAACAGTAAACTCTAAATTTATCAGGCAATTTTATAGAACTAAAATATATCAATAACAATTTTTATTTAAATTTTATACATAATTTAAGATTTTGCAAATTTTTATTATGTAGGCCAGCAATTCAAATAGTTCATACTATCGGCAAGTTTCAATAACAGTAGTCCAGATTCCAAAGCAGTTATTATGGGGAATTTTAGGAATTTTCCTAATGAACGAGGAGTCCATTATTTCGACCAATAATGCCCTGGAGCTTCCACGATTATACGAATTTGAATAATCAAGATTTTTATTATTTGTCCCTTCCCCGTAATGTAATCAAAGTGATGGAGAGCTACACATTAGCATAAAGCAGACAAATCTTCAAGGAGACATATTAGCAGGAAGAAGAATTCAGTATTTCAAGCATTAGTTGTTTGAGGCATTTTTATAAACCAAATTATCTGTAAAGTGAATTATTTTTATGAAAGTCATCGAGCATTTTTGATTAAAATAAACATAAACCCATATTTTAACTCGCATAGTTGTTACAATACAATTTTTTTATGTATGTATTATGAATTCTCTCAGATAATTTAATTGTTTCTTTCATAACAAAACTTGAGGATTATATAAAAAAAATTCTCCTCAATTATTTTTAAATACAATATGGATATCTATAGATTTTTTTAAATAATAATCAAGGATCTGAATAATAAGGGGGAGGGGGATCTGTCTAAATTTCAAAGCAACATCATTTTGACTCCTTTAACACCTCGAGGTGACTGAGGTGTACTGACATGATGACACTTCTCCAGTTATTCTGTTAAGATGATCCCCAACAATCCTAAATTACAAACAGCGTGACATTCTGCTCCTTAGTTTTCTTGTGGGAAGGCTAGTCGCTTGGTTTATATCTCTTGGATGCGTAGATCTTACTGATCAGCCAATATTCAACCACAGTTACCAGGCGATCGAAAAATTTCTCTTCACTACGAAAGATTCATCATATATCTTGACAGGTCGAGACGTGTTTGTTTCAGACAAGGAGTTTGTAATCGTAAAACTCAGTGTGTTGAACCTTTGATACGCGTGCAATTCTTCGTGAATAATTTTCCACAAACTGTCGTAATTAAGATCAGTCTCATTTACACATTCAGAATCATTTAGAAGATAAAGATATATATATATATATATATATATATAAATATAAAAATATTATAATAGAATAATATCATATATAAAAAAAAAAAAAAAAAAAAAAAAAAAAAAAAATGTAATATTAATATATATTTATATATATATTATATATATATATATAGCAGAATATTTCCAGCGTTTAAATAGCAGTTTTCCTTCATTGCTTTATTTATATAGTGAACAATTCAAGTTTTAAGTTACTAAAAAAGGTATTTATTATAGAAATAAAAAGTTTTTAGGAGAAAAAAATTAATCAATTTTTTTCTTCCGTAAAGTATTATTTTAAAACTCTAATAGTTGAACGTGAGATCAGTGTTTTAAAATACTAATTTTTTAACAAAGTAACCATGTTTATTTTGTGAAGCTAACTTAAGGTTTTAAGCAATAAAAATTGGATTGTTCTCAAACATATAAAATAAATTAATAAATTTTATCTCTTCTATGTAAAAATTGAAACTAGGTTTTACTATTCAAAAAATATAAAATAATTAATCTAAGAGTATTTTTTTCAAAGGAATGAAAAATAACATCTGAAATAATATTTATTCATTCAAACAATAGTGAGCTTACTTGTGCTTCTGGGTAATCTTTCATTGCAGCAAGAATATCTTCTCTGGATAGACTGAAAAGTTCTGAATAGCCAACAGATCGGACATCTGCTGTTCGTCTGCGAAAACGTGTTATCAACAAATGAATTAAATTAACATTCCAAACTATAAATATTAACAAAAGGCAATAAAAAGAATTTTATTCTAATATAAAACCAAATTCTTGTGTTATAGCACATTTGTTCAATAAAAATTTGGAATTTTTAAAATTTAGAAAGGTTTAGTAAACATTGAACTTTTATTCTAATGTATATAGTTCAATATTTTTTGGCATTTAAATGAGACACAAAATATGAAGTATATTATATATATCCTGTTGAGATATTATGTATATTTTAAATCTATTGGTTTAGTAAGAAAAAAGTGTGTTTAGTACTTTAAATTAGGCTATTCTCTATACTTGAATGAAATCGAAATACGAACATAATTACTTCAGGAATTTTTCAGCCGGTGTGAAAAAGTATTTTGAAGACTTGATTTATTTTTGAATATCCATCAGAAACAGACTTAAATAATTTATTGAGATTTATTTTAAACTCTTAGTGAAAATCTTAAGTGGAAAACCTTGAAGAAAACATCCCCAAACAATGTGGAGTTTTCTCCTTGAGTGTACAGAATAGGATATACAAAGTATCCTTTGAGTGCAGAGGCACACATGAAGAGTGTATGTACTGTCCTCAAAAAGTGTTGTGCAAAAGAGATTGGAATGCCGTTTTGAAGCACTGGAATAGTTTTTTCATTCTTTTTTCAGTTATTTGAAGAAGAAAACGAACATCATTACTGCACATTTCTGAGTTTGACCGATAAATGATTATTGCCTGTGGATCATGTGAAGTATTCTTCAAAGAAATCGTTGGTCGTGTTGAATGTATATAAGTAACTGTGTTGCGTGTCTGTAAATGATGGAGGAAGGAGGGAATAACTGACCGTTGGCAGAATTGCATCAGTATTACTGCATCACTTCAACCGATGACAGACATATTGTGCGCATAGTAGTGATGGATCGTTCTGCTGTATAAGGAACCGTTTCACAATAAATACGGTCTGTTGCAAAACAATAGGTGTCTTCACACGTCATTGAACTACATTTGTAGCATAGTGGAGCGATTTCAGTAAGTTCATTGCTGAGATTATCATATAGTCACAGGTGTTTATGTCTGTATTATTGCATTGAGAGACGGACATAGACAGTTAAAAAGCACGATATTGCCTCTATAGTCGAATCGCGCTTTTGCCTGCAACACCACGATAATCGAGTTTGGTCTGAGAGATATCGTGGGGATTTGCCTAACTGTTGTTTATGTATCCCCGTATTTATTCTGCACCCGGTGTTATGGTGTAGGGAGGTACTGAATTCTACTGTAACATCTCCTTAATGCACCACTGCCAGTATAATGGACAGCCAGTGCTATTTCTTTGAGGGCTCGGTTGTCCTTCTTTACCTTCAGAGCTTACCAGTGACCACATTACAACAGGACAATGCACGCCCACATGTAGAACACAGTGTTCAACCCTTCTTCTTTGCCCACCGAATTGTATAACCGTCTTGATTGGCCTATTCTCCCGATCTATCGAATATCGAACCCGTCTGGTCGATAACTGATTGGCATATATCATTTGCTTTTACACCAGATAATGTATCAGTGGTGACTTCTAAACCTCAATGACACATCCAAAGCTCAATACAAATTTCGTCGTCTTTTTCACCTCGCAAAAAGTGTGTATTTTTAATAATTTCGCCTTTGCAAAATGTCTTACCTCTCTAATAATGATGCATTTGATATTTCTTGTTCTTCTTGGTGTTGAATTTTAGATGTCTACAAGTGTAGTAATCTTAAGATGATAAATAATTTTAGTGAAACTGATTTTAAGCTATAAAAATGCTTTTTTACGCCCCCCCTAGTATATGTGTATCTCAAATATTACATACACTCACTTCCAAAAGTTAAGCATGGAGAGGAAAATACTAATTTCTGGAAGCCAATCAGAATTGAATAGGATGCAATTCGCTGCAGAGGTAGATGGAAGTATGCAAATATGTTAGATAACAGCCAATCGTGCTTTCATGTCAAGAAATATGCAAAAAGGGCAGTCTTATAAGAAGCCAGCTTTATGAAGGGTTACAGAAGTTGATTGTAAGTGCTGATAGAAGGTGTTTAAAACTTTCGTACAATTTGTTTTCAAGACTTAGGTGTTTTTATGACTTCCAGAAAACGAAAGGAAGATTCTGAGCGCTGGCTTGCTGTGGGGCGCATTGAAGCAGGACAGCCGATCACAGATGTTGCTCTTTTCTTCGGCGTTCATCGTTCTGTAATTTCATGTTCATGGAAACAATTCCAAACCACACAGACAGTTGTACGAAGGCCCGTAAGCGGTCGTCCAAGGGTCACAACCCCCGTGGAAGATCGATATATTGCTATTGTAGCCAAGCGGAATCGCAGAGCGACCTCCACACGTGTGGCATCTATTGTTACAGCGTCCATTAGTAAGGCTATATCTGCAGCTACTGTACGCCGAAGATTACATATGAATGAACTGTATTCCCGGGTACCTCGAGTTTGTGTTCCTCTATCCGTCCAATCAAGAGAAGCACGATTAAAGTGGTGCCGGTAATATGGGAATTGGACTGTGTCTGACTTGGGCCTTGTCATGTTTACTGATGAGTCAAGATTTGCTCTGGAGTCAGATGATAAGCGTATAAGGATATGGCGTAAACAAGGAACACGCAATCAGCCCCAAAATATCACCGAACATCACGCATTCCGAGGCGGAAGCATTATGGTGTGGGCAGGGATTTCATTAGGATACCGCACCTCTGTGACGGCTGTTTGGTATCGAGATAAAGTCCTAGAATCCATTGTGAGATTGTACGCTGCAGCAGTTGGCCCTACTTTTGTTTAAATGGACGCACGTCCCCATAGAGCTGACTTCGTCGATGACTACCTGGAGAGTGAAGGGATTGCGCGTATGGCGTGGCCAGCATATTCACCCGACCTTAATCCCATTGAAAATCTTTAGGATGATCTCGACCGTGCTGTATCTTCACGTTTCCCACCTCCAGCCACTCTTATAGAGCTGGAAACTGCTCTACAAGAAGAATGGCGATTGCTTAATTCTGCGGTGGTTGACCACCTAATTGAAAGCATGGTCAGAAGGTGTAAACTTTGCATACAGATGAGGGGGATCACATACCTTATTAATGTCCTTTTTTCATTTTATGCTGTTTATTTTCACTTTATACATAATTCTGTTTAAGTCTCCAGTATGACATTATCTGATAACTTACACAAATTTAATATGGTTTTCATTTCTGTATATAATTATTGATTTTGTTTTATGTATAAATATATATGCTACTTTACTGCCAAATTTTGTGTCAATCAAAGCAGTATTTGTTGATTTTTTTTTGCATTTTACATCTTCGTGCTTAACTTTTGGAAGTGAGTGTATATCATGAACATACATATATATATATATAGTATATTAGAATCAGTTGCACTATTTATGTTGCTTATTTTGTTTATCTTTTTTTATTTAGTAAATTTAAACTAAATATGAGTTATAAAGTTAAATAAAAAATCTATCAATTTTTCCTTAGAGAATAAAACCAGTGCTATTCATACCTATTAAATCCATCTAGGTTAAGGATTCCTATTTCTCCAAAAAAATCTCCTGCTTTCATTTGAGTCAGAACTTTTCCAGCTTCACTGTAAAAGAATAGATTATTAGAGTAGATTCTAGAAAGTGCTCACCATTTTTCTTCACGTTAAATTATACATAAGAATATCGATACAAAAGTAAAATAGTAAATTATATTGAAACAACTTAATATTTTCAGCTGTTGATAAGGCGTCAGATGTTAAATAAAATTAATTGTGGGAAAATAAAGAATATAAACTTTATGTTGATGATCGCAATAGGCAGCACAGTGTTTTTGAGTTTAATATTAGAATATTGTTATTGTCGTGTAACTTTGCAGGATATATATTCACATATCAGAAACACTAGTTCATGGGAACTTATACTAAGTATATATGCGATTATTTATATACCTGCTCGTTATTTGCGCAATTATGTGTATTAAACGCTATAGAGAAATGAGTCATAGCTTTTCGAAGGTAAAAATGAAGTTAAATTTTTCCTAAATGACAAAGATGCAAAAAATATAACGTTATTATCCTTGGTTTTCAAGAATCGTTTCACGTGATTGGTTTTCAAACTCCTTGTAGATAACATCAGAATTTATCTCTGGAACCTTTATATGCATCAGTTAAGTGTTTAGATGCACAAGATATGGAATTTGAAAACCGACGAAACTCAAGCCCCCTTCAGGTTCAGGATAAAATAATGTAAAGTATATGTAACTTATTTGATCGTGACAACAACAGTTCTGGACGCTTGATGATTAGAAATAAGTACCTTATTCTAAAGAGAATCGTATTTCTCGCTGATTATTTTAAATGTAAGGATTTCCGCAGAGCGTAGATAAAAACGAAGCTATGGATAATGCTTGGGTCAGAAAATTGCACTAATGTGCTACGGGGATTATAAGGATATTACACGATAGTTAATAGAATTCATAGGGAACCATGGTGTATATATAAATTTCTGTCACTTTCTAATTTTATGCAGTTAATTTACAGGGTAATTTACTAGCGTGGTCTACTTATAACCTATTTCTAGAAGATCGTTCAGTCCATGCCTTGTCGCCCTTATGCAGTCTTTTGTCCTCTATATTAAACCTATCAAATATTAGACTGGCGTATTAATTGTTCTGCATTTGAATGAGGTGTACAATAAATGTAGTCATACAACGTTTAATTAGTACATTACTGACTAAATTTCCTTCAATTTTATGAGAAAGAATGTTATTTGTTTTTAAAAATTCACATATTTCTTCAAATTAGCCAGTTTTGTCTTCTTACGTTTGGTGATTTGTTAGAAAGGAGTAGTATAACTGAAATGTTTACCACTTGCCAATTGAATAATAAGGCGTTGCAGTAATTACCAAAGCAGCAGTAAGTGACAATGTAATTACCAAAACCTTATTTCTTTTATTTTAAGAATACAGTCCTGATTTCAAATATACTGGAGAAAAATAGGTATCATTCATACATTGCTATTTTGAGAGTGCTATATATGATTATTTTGATGGCCAGGAAAAAAATCTCTTAATTTTGAAAACTAAAAATTGTAGAACACTAACAGGAAGAAGGCTAGCCTGGAAAAGGCTTCTTGAGAAGGCCAAAGTCCACCCTCGGCGGTCGAGTCACCAAAGAAGGCAAGAAGGGATATATAATTTTGTTTTCTCGTACAATTTTCCAACAGAACACTAAACATTATTGGGAGAAGAGGCGAAATTTTCGGTGATTCATGTGTGTGCAGAACAAAAGTATTGGTAAAATCTGAATAAATTTGTGGATGGCAAACTATTACATTGTGATATAAAAAGATTTTTTAAAAATTTTTTTTTAATAGGTATAAAAAATATATGAATATTTATGATAGTGAAAAGTACACCTTTTTGATCGTTTGTCTTTAAAATAATTATCAAATTTATTAAATTAGTGATAAGTGAAATTGAGCCTTCTTGAATCTTTAGTATGCCTTTTTAAATCAAAATTAATGACCGCTAATGATCTGGCAAACTAATATTAATATTTGAAATACATGTTACAACGAAGGAGATGAATTTATTAAATAGATTAAACAAGAAAATGCAAAAAAAAAATGTTGAGTTTTAATAATGTAAATATCTTTTTTCATTCTCTGCTTTATAAATAATGTCGAATTTTGTGGTATGTTGAGTACAAAAAACTCAACATATTTTAGTAGCGAAAGTTGCAGACTCTCTTATCGATAATCGTAAGAAGACTTAAAAGGATTTATCACTTTGGCAGATGATTTTATTTTCTTATTTATATAAAGAAACTTTAAGGAATATTTTGTTCTTTACTTTTTTGCTTAGAGTTTTAATGCGTATTTTCAATTGATTGATTGATTATTAATGTCTATCTTTTATGCTGCATGTGGGCTACAAATTTTAAAAACAAAGCATTAAATAATTAATTTTTAAGAAAACTTATTTCGAATAGAATTAATGATTTAAAACACATATTTTAAAGACAGACGAATTAAAAAGGAAAAAATTATGCAAAATAAATGTGTTTAATATGTACCTTAATAACTTTATTTCTAATGGAGAACACTGTAAAAATGAAAATTGTTAAATATTATTAATTTTAAAGAGTTTCTTTTTTTAAATTTGATTATGAAAAATCAAAAAATATTAACACTATTTTTGAATTGTTATATAGGATAGAAGGGAAGCTGAGAGTATTCACGAGACCATATTAAAAATTGAAAGCATTCCATAAAATGTAAACTGCTTTATAACTTTTAAAAATATTTAACTGACATTACTTTGTTAGGAATAAAGAATTTCCTAAATTATATTAATTAAACTTTCAACAATCAATCTTATATAAGTAAAAACGAGATCAATTAACAGCTTTTCAATCCCAAATTTATTAATACATAAATCAGCCGCACTATACTCAAAATAAAATAAATAGAAAAAGGTAAACTTAAATGATTAAACAAATACATTCTTCCTGAGAGTCTTTTTTCTCCAATAAAATCAGAAAATCTTTGTTAAAGAGGAGTTTAGATTTTCCACTTAATTGATTGAAAATAAATTCATTTGACGAAAAAAGTCATCTGTTTATTTTTTTTGTCTCATATACCTTTACTTTAAATATTAAAGTTGGTAAGTGTCTTTTTTCTTTTGGATAAGTTCGTGTAATAATTATGAAATGTTAGTTACACTTTAAACTGATTGTTTGATTGTTTATTAAGTCACATTCAGAAGCAACAATAAGGCTATTCTCTTTAGATTTCGTAACCAATTTTGAACCATTGTCAAGGGAGAAAGATGAAGTCTGAGCTAACATTCCACCCTAAAAACTAACAAACTATACCAACTTGAGTACTTTGGGCTTCCACATATTTAACATGCGTCATCTCATCTGACCAGTGAGACTTTAATGGCACAACGAGTTACGTTTCGAAGTATTAGTTACATTTCGAAATAGTTCATGACATGGCAAATCCAACACCAAGAAGGAATGGCCAGAAATATATGTAAATTTCTGTATAGGTACGCATCATCAAATTAAAACAAATGATATTTGCGATATATTTTTAGGTTAATGTTGAGGGGATATAAAGGAAGAAGCCTGTATAGTGTGGACAATATCCGTACCGATATTTCTGTTTGGGAGATCACTGTGGACATTTTTCTTGTCCTTGATGAAACATGCAATAGATGATGATAGACTACCATCAAAGGTAGCAATTTCATTTGGCAGATAATTTTGCTAGGGACATGGGAATGGAATTGAAAAAAGCAGGTTGGTCCATACGCCAAATCTCATCTGTCACAGATCTAGAGGTGGATGTGTTAAAGATGTTTGGAACAAGTAACTGCGACAAGTTAAATGGTTGACTACCCTTCCGGAGTGATCTCAGAAAGCATGGTTCAATAAGTACGGGCAAACCACTCCTAACTATCATTTGGTTGTCTAGTTATTACCATATCGACCAAAACAACCACTCGTCTATTGATTATAATTAATAAGCACTCAAAGTGTCCGTTAAGAAGACTGCTATTGACCTCACAGCAGAGGCAATAGTGTTTGCAATGTTATTGAGCTTGAGCGACGTGGACTACAGAATGGAGTATGTTTATGTATCTTGAAGAGTCACGTTTCTGTTTATTCAATGATAGTCACCGTGTTCTGGTGTGGCGCCGGCGAGGTGACAGTTCTAATTCGACCTCATCTGTTTAACACCTATCACAAGTCGGTTGTGTTTCCTATTCAAGGCACTATAGCGACCCAATGATATGGGGGATGATGCACTGTGGCTGGTTACACTTTTCTTCCTTCAGGGAGAGGGGAGGATTCTCAGTGCTTTTTAATCAGCAGGATAGCGACCGACCACACATTGCGCGTCACATGCAACGTACTCTGCAAGATATATAGATGTTTTACTTGCCACCATTCTCATCTGATATCTCACTAATTGAAAACGTATGGGACATTAGTAGACGATCGTTTCACCACCGGAGCGTTTAAAAGAACGAACTCTGGTAAATGGTTGACACATAATGAAAAATCATCTCTTAAGACGCCATAAATACTCTCAATGATTCTGTTCTAGAAGTTTTGCCTCGTGTATCGCCATCCGGGAAGGTTCTATAACTTATTCAGCTGATGTTTTTCTCGCTGTGTGTTACAAATATCATAAAAAAAGCATAACTTTTTCTTCTTGTGGTTTGCCAAGTGTTTTCCTTTTCTGGCCCTTCCCTGGCTTTGCATTTTCCATATTTAATAGTGTGTAACCAATTAAAAAGTAATATTACACGGTAGAAGCTCAAACTATTTTTGGGAAAGGGAAAATATCTTTCCAGAATTACTTGAATATTTTAAAGCCCTTTTATTGAAAATACTTATTTTTTAAATATTTTCAATTTAAGTATTTTATTACAGGAAAAATATTTAGGGGAAATCTTTCAAAATATTTTTTTCTTAAAATTGTATTCTTGTTTAATCCTCTTGCATAAAAAAGCAAATATTTGGGCTTAAAGTAACGAAAAAATTGTAAAGGTATGCAGAAACAATTTTAAAACTGAACAGCAAGTAGATAATTTATTTTAAACGAGGTGAGAAAAAAAAAACTGTCCTTTGACTAAATAAAAGGATTAAAAAAATAAAGATTCAATGTGTTGTATATAATGCTTAAAAATTTAAGATCGTATTATGAAAGAAGTTTACAAAATATTAAACTAAACATTCTGAACTTAAAATATGAAAAAAAAAAGAAAGAAAAAAAATATTAATTTTCTTCGCAAGATCGTAGATGGCAAAACTTTATTAAATATAATTTATATCTTTATTTATGTTCTAACGCTCAAAATATTAATTCAAATTGAGTAGACAAAAGTCTTAAGACCAATTACCTGAATATAAATTCAAGAAGATTGGTTATTTTTAGATAGAATTGATAAATATGCTCACAAACTCATTTTCATTATTTTACTCTTCTGTGGTGTTGTGGCCTTTAGAAAAATCGATGGCAAATCTGAGGTTAGAGACATGTTCACAAATAAAACTGAAATATTCACCTATTTTTTGCTTTTATATAAAAGCGTCAAGTGATCAAAACCACATTTCAGAGGGAAAAACTTATTTGTTAAGAAATAAATATAGAAAAGTACAACGGTAACACTAAAAGCAAATTTCCCAGAAAGCTATTCTTTCAATGGAAAATGCACATTTGGTTAAATACTTGGCATGCCTAACGAGTACCGTAGTTGGCTTTTCTGGATCATTCGTATTAATGTCGTTGGAGTGGACGAAATGCCATTGGTTGGTCTTTTTTTCCTGCTGATTACGTGAAGGTGTTCATGATGTCAATCTAAATTAATAGCGAATTGTGTTTAGTTTATAGCTTGAGTAGCATGAGTAGACAAATGATGCGCCCTTGCTATCCTTTCCGATAGTAGAGCAGAATGTGTATAATGACGAGAGCAGTTAGCAATCGTCCTGCGTCGATGATGACCTTGAGCCGTAGCAGAGTCATCTGGGGACCCTTTTCTTGTAACTGATGGTATTTCTCACTGGTAAACATTTTCTCAGGACAACTGAGGAAAGCTGTCTGTAGATAGATTTCTATGTCACAGGGATTAAAGTTCCTTTCATGGTATAAAAAATGTTATAGTTCCAACAGAGTCCTTATATCGAAAAGAGTTGATAAATGATTAATACATCTGTTCCAATAAATGTTTTCAGGCATTTACGTTTTGTTCCTCCTTACAACATGCGATAAACTTGTTTTCGCGTAAGATGATATTCATATAAGGTGGAATATTTCAAAGGATATATTTTAGAGTGAAATAAGTTAGTACACTATATATGATGCGCACACGTACATATATATATACATGCATTCATATATATAAATAAACATATATCTATATATATAAAGGAGAGAAAAGCGACTGACTGACTAATCACAATATCTCTGGAACTATCCAACCTACAGACTTGAAATTCGGTAGACATGTTCATTTCATGGAGTAGAGATCCGCTAAGAACAGATTTTTTGCGAAATTTAAACCGCAAGGGGCGTTACTTACTTTAAGGGACTACCGTTAAGGGACTTACCGTTAAGGGACTTTATAAATAAATGTTTCCATTTTTAAACTATTAAATGCACAGTCTTTAAATTTGAAAAATAGATTCCTTTCACAGAGTAGAGATCAGCTACAAGATGAGTTTTGGGAAAATAGCCCCAAGTGGCGTTGGGGGGGGGTTAAGGGGCGTAATAGAAAAATAATTTCGTTTTTAAACTACTTGACCTACCTGCTTGAAAATTGGTTGGCATGTTTCTTTCATGGAGTAAATATCCGCTACAAAATGGATTTTGGGAAAATTGACCCCCAAAGGGTGGTATGGGGGGATTAAGGGGAGATATAAATAATTATTCCGATTTTTAAACTATTAGACGCTCAGTCTTGAAATTTGGTAAGCAGATTCCTCTCACAGGAAAGAGATACACTACAAAATGGGTTTCGAGAAAATCAACCCCCAAGTGGAGTTGCGGGGCTTAAGGGGTTATATAGATAATTATTTCCATTTTTAATCTACTAGTCGTACAGTCTTGAAATATGATAATCAGAATCCTTGCATGGATTAAAGATCCCCTATAAAATGCGTCTAAATCGATCCTTAGGTGGCTTTGCGGGGGCTCAAGGGGCGTTATAGATAATTTTTTCCATCTTTAATTTATTAGAGTCACAGTCTTCAACTTGGTAAGCAGATTCCTTTCATTGAGTACAGTTCCCAAAATGGGTATTGAGGAAACAGACCCCCAAGTGGCGTTGCGGGGGCTCAAGGGGAGTTATAGATAATTATTCCTATTTTTAAACTATTAGACGTACAGTCTTGAAATTTGGTAAGCAGATTCCTTTCGTAGAGTAGATAACCTCTACAATTCGTTTAGCAAAAATCAACCCTCAAGTTTCATTTTGGGGGAATTAAGGGGCGTAATAGATAAATATTTCCGTTTCTAAACTATTAGATCTACATTCTTGAAAATTGATAGGCATGTTCCTTTCATGAGAATAGAGTTGTTCTAACAAAGAGTAAAGCGAAAATCGACCCCCAAGGAGGGTTGCAATGGGTCAAAGAGAGTTATAGAAAAAAATTCCTATTTTTGAATTGTTAGACCCACATACTTGAAATTGGTAAGCATGTTTTTTTGTTTTGTTGAATAGGGATTCACTAAGAATGTATTTGAGGGAAATCAACTCTTAGGGGAGGAAACTGTGGCGTATATATTGACAAAAAAAAATCCTTTTTTCGAACTACAATGACTATAATAATGGAATTTGGTTTGCATTTTTCTTTTGTTGAATTGAAATCCGCTAAGAACGGTTATTTAGGAGAACGACTCTCAACGGGATTACGGGGGATATTGATAGTAAAAATTTCGTTTTTGCTCTATTAGATTTAGACTTGAAGTTTGGCTTGCATGTTTATTTTACAAAGTAGAGATCCACCGAAAATTGGTTTTGCGGAAATCCACTTGGTTATAGGGTTACGAAAGTGTAAACATCATTCCATACTTCAATTTTAGAGATTATGAGAAAATACAAATTAGAAGTTCTTTCCTTTTTTTTATCAAGAGGAGAGAGTTACAGGTATAAGTATATTTTTCAATACAATCCAATTCTTAATGGTAGGGGACTTAGATATCAATAATTTATGTATATATATATATATACTAGCTTTTACCCGCGGCTCCACTCACGTTGATGTCTTTAAATAACTGACAAAGTCGTAATCATTATCTCATTAGAAAGTAAATAATATAATATGGTAATATTTTTATTGCTTGACTGTAACCAATAAAATTTAAAAATTCTAGAATAGAGCTTAGTTTTAAAAAAACTGAAAACGTAATTTATTATAATAGTTAACAACAAAAATTCAATAACTTAAGCTATTAATATTTTTAAAAATCGAAAGTATCTACGTTTAATATATAATTTCTCTTTAAACGAGCTCAAAACAGAATATTATTCTGAGAGATGCTACTGTATACCATATTATATGTTCTTCCTTCAGTTGCAAATATGTGATGATTTAGGCATTGGACACACCGACCAGGCTACATATAGTTGGCCATGGGAAAAAAATTGCTTTTCCAAATGCACCCCTGCTACCTGAAATGTTAGGTTTGTTAATAGCATTAGTGAAACTGGAAATTGAACTTGTTTGAATTGAAACGGTAGGTCAGTGGGATACTTGGAATTCGAGGTATGATAACACTATCCCTTTTCATGACATATGTTCAAATATTGGCACCAAGTATATTCTGCATCAGTTTTGTGATCCAAAGCTTCGTTCCTTTACATAGTCGAGGAGCATCAAGATTTTGCATAACTGATACTTTCAGTTTTAATTGAAGTTTATGTGAGGGTACACCCGAAAGTTCAAGTGAATTTAAGAACTCCGTGGGATATGAAGTACTTTGTTCTTTATCCATGATTGTATTCATTGATAAACATTTCTTCAATCCCCCTTCCCCACTCGTCGTTTAAATTTTCAATGTTGATTGTTAAGCGCCAATTTTGATCTTTCGCGCAACCACTGATCCCAATTTAAATTTTGTTGCAAGCCTGGTTAAATTTGAGCAATAAGATTTACATCATTTTCTTTTACATTAAAAAATTCTCTGAAAGTAAAATATAACCTCCAGCATTTGCGTCAAACATCCATAACCGATTTTCAATTGCTTCTCTGCATAATGTTCCGAATCTACGTCATTATAAAGATGCACTCTCATATTCGTTTTTAGACTGAATTCTTCAACTTTTTTTCATAAGCTTGAATTCACCAGCCAATATATAATAAAGCTACCATTCCTCCTATAATATCTGTACTATCTCGTAAATCTTGAAGTGTCCGATTTAACGCTTCTATAGCTTTCTTGTGAGACATCGTACTTTCATCCCACCCTAAAAGCTTATATTGTGGAAGCATCCAGCCTTGAGAGCTATTTTTTCTGAAATTTCATATGAGTGAATCTTCAAATGAAAGTTTAGCGATAATTTTAAAACAGAATGTACAGTACGACCGTTGGTCAGTAAAATCGCGGCTGTACCAGAAGAAACCATAGCAACTGCTATCTTCTGGGATTTTCTGATGGTCATTAATAAAAAGTTTAGCAAAAACGTTTTTCCTGTTCCTCCAGGGGCTTCGAGAAAAAAAAGAGTGCACCACCGCCGGATTCTATTTTGCGTAACACTTGTTGGAAAACGTGACTTTGTTCTGGAGTTAATTGAGGGATAAATTCTGTTACTTGACGTTGCAAAGCTATAAATTCGTAGTTTAATTCTCAAGTAATTTCATTATTGAAGCCATTTCCGTCGACACGTCTAGGGCTAATCATTTCAAAAACATGTAGTTTCTTCCTAAACATTCTGAAAACCTTTATTGCGTTTCGTTGTAGATGTGCTCATTGAAAGGCATATTTGGTTGTTTTTCGTCGCAAAATATCTCCCGCCATGTAGTCTTTGTACTTATTCCAAAAGGTTTGAGGATTAGAAAAACCAAAGATGAAATAAGTATTGCGTAAAGCTCCCTAATGTTATTCGGCGAGTGACATTGTATGGATGCCTCCATAGTATATATCTTCAAAGTAATACCTCCATGTAAAATATCTAGGTTCAGTATAAGTGAAAAATTTTGTGCAAAATATGAATATTGTATAATTAGGTTAAAAAAATTCATAGTAGTAAATACTTTCAAAACTAATCAAATTAATCAAAACTACTAAAGTAATCAAAACTTTTTATGAAATTGTCAATATATATTACCATAGAATTTTCAATATCACGCGCGCGCAATTCGCTAAAACTTTATTTTGTTTCCCTCTTTAAAAAGTGGGAGAAAATTTGCATTAAAATATCTAGGATTGTCAGAATAGAGAACTTCTTAGCTGACTTGGCGATATTTCTCAAATTTTGATTTTGACATTTAACAAACGTAAAGTAAATAATAACCATAAAAACCATTTAAAAAATTGCTTTTTGTAAAGATGCTAAATTACACTATGTTTCAGTTATTTGTTACAAATGTGAAAAAATATTTATTAAAATTTCCATTATTGAGCAAATGCATAATTTTGCGCCAACTTGGTGGGGAGTAAGCAACGTCAACGTTTTACCCGCATAGTTCCCGTTCCCGTAAAAATATGAAGATAAAATATATCTTATGTTACTTCCTGATAAAGCAGCTTTCCATTGGTGAAAGAATTTTTAAAATCGGACCAGAAGTTCCCGAGATTAGCCGGAACAAACAGGCAGACAGACAGACAGACAAAAATTTTAAAAATTGATTTTTTGATATAAGTACCGTATATACTTTAAATGCATTTAGTAAAAAGTTTCTAATTTGAAATTCCAAACAGACACTTCAATTTTATATATATATATATATATATATATATATATATATATATATATATATATATATATATATATATATTACAAAAATATACTAAAAATAGTTATAAACCTAAGATAACTATCGTCATAATAGGAAAGATTTAGCCACAGAAATACTAAAAGCAAACTCCCAGCCTTAGGAACTAGGAATGCAGGTTTAAACAAAGTTTTCTAGCCAGCCAACCTTCACCTTAATTTGCCAGTATTCTGGGCCATAGGGAAAGCAATAAATTTCTAGAGAAGTTTAACTATATTATAGATAAAACCATAATCTATTAATGTAATACTATAATGTTATAGCTTTTAAATAATTACTAAAATATTTAAAATCAAAGCCAAACTAATAGACTTACCACGTAAATACATATTCGCTTCTTATGGACAATAACAGTAACGCATATAATTATTATGTATTGATAAAGTAGCAATATTACTATATATATATTTATATACTTTTAAAATTTCTATATTTTATTTTAAAATTTATAGAAAATAAAAAATACCATCCAGACATAAACGATTAATTTTTAATAAAATATATTATTACAAAATTACATAGCTAGAGGCGCCATCTATCTATAAACTGTATAACTGAAAGAACTTTTTTTATTTAACTGTTATATAACTTTTTATAAATTTAAGAGGGTAACTTAGTTCTATACAATGTTTAATAAAGTTATTAATATTTAAATATATATTAGATTTATCACTAACTAATACCTTGTTACGATAAATATAATTCAAAATAATATTTCGATATATTGAGATGGATAAGTTAGAATTCCAGGAGGGAACTTTAAGAATGTTAAAATTAAAATCATCTCTTTTATCATAAATATTGCTATGTAATTTATAGTCCTTAATATATAATGATACATCCAAGTAATTAGTTGTAACAGGATTATTATTAATTTTAAGAAGCTTTAAATATTCCAGATAAAACTTGATATTGGGATTATAATTATTATTTTTACCAAAAATAATTAGGTCATCTATGTATCTAAAAATGTAATAATCATTATTAATAATATAATTATTTTCGTAAAAGTGTAAATATAATTCGCCAAACTATTGCTAGCAGGGCCACCCTGAGGCAAACCTTTGGTTTGTTTGTACAGAGAACCATTAAAATTAATGTAATTTTCTTTTAGGACAAAATTTATTAGAGTTCTAAATTTTTGTAAATTAATATTAAGGTTATAATTTCTGTGATTATCCAAAATTACCCTAATTACATCATTGATATCAATAGAGTTAAAAAGATCTTCAAAGTCATAACTATGAACTGAATAAGTATTTTTATCTTTAAAAAAATCTATAATTTCTTTACTATTTTTAATTATAGCTTTATTACATTGCTTATTGATGAATTCTTGCAAAATATTGTGCAGCATTTTACCTGCATCAGTGATATAAGTTTTAAAACCATTTGTTACTGTTCTAAATTTAACAGGATTTTTATGAAATTTAGGTGTTAAAAATATATATGGAAACTTAATCTTATGAGTGGGAACATTCAATTTCTTGTATATAGCAGTGATTCGATTAGTAATTTCTTTATCTGACAATTCCAATCTATTGAAAGATTTATTGTTTAAAAAATGTTCATTAATCATAGTATTATAAAAATACTTACAGATAATAGCATAATTACCAGGCACTTTATCCATGTAAACAATGATAAAATTCTTTTGTAAATCATAAATTTTCTGTTTTACATCTTTATAAGTGAGTACTGGTTTAGAACAATAGTTAAAAATTTCATCAGGTCTTTTAAAATATTGTACTTAAATTCATCAAATGCCCTCTAAAGGCAAACCATATTTAACTGCAGATTTAGTAATGAAATTATTTATATCATTATTAATTTGATTTTTAACATTATTATTGTTGCTAGAAATTGTTAATCTAAAACTAGTGCCTTTACTCATGATATCTTTTAAAATTCCATCCTTGACTATATTTAAATTGCCAGTTACTACATGTTTGTGATAGCTATCAATAAATTCATGATAGTTCTTACATTTACAGTCATCTATGTCAAGAGAAGGTGATCTATTATTGTAAATAAAGATAAATCTGCCCATCGTTTTATTATATTTAAAAGCTTTTTTAACTATTACATTCCTAACAGGAAAAAGTGACAAATGTCTATTAAAAACACTAGAAAAATTAACTTTATCAAATGTATTATTCATGAATAATAAAGTGCAGTATTCTGTAGTAGGTTTATTAAATTTATTGACATTTATATTGAATTTATTAAGTAAAAAATTATTAGTGTCTTTTATGATGTGAACTGCATGACACACCTTAAAGCACTCATTATTTAAAATTTCATCCAACAGTACAATTTCCTTTTTATTAAGACCAAACATGAAGTATTTGATCTGCTTGATATTAAAGTTTAATTCAAAATCATTTATAATAGCTTTAATATTATCAATTAAAGAATTCTTATCTCTGTTTTTCCTTTTAGTTCTATTGCTCCTTGAGTTTCTTTTAAAATTCTTAACTGAATTGGAAGCAGTATAAAAAAATTCTTTGTTATTGCTCTGTGACATAATTTGGAGTGTGTTTTTAGCAAGGTATAAAACATTAAGACCATATGGATATATTGTATTAAAACTTCTGATAAAATGATTTTCCCACCATAATCTGTGCTTAGTATTTGGTACGATTTTAATAATCGACAATTCAACATTATTAAATCCATGCATTTGAAAGTGTCTGAGCTCAATTTTATTAGAATTGTTGGTATAACTGAAGTTTTTAACATCATGTCTATGTTGATTAATCCGAATATTAATAGTATTTGAGGTCTGTCCAATATATTTATACCTACAGATTTTACAATGTAATAGGTAAATACAATTAAAAGTTTTACATAGTTTAAATTTAGATTCACAGTCATATTGATCATTGTCCATCATAGTGCAAGTCTTACATCTACTATCATTACATTTGTTGAATCTCAACTTAGTACTAATATTAGATAGATTGTTTATATATTTGCTTGAGGATAATTTGTCCTTATTTACATGTAAATTATTACTATTAATGTAACTTTTATTATCATATTGAATATTAGAATTGCTAGAGGCTAAGTTTTTTTGTTTAATATGAGAAGAATGACTATTAATGTATTTTTTGTTCCAAAAAATTCTTGTCTTGAATCTTTTATTCGTATTGTTACTATTATAATCATTAAGATCATTAACAAAATTAGATTCCTTTCCCAAATTGTCATTATATAGTGAGTTATAAAAATCCATCTTCCTAACCATTTTACTTAACTCTGAAATGAGTCAAAATTTTGTATTGATAACAAAAGTACTATTCCAATCAGTATTGATAACAGAAGTTCAGTACGAAATCAATACTGATAACCAAAGTACAGTACCAAATCAGTATTAAAAACCAAGATACGTACCTAAACAGTATAAAGAGAGTGCCTAAGCAAACGACAAGTTAATTTTTAAAAAAACAAACTTGATAGTATCTCAAAAGAAGAATAAGCTGTGTAAAAACACAAAACAAATCAAAGCTAATTATAGAGCTCAAAAAAGCAACCAATTAACCCAACACAACAACTAAGAATGAAAACACTCTAATAGGTAATTTGATAACAGAAGTACTATACCTATCAGTATTGATAACAGAAGTTCAGTACCAAATCAATATCGATAACCAAAGTACAGTACCAAATCAGTATTAAAAACCAAGATACGTACCTAAACAGTATAAAGAGAGTGCCTAAGCAAACGACAAGTTAATTTTTAAAAAAACAAACTTGATATATATATATATATATATATATATATATATATATAAACAGTTATATTTATAAAGCATCATGAAATACCCAGCAATGTGGGTGGCTAACGGCTAGTATATAATAATAATAATAATAATAATAATTACTTATTATTTAAGAATACTTTAAAAAAATTAAAAAGAGATAATTCTGAAAACTATATATATATAATTTAAAAAAACTTAACGACTGATTTTCAACATTTTTACAGGGCTGCGGTAGCCCAGTGGTTAAGGTTTCGGATCGTGGTTGACATGTCATGAGTTCAAGCCCAGTACCGTTAAAGACCCACCGAGTAGGAGACCAATGCACGTTAAATCTGTCGAGAGCTCAAGCTTCCTCACGTTGGTTTAGTAGAGGAGGGTGTCAACTCGGGTGTCGTCTCGTCACTTGACCATAGTTCAAAATTACGAGGCCGTTGCCAAAAGCCCTCGTGTAAATGAACATTGATACGCGTTAATATTCACTCATTCAACATTTTTACCAAATGCAGAGTTACTATTACATAAAAACTATAAAAATTTTCAAACGTTTTCCAATATTTTTTGTTGGATTTTATGAAGTAATATAAATAGAATTTGTTAATGTTATTTTACTTTATCTATTATCATGAAAATCATTTGACTGAAAAGAGTAATGTTAAAGCAAAATATATAAAATTATCTTTTATTTTCATAAGGCATATTTCCTTTTTAACGACATCTTGGGTAAATGTAATTAAATTTTACCTGTTTTAATGTTTCATGTTTAAAATTTTAACTGTTTTAATGTTTCATGTTTAAAATTTTCTTTCAAGAAATTTTAACATATCTCTATTGCGATAAAAATAAGATCTGATATCCCATTTTTCAAAAGAACATAAAACTTAGCTGAACTACAGATGTAGTAGTAAATAATTACGAATGATACCAGGTGCTGTTGTTAATTATTAATATAATAAGTAATTACCAAAATAACTTAAGAAAATTTAGCTAAAATTTAAAACATATAATGTTATGTCTTCTGATTTTTTTAAAAAAAAAATCTATAGTGAGGTCCCCCTTCCCATAAATCATTGTAGTATTTTTCGTTTTATATTTGTTTCGCATTATCAGTGTACTAAATAGTCTGAACAACTATTTCTACAAAAAAATTGTGATTGCTGAAATATTTACAAATAAAATAATTTTGTAAAATATTTTTCATCACTTTCAATTTATAAAGTTTCAATGCCCCATAATTTCTAAAACTCTTAAAGAAACAGAAATTACACAATATCAGTATTTTTTAAATCATTGTCTATATTAATATAAGTAGAAATAAGAGATAGTGTCTTCTAGGAAATTACATTCTAAGTAAAGAAAAGCCGTGTGTAGCAATATATATAATATATTCAAGAAGAAGTGTCAAATAAATGAAAATTTACATATTTTCCCTGGAATTTGAGCCGTAGATTCGAGATAAAGATTTAAATGTTAGTCCAAGCTCTTGAATAAGACAACCTATTTTGAGAAATAATGGACAAGATACATAAAAAACTTTACAAAAAAATCAAATTTTGTCAAATAATTTCTTGACAAGGACGTTTAAAATTTTTTTTGACGTGACTTGTAATCACTTAACTGCAAGTAAAGTCCCTGATGCATAAGTAGTCAAATACCATGATGTGCTAGAAACTAAAACTAAAAATTATTTGTTCCGAAATGGAGGCAGCAGAGTGCTACCCTTTCTTCAAAATACATTATTCCTACTACCATTCATTTTTGAAGGTATAGCTAATATCGTAATTAATAAAAAAAACCGTAATTAAAGCTTTTGCCACAGTTTTCCTATAGGATTTCACTAAGCCTCTGGGAAATCCCGTTCCTTTTTGAATTTTTATATTAAATAGTAAAAAGAATATACAAAATTCTCCCAGCAATTCTTACCTGATGACTTCCAATATACCATCTGCAATGATGAACATTTCTCTTGCCACTTCCCCTTTACGACAAATCAGATCTCCCGGGGTAAAAATATAGGCTCTCATTTTGAGAACTAAGTCATGTAAAAACTCTGGCTGGCATTCTTGGAATATGCTAACCTGCAAAAAATCAGATTATGAAAGTTTAGTAACCGAATTTTAGATGGAGAGTTTTAAATTTAATGCTTTGTAGTTAAACTGTATTTAAGCCATAAATCATAAAATTCTTCAGCAATGTATGCTTACTGCTGCTCGTAATCATACACCAAGCTTATTAATACTAAGTTTTATCCACAAACTAGCCGTAACCCATTCTTTTCCTGGGTATTTTTAAGTTATTGATATCTATCTCCAAGCACAAAGCTTTCAATTGTATTGAAAAACATTTTAATCACCCTCGCCTTTGGGTTTAAGAAAGGTTAGAGCTTGAATTTCTAATGCGAAAGTATAATGATCTTTAGTGGATCTTTATTCAACAAAGGAACTTGATCAAGTTTCAAGTCTATCCTTTATTTAAAGATTAATACGATATGAATTTCTAATTAAACTAATTTGTTTAGCATTAAATAACAAAATACCCAATGTCTGGTCTAGTGGGTTTAAATTTATGGCTTTAGGACATATTGTGTCAAACACAAGGTTTCTTATTGGAAGGAACTACTATATTTGTACCCTATTAAGATAAAGTATTTAGGAATATTTTATTGTGTTTGTCTTCACGAAAAAACCGGACTATAAAAATAATATATTTAGTTTAAAGAATTCTCTTTCGTTAATATATGCGTATACATTTATGTGATAAATAAATTCAGATAAGTGCATAATAATTTTTACTGAAAGGATTACTGAGTTAAAAGAAAACTAGCTAATTTTAATGTCTGTGAAATTATTTTGTATATATGTATCCTTAGCTGTAGTTAAGAGTATATGGTTTGTAAAATTTGATCTTTGAATTAAATGGAAATAATATTATTTGATGCTTAATTTTTTTTCATAAGACAGCTTCCACTTCCAGAACGAGACATGCGGATCCTTCATTATTGTTCCTCAGTAAAAAAATGAGATTCATTTCTCTTGTTTATTGCAAATATTAATTTTTTTTGAATCATCAATTGTGAATAATCTTTCTGAATCTCCATGTTAAGTCAATGTAATACATGTGTTTTTTTCTCTTTCTCTCTCTTTTTTATACATCAAGATAAATTTAGTAATATTATGTTGCAATTATAAATATGTTCTTTTTAGTAATTGTGTTATTGTTGATCGAAGTATCAAAAAGGCATTTCTTAAATGCTCTTTCGGAATATTTAAAATTTATGAATTAGGTCAATAATAGGTTAGTTATTTGAATGTTTACTTTCTTTTTTAATTTAAAGAGATATAAATTTTGTAGAATTATTATAAATTTATTTTCAAATAAGATTGCACATGTGTTAATATTTGAATGTTATGGAAAATACCCCGAAACGACATTTTTACTGGAAGCTAAAAGACAGAATTTTATTGGAAGGAGAAATGTAATGTATTTATTATTATTATAATAATCATGAAAGTACTCTGAAACACATAAACTGTAGAAGATCGTGGTATGAATTAAAGACAAAGGCTGGAAAAAATTGTACTATTGACGCGGAACAATAAAGTGTGTACAATCGAGAGAAAAAAGCGATGGCGTGCCATCATTGAAAGAATGATTGCTGAAATACAACTTTAAGCAGACCAAAATTTAACATTTAGAGGAAATAGTACGTATATATTTGAGATAATGGTAATTTTTTAAAGACAATTTATGTATTGGGCAAATTTGATGCAGTTATTTCAGAACACCTTAATAATGTCAGTATACGCAAAAATAACAAAACACGTATTCCACACTACTTAGGGCAACATTTTCAAAATAAAATAATTACCATTTTAACCGAATCTATTCGTAATAAGATAACACGCATTGTCAAAAAAGCAAAATAATACACTATAATTCTTGACTCTACACCAGATATTAGTCACATAGAACGAATAAAATTTTTTATTAGATTTGTGAGCAATACTGGTAAGGTATATATTTAAGAATTTCTTCAAGTAGTGTGCTTTTAGGAACACTACACAAGAAAGGCTTTCAGGTATAACCACAATATTGAATCAGAAATCTCTGAGAAAATTGATTTCACCAAAATTATTAACGAATTTGCTTCTCAGAAATCCAGAAGTTATTTTATAATTAATTATTAAGTAGTCTTTGTAAAAGGACTGATTTATATATATTTTTTCGTTTCATGAGATTTATGCTTTAATAAATTTTTTATTAAATTATATTTTCTGACTAAATACTGTTGTTTTGCTTTTCTAATTATAAAATGTCTATTTTAATTTCAAAGGTAATATTTTTGCTTGTTTAATATTTTGTCGCAATCATAACCCATTAGCTGATCAAAAAATAAAGTTTTACTTTTAAAATTTTATTTGCATTTTTATATTAAAGTTTTACTTTTTACTCTTATACAGGTAGATGAGTTTATAACCTCAATATATATTAAATAAGTAATTATATATAAAATCATTATAATAAGCAGTTAAATATATAAGTATTGTAATAAGAGTAATTAAATATATAAGTACTTCAATAAGTAACTAAATATATACGTATGGCAATAAGATAGGTAAATATGCAAGTTTTATATAAGTAATCAAATTTATAAGTATTATTCAAAATATGAAACATTCTTTAAAGGGACGGCACATTAGTTTTTTGCACACGGGTGGCCGACACCCTATGATCAGCCTTGTTGATGTCATATACTTCGTTAGAGTATATAGAGATTATACAGAGATTTTTCAATCTATACTTAAGGTATGCACTGATTATAAAAGCTAAGGGCCTTGAAAATATCCTTTTCCCCCCATTTGTCCCAATTAATTCGAACAGTGTAGTAGATACTTGGTTTGCTTGCAAGACCATAAGTATCCGCTCGCATCTGTAACATCAAAGACTGTAAATATGGTGATTGTTGCTCCCGCTACTATTGCACCAGATATGCACCTACAGTGAAAATTTTCTCGAGCACGGGAACGGCATCATGTAACGTCTTTTCAGACGAATCTCGATTTTGTGCCCAGCATCATTATAGACATTTTCTATAGAGAGTACAGAGGAAAGCGAACGTTTCCAGTTTAAATTTCTTATCTCCACACGATATCTATCATGGATTACCGCTGGATATAGTTACCACTGCCGAGTCAGCTCGAGTTCAGAGAGCCGTCACTTCAGATAGCCTCTGTCACAAATACGACGTACAAAGATCCGTCACTATGCCCAAATTGTGAACCCTCCATGACACTACTTTTCAATATGATAAAGTCTGACTGCATATTTCTTTTTCTGTTCTAATCATTTTCGGATCAAAGCGTGTATGATTTACTTACTCACTCAGAAGATTTCGAGCTACAGATAGGACACCTGAGAGGAAAATTTATTGATACAGAAAAGGTACTTAGTAAATACAAAGTAGGGCCAAAGAATTTCTTGAGGATAAACAAGAAGTTCATAAAATGCAAATAAAAGACAAATACTATACAAAAGTGGCTCTTTCTAGAAATTAAATGGAAATATATGTATTTACTAAAAATAAGAAAACACAAGGGGAAAAATGAGTGTGTGCTTATGTGTGTGATCACATGATACAAGTGAAAACTTCTAATTTATTATGGGTAAGACATTTCAGTTGTTTGATGTACCACGTTTTCCTTTACGAGATTTTCGCATACAGACGATAAGTAGTTTTCTTTTTCATGCTCATTCATCGGTGAGTTTGTTTATTTTCTTCATTTCCAGTAAAGGGCTATGTTTAAATAATTATGCATTCTTATGTATTTATACATGAGTACATACGATTTAAATGGCAATTAGTTTACTTAAAAATATTTATACATTTACTTATGTAGATTACATTTATATAACATATATGTTTATGTGGTATTTACATACTATCGCAACAATCCCAACGTTCAAGATAGCTCGTCCAACTGATTCCTCATGTGTCGTACATGCTGCATTGGCATTCATGTGCTACCTTTCATATAATGTCACCAATACCGTTGCGAGAATACGTAAGTACCATTTATATAATTTATATGAATCCGGAAACTATGTAAGGCTAAGAAAACTTATGTCTTGAAAGCCATTTACTTTTCGTAAAATCTCTAAGCAAGTTAAAGGAGAGGGTTCGTACTTTTTCACATTAATGCTTTTATTTTTTTTGTTACATCTCTTTGTTGTCATCATTAATATAAACCAAAATATTGGGGAAACCTACTCGCCAATTAACTTTATTAAAATTTCGTATTTTAATTTTTTAGCACGTTTTTGTGTTTAAATGCACTTTTTACTAAATAAAAAAAAAAGTCCCATTTCGTTACTTCTTATCTGCAATCTCCTATATAAGAATAATCTTTTTTTATCGCTTTCTCTTCTCTTTTTCACTCGCTGGAGTTGAGGAGAAGTAATTTGCAAAACAGTAATATTTAAGTAAATAAAATAAGAATTTTCAGGAAAAATTTGCACGGAATTCTTACTAAAAAACACGCTTTTAAAAAGTTTTCAATTCAAAACTAAATGCGCATTGCCGACCCAAGCACAATTTCCTACTAAAGCCGAGTGAGACCGTAACGCATCTGTACCTGACGCTTCATTTAAGTTCGCTCTTCAGCAAAACGCGCCTAAAGACGTTATCACTGCAAAAATGAGACAAAAATAATTACGAAACAAATACAGACTTTGTTCCGTTAATAGGATACGTAAACTCTTGGATATGCAATAAAAGTCTCAATGAATACCAACTGAAAAAAGGAATACATAAAGTACAGAAGGTTTCAATAAAGATTAAACAAGATAAAGACCTCCCCAAAATATTTTTTCTTTTTAAAAAAAAAAAAGATAGCGATTACACATACACAAAGAAGAAACATTGAAGAAACAGAGTGTTCACAACCTTACGAAAAAAGGAGGTTAAGTGACGAAAAAGCCTCAAATATAAAGAAGCAGCAATGGACAAAAATAAAAACAATAACGATAAGCAGGAGAAAGGGAGGGCCTAGAGAAGGAAATGCACCGCATCAAAAAAGTGGCGAATAGGTTGGTCAAGAGAAAAACCTACAGTGAAAAAAAGGGGTGGGGCGGGAGGGGGAATGTGTGCCATGACAAGGGCACATTCCCTCTTTCATTTTCGTTTCGCTCTATAGTAAAAGGGAAAAAGGGGGAACAACAGACTGAAAGGGATGTGAACCACGTCCCCAAAGTAGGTGGAGTGGATAGAAACCGCACGAAACACAAAAAAGAGAGGGAAGGAAAGGTATTTTGTATAGGAGATAAAAAAAGACAAAAAAAAATTTAAAGATTATATATATATATATATTACACATTTATTAATTTATATAAAGAAAGGAATTGATTGAAAGTATACATTGAAAGCATTCAAAGCGAATATGCCACTTTGAATTTTTAATTGATCATAGTTCTTCAATAATTTAAGCAAAATTTTTATAATTCCTTGGATTTGCTATCATTAATCATAGATGATTTTTCCTCTTTAAATGTATGTTACGGAAAATAATAAATTTTTTTATGATTATATTACAAATTATTCTTTTTAAAAATATATAACTTAACAATGGAAGAAATTGTGTGAGAGTGGGTTTATTTTTCTGAAAATATTCCTTCACAATTAGATGTTGATTAAAATTATGAGAAGGAATTATTTAAAAGTTCTTATAAAAATTATCTGGGCAATCATCTAACATCGTTTTATTTCTTTAATATATCAATGAACATTTTTCTGTTTTTTTCTCTCTATGAAAAGTTTCTGGGAAGAAAAAATTCCTATTCCTTATTTATAAAAATATTTATTACAAACACTTTTATCCAATAAATAGCGCATTAAGATCATAAAAATAATTTCTGAATAAACATTAATCAGCTAGTTTCACGGACATGAATTGAAAAATAAATAAAATATTGTGTTGCTTTTTTGATAAAAGTTGTCGTTAAAATTCATAATACTTTAAGTGTTTTGTGAAATGATGCCACGAAAATGTAAATACAGTTTGAAGGGAAAAGAAAGCAAAACTAAATCGCAGTTTGACATAAAATTTAAACTAAATGTATAAAAGAAAAACTTTCCTTTACTTTTTGGTCAGATTTACCCTTTGAAGTGAAAGCAAAAATACATTCTACTATTTCTTTTATCTAAGCTGAAGGAATAACTAGTAGTTCCCCATTTTTAAGGTTGTAGGAATAACAACTTATGTCCACCAAGAAAAATTTAGTATTTATTATTTATTTATGCAAGAATTATGAAAATAATTTTTCACTTTTTAATTTTCTGAAAAGAAGGGAATATTAAAAAGAGAAGTGTAAAGCATTTTGAGTCTGTTTACAAGTTTTCAATATTTACCCAGCACTGAACGTTTCAAATGCAAAGCAAGAAAATGATTTTAAGGACTAACATAATCGATTCATTTAGTTTTCTAAAGCACCAATCTTCATTTCTTTTTATTCAAAAAACTATTTTACCGACATGAGTAAACAGTTGAAAAGTGAAAATGTTTATTCACGCGAACTAGGTGTAAATATGAGTCGTTAAGTAACGGTTTAAATGTCAAGGTGATTTTTCTTCTCTATACAGCGTCAGCACTGTTTTTGTTCTTCCTTTTGTTAACATCTCCGGAAAGTAAATTTACTTTTGGATTTGAGTTCTTTGCTTTTGAAGTTTTGAATGTAACCAAAGCAAGTGTGATTTTAAAGTTTTCTCACTTGTGTTGCAGATATTTATCTTTTTAGAAAGCGTATTATATCTAAAGTTATTTAAATGTAAATAGTTTTCGAAAATATACTTTAAAACACATTTCACTCTTTACTTTAGTTTATTGTACTACCCTAATAATATATAATAAAAAAATGTTATTTTGAATTTAAAGCAAGTATACCGTAGTCAAGCTTATTTCTAACTGTTACTGTCAATGATTATTTTTGGACATCATTCAATTCCTGATCAAATACAAAATAATTTTTTTAAGTATTTCAGTTCGAAAATTGCATTCTTTTATTCTTTTAATACTTTTGTCTAAGATAATTTATTAAAAACATTTTTATGTTTGCTTTTGTGTAAAAAACCTATTTTTCTTGAGTAATCACTAGTTCTATTTTTTTAAAACAAGAGGCTTCTATTGATAATTGATTTCTCGAATAAAGAACAGCAATTGATAATACGAGACCGTTAAAAGTTATTGGTTCCTAATGCTTAAATATTATTTCACTGAGACTTAACCTCTTTGAGTTTTATTAAAAAGAAAAACAATGGTAGCTGAATTGTCATCTTTGCGAATTCTTGCTCGGCGTTGTTGGGTCGTATGTTCGAGTCCCAGTGCCTTTGTAGAGGGGTTGATACACGTTGAATCTGCCGAGTCTCATAGGATCGCTTCTATAGTATGATAATAAGTTCACATGTAGAAAACTTTTAGGAAACATGTCACACTTACTACTGCAACTAACCTAAACAGAAGAATGCTCTAGCTTTTAGAGTTTGCTGAGAAACTCAAAAACGCAAGGAAAAAGGGGAAAAAAACCAAAACAAAAAAAACAAAAAAACCCGAACCTGACACGAAAAAGTTTATGTACTAGTGGAAGCTTTGCTTCATTGTTTTTAATTATAAAAATTATTTTATTTTAAATATTTTTAAGTTTAATTTCTTAAACTTCAGGATTTTCTCATTCTAAGGAATTCTCTTTGAAAATACAGCCAACATTATTAGTTCACTCGCAATATTCCCTATCAGAGTTCGTATGTCTTGCCATTGCCCCAGCTTTCCTTTTCAACCTACCCAATTGGTTCTTGCCTCCAGCTGTCGCTTGTATCTATTAAATCTCTCATAGCACATCAAGTTCAGTCGCAGAATCAGATAAGGCATTGAGGGCTGCTGCCTGCCGCACACACATAGCCCAGTTGCCCTAAGTCATATCCAACAGCTGAATTTATAGAGTTTTAAAAGTCCTCCCATTGATGTGGAAGGTTGGAGAGGAGATGCCAGCTCAGGTGTCGTCCTCGTTATTTGACCTAGTTCAGAATTACCAGGTCCGTCACCAAGAGCTCTCGTGTTGCTTCAGAGTGTGGCGTAAATCAAAATCAAAATTTCAAAAAATAAATTGGTATGTATTTATGCGCTTTATATATTTTCACTGTTTCTTTGACCATATAAATCCCATATCTATGATTCATTAGATCTAGGCTAGATATTTTTTTTCTTTTTCTTACCGTAATACAAGTACAGAAATTTGTGGATACTATTCTATATAAATTTATATAAAAAGAAAGACTAATAATCTCTAAAGTTGTTGGATTCTTCATAAACAACAAGATTATTTATTTTTTGAACTTTTATATTAGTAAGGTATGATTCCTTAAACAAGAATTTTTAGTAATGATTTTATTAGATGGTTTAATTTTTGAAAAAAAATTGTCATTGACATTTAAAAAAATTAATGATTGTTGTAATTTAACAGTTAATCATATGATATATATCAGTTTTTTATTAAAAATGTTTTGTACAAATTTGTCTTTTATGTAGCAGTGTTATTAGTATTATATTATTTTATTTTAATATTAGTTCGCCTTCAGGGCATCAATGCTAACAATTTTGTGAGTAACAACAAGCAAGGAAATTAACTTATAAATGCAGCAATGCATATGAATAATTTACCTTCTTGAGAGTCTTGAGATTGACGTGCAAGGCGAGTTCTGTCTTCAGCTTATCGGGTAGGATTCCTAGTGCCGAGTTGATATCACCACCGCCTTGCATGCGACCCCTGGAACGTAAGCCATGCTATCATGTGTACTCATTAATGAGGTACATTCAAATCTACTCTAATCGAACCGAGTAAATTCGAATCTTCTCGAATCAAGTTGTGTATAGCATTGTCAACAACAATTAAGTCAGTATATCACTTCGGTAAAAGATTTAAATTTATTCTGCAAGAGAAGAATTTTTACAACATTCTGATTGATTTTCTGAGATAATAATTTTCAAATATTTTAAGAGATAAAAGAGAAATACTTATTCTTGTATTTGAGAAAATTAGTTGGTTTAAAATATCGAGTCACTCGACTTGAATGCTACTTGCTATAGACAACAACAATTTAAATCATAATTATGGAGAAAAGAATAAATATTATTATATTTCACGATGGAAGAAATGCAAGATTAAATTCGGAAAAAATATATATAGTGAATTATTTTCAAAGTGTTCTCAATAATATTTGGTTAGGAAAATATTATTACTCTTTTAATATTCGTTAGCAAATCAGATAAAAAAATCTTTATTTAGAAAACGAACAATTTATTCTGGAAATATATAGTCTCTAAAGAGGATTCTCTAATTCAGAATGTTAAGGTACTTCGTCAAAAATTAGGTATTTTTTCTCGTAAAGAGAAAATGAGTATATATATATATAAAAGTTTTGAATTTGTGAAAAGAATTATGAATTAAATGCAATTAATATCAGTTGTGAGATCTAAATTCTCAGTTCACCAAGAAAAATCGGATTGGTAGCGTAGTTGGTTAGGTGACCTGGTACACCTAAGATTGCGAGTTTCGGTTGATTTTCAACAGCGTAATCGTATGATTATGTGGAGAGATTATCCGAGAGTACCCGTTCGGCTTGGGTGCTTTCTGTAAAATTAAAATTCCTAGAACAATTTTGAATCGTCAGAGATCAGGTCCCTCTGGGAAGGAAACTGGGCTTTAAAGTTACACTGGGGCAGTTGGTATCCACCTACATGGCACCACACTAAAAATAGCTAACAGCTCCCGGGGAATGTACTAGGTCTACAATGATAATTACCAATCCGCAGTCCCTTTATAAATAAAAAAAAGAAAGAAAAGAACCTTTTTTAAAGAAAAAAGTCCTCTTACGATTGTGACATACTAATCTTTTATTTATTTCAGCACTGTTATTTTATCTTAATCTCAATTATGTTTACAATTAACCAACAAAATCAAACTATTGATTACTTAAAACTGGTTTATCATGTCAATTCTTTAGTACATAATGCATTTATTAAAAATTAAATAAATAGTATTTCGCGCTGTCATTTGGGATGTGAACAGTAGCTTTTGATAGCAAGAATTATTATAAATTTTTATAGTTCTATCTGCTTAGATTAGTAATGAGTGAGAAAAAAAATTTCGATGCTTTCGCCTCTTCTTTTTTACATTCTCATAGATTTTAAATTTTATTTTGCACACCTAATAAAATAGAAATTTATAAGTTATTTTAATGAATATTTCTTACCTAGACCATGAATAGTCGTACCATCTCTGAACTCTGCGTTGCATGTTTCTAGGTACTTTATGGTGACGCATGTAAAGCTTAGCTCCATCCTGTAAAATATTCAGAAAAAAAAAATGGAGGAAAATATATAGATTTTTTTTAAAAACAAAATTTGAGAAACTAACGAAATGTAACAGCTAATTAATAATACGAAAATTTTCTATGACCTTAAGAATATTCTAAGAAATTATATTCTGTGGATCAAAACATACACAAAAATCGAATGTTCTTTCCTTTATTTCTCATTCCGCTTAAGGTAATGAAAGTAGCACTTCGTAAAAGTTAGCTATATAACTAATATTTAGAAAGTTGTAAGGTTTTTTTTAGTGAGTGAGTTTAACTTTATTTTATTAATCAACTGAAGAATTCCCTTTATAATTATTTAAAATCTTCAACGGAAAATAATAATAGACACTTACTTTTGTAAAATCGTGCCTCTACACATTTAATGTTCTTTATAAGTAAAATTTAAAATACTCAACGTTTATTAACACAATAAGCATTGCGTGTTGAAACAGAACGTGTTATTTACCTCCCACGATACTTCTAAAAAATATAATAAGCTTTTGATAAGTAGTCAAAAATTCCTTAAAATCCTGTGATATATATATATATATATATATATATATATATATATTAAAAGATTTTAAATCTTAAAGGAGATTATTCAATATACGTGAGGTTTTATAAAAGAAACGCGAATCATCCTTGTAAGCAACAAAAATTGAAATAACAAAAGTTCCTTACACGAATCTAGCAGTTATTTCTAATAAACCTTTTGGTCAGGACTCTTTTCTACTGTAGTTTAAATTAAGTTTAATCTCTTATGGAAGAAAAATAGTCTAGTTCTCTCTCGATCATTGAAACAAAACAAATATAAAGATGAATTATTGTTTTATTTATTCAGTTCGGAAAGAGAATATAAAATAGGCCTTGAGATGATAAGACATCGGAAAGTGTAATATTGGGAAGATAAATATTCTTAAATGTATAAAAAAATCTTAAATATACTTTCGACTGATAGTTGGGTGAAAGCAAGGATGATGATATTTTATTTTTTGATCTTCGCAAATTTATGTACGTGGATCAGGGTTTCTCACACTGTGGGGCACACTCCTCTAGGGGGGGGGGCGAGCATATTGAAAATTCAGATACAAAAAATTATTTAAAAAGTTAGTTGTTACTTTTAAGTTGTTTTTCTATAATATTATTTATGAAATGTAATGCGTACCAGAAGTCGTTCAAATTCCAAACGGCTTGCATTTCTGTTAGTTATTACTGTTCCAACTTGACCTGAAAAAGAAAAGAACGATTATATTTGAAAACAAAAAGAGAGAATAGCTCTTTTTTCTTATAATTTCTTAGAAAAAAAGCTGACAACGAAATAATTTTCAGATTTTTACTATAAATGAATGACTTATTCTTCTTTAAGAGTTTTATCAAATTTTTAGCATTAACCAAATATTTTACTTAATAACGAAGCAGCTGATACTTTCTAACGTAACCCTCATAATGGATTCACTATTGATTCTAAAAAACCAGTATAAAATTGCATTTTATATTATAAGTTAATTTTTAATTTGGCCTGAACATTTTATAAAACTAAAGTATAAAATAATATATAAGTGTTGTTTTTGTGTATGCGAATTAATTAAAAGCGATTCATAAATATTACAAGTGATTATACGTTGATTGTAGATATATTTGATTAAAACTGAATTTTTTTTCAAACAGTTGTTATTTACTTATATATCATAATTTTATTATCATTATATATAAATTAAATATCCTTTCAAAATTTTAGTATGTTATACCAACTTCAGTTTTTGTTTTTAGATAAGAAAAATAAAATTTAGAAGGAAAAAAATACAAAATCTGAAATATTAATTTTAATAGTAATTACCACTTTAGAAAGCAATATATTTCTAAGACTGGAAATTATTTTAAAAACTACCTTCCTTAAAATTTTTTTCCTGAATTTTGAGATACAAATCTCGATCGAAATCTGATCACTATTCCTAAAAGGTCAAAGGAGCTTAAGTGATTACCTCAAAGAAAATGGAGAGAAAAAAATCTTAAAAATAAAAGACTCTCTTAAAAAATAAAGCAAATTATTCTCTGTTTATAAAAAAAAGATTTTCCACGAAAAGTTTTATCGCGTTTATTCTGCACAAAAAAAATGGAGATGTTTGAGAATCATTTTTGTAGAGCTCTAACGGAACACGAGATATTGAAGTACATTAAAAATATTCCAATAAGGGAAACGAACAAAGTTTTGTGCATTTGCATGTAAGCTAATGCTAAGTATTTAGCTAGGAAAAGTTAAAATTATAAAAAGCGCACACTAAATAAAAAACGAAAGACTTTGAAAAACTTTGCATGGTATATATATGAACTCTAGAGATATTATTAATGGGCTATTGAGGTTAACACATTTCATATTTACATATAAATTTAGTATTTAAAATGATATCCGAATTTATGTAACACTCTTCAAATATTTATGCAATATAACATTTGAGAGCTTTGAGCACAGTTGTACTTAAAATATATTTTACATTACTGTTATAACCAGGCAGTATCTTCAGTGATTTGGTGGTTTTTCTTTGAACTCTGTAATGCGCAAGTATGAACCTGCCGCTAGGTTACTGCACTTAAATATTTATTGAAATGGGATTCTCAGAATTTTCATGGAATTCAGGTAGTCCAGTAATCAGTCTTGATATTATGAACGGTGATCTTCCAGTTAAACCATGGAAATTTGAGTTTTGGTTTAAATAAGAAACTCACCTTATAAAATCATGAAGATGGTTGTGTAAATGAGCATAAAATTTCATGGGAAAAATAATAAGATTTTAGCAGGTGTCGAACTCGTTACTTGACCACTATAACGCCTGTTTCATATGAGTGAAGTTACACTCACATATATGTACAATTTGAACTAAATTAACTTCTTAAAAAAGCCTAAAAACAACCAAAAAGTATTTTTTTAGAGTAAGCTTGAATTGTGTGAGTGTGATTTTGTTACCCTATTATGGAATCCTGGAAATGCTACGGAAAATATTGACAAATCACCCCTGAAGTCATTTTCTTCCCAATAGCCCAGTTAATTCCCATATCGGAAGTGAGGGTCATTCGATCTAGTCTAGAAGCGATCATTCATTTATTCGGTAGTTCATTGTTTTTCTTTGGTGTACATTAGACGCCACCCCCACCATGAGAGAATGTCTTGGCCTTTTTTGCCTTTGTCTACCATTCTTGGCACCTTGAGCACGGAAGTATTATGGTGGCCATTAAACTGAGTGATAGGAAGATTGTGTACCACAAGATCGATAAGAGAACAAATCCTCACGAGCTTTTCTCGGAGAACACTATGTAATGATTTTATTCTACGACCTCTTTTATTTGATTGCAGATGAGATGTAATGTAAAGGAGCACGATAAAAATCATGCAATAGGAAATATTTCTGCTAAATTTGTTTTTTTCTTAGGACATTTTTACAGAATTATCAATATTTCTAGACTAAATTTTTGAATTTATGAAAGTCAGCCTTCATTTTCTCTCTAAAGGGGCTGCGGATTGGCAATTACCATTGTAGACTTGTGCATTCCCCGGGAGCTGGTATCACTTATTAGTGTGGCACTATATAGGTGGATGTCAAATGCCACGATATAATTTTGAAGTCGTTTCCTTCCCAGAGGGAGGCACCTGAGCTCTGACGATGTGGAACTGAATTGGAAATTTAATTTTGCAGAGAGCACCAAGCCAAACAAAAATTTAGGTGTCTTTGACATGCAGCATAAACATACGACATAGACGCTGTCGATTTTAGCATCCTGAAAATCCACCGATTGGACTAGAGTCGAACCCGCAAACTGGGAGGGGGGAAGTACAAGGCCAGCGCCAAACTAACTACGTCATTCAGAAATGGATGAAAAAATATATGAGCCAGTATAAAATATGCGTGTGTGATAGAAAGAGAGAAGAGCAGAGTCTCCTATAATTTTATTTACAAATACTGACAATTTTATTTACAACACTGAGAGAAAGATTTTGTGTTTGTTTAAGCCGAATAAAAACAGAAACTGCATTTTGACAACATAAAAATATTGTTTACAAAACAACAGGAGTTTACATCAATAAAAACTACTGTTCCTATTCATACTTCTGTTTCGTCCTGTTCACTGATCACTCATATCTTGAATTAAAATGAGTTAAGCTGTATTACTGATCATTTCATGTATTCTTTGGTCTCGGATGTGAAGTTTCCAGTTAAGTTTAGAAATGTATTTGTGTGTATCTAAAACGAGTGAAGAACATTTACGTACCCTGTCAAAGTTCAAGATGTCTGTTGCCAAATATCTACCAAAGCATTGTCAAGTTGATAATTTTTCTATAAAAACTCATACTGAAATGTAATATTTAAGAACCTACTTTCATTAGATTTTTCTCAAACCTAATGCTTTGCATCAAGAAAAGTTTTTAAAATATTAAAAACTGTATAATTAAATTAATTAAAAACTAATTAATTATTGTTGGATCATTTATAAAATATTTTCCAATATGGCCATTTCGTAAAAACTGTATATTCTAGTCAGTATAGTTCTAGGTAGGAAGCGAAATCAAATTAACATTTTTTTTGAACCAAAAAGAAAAAAAATGCTATTTAAAAAAAAGTTTTAATGTATAGTGTAGAAAATATGTTCTCTGTGTGTACTCAATATAACTTGTAGTACAGCATGTGAGTCTCATTTATCATAAGGAACAAAACTAAACACGAAAATAAACCGTATAATGTAAATAGAATTACTACAAACTATAGCCTACTATTTCATCCCTTTTTTTGTAAATTTATATTCTAAAAATTATAGTATTTATTATATAATGTAATATTAAATTCTCTTAAACGTATCAGAATTATTTAATTTTCGATAAAAAATTCGGCTGCTATGCAAGATTTGATACTATAACAAAAGTTATAAAAATAGTATAATTTATTTGCTCTTGCACAACTGGATTGACTTGCAAGTTTCAGAATTTAATTATGTGCTGTGTGTCTTTAGTATGATGGAAAGTTTTCGAAGTTTTTTGAAACTTGAAATGTTACTGCTTTTAATGGAATACTTACCTACAATTGTAGCAAAGATGAAAACGCCGATGAGGTAGCTGATGATAGTAAACATATATCTACAAGAAAAAAAAAGTGTCACAAATCCATTAATTAGTTTGAGAGATTTAGAATCACAAATGATATTAAACTCACGTGCAAAACTTTTCTACTTAATTGTAATATGATTGTCATTGCTTGAAACTAATTGGTCAGTTTAAACATTTTCATTTACATATACTGAAAAGCAATAGTATCTTATATTTATATTTAGGACATGTATCATTATAAATTAATAGAAGTTCCCGAATTTAAAAGTCATGAATTATTTTGTACATTTATTTATGGGGCTGAGAGGTAGCGTATCGCGCTTTTATACTACAGGTCCGAGGTTCAAACTCTGGGCTGGGCAAGGTTCACTCAGCCTTTCATCCCATCAGTGGGTTGATAAATGAGTACCAAGTCTGCCTAGGAACTAAACACTGGAGGTTTCGCGTCAGACTGACAATCTGATAGGAACATCTCCTCATGCACCTCAGTGGCGAAGTTCATGAAAATTGAGATGGGCGCAGTAGGTCTTGATCCTCATGAACTGAGTTTGTTTGGGTTTAGTTTCCATGAGACCATGAGAAAGAGAGTTCTTTCCCCTCACAGACAAAATGACAAAAAATTAAAAGAACCGTCTTATATTATTTTAAAAAGCATAAAACTCTCTAGATTTCTTTTTTTTTTAAAATTAAATTGAGTCATATAATTATGTCATAGTCTTCAAGATCCGCTGTAGATTTTATGAAAAGGGGCGAATTAAATTTTTTTTAAAACTTTTACTTTCTTGTCATTCGAAGTTATTCGAAAATGTTGGATAATAATTGAGGTGACATATAGTAGCTAATAAAGCAGTAAACTTTTTTTATATCTTAAGAAACTAAGAAAACTGAAGAATGCTTCTGCATAAGTGTGTGAAAAAAGCTGAAAGTGCCAAATATATGCAAATATATTCGTTGAAGATTTATGCGTCCTATTACAATTAAGTTGTTCTAAAAGGAAATTCGGAGAAGTATTTTTACGCATGCATTAAATCTCAATACTCAAATATTTATTCAAATAAAACAATTGTAAGTGGATCAAAACCTTACAGCATTTTTTAAAGAAGAATTTTAAAAAAGCCAACTGAAAAAGGAGATTTTTAAAGTTGAAGTACATGAGGATTTATTTATTTGGGAATTTTCGAAGAACCGTCGATGCACATAAGATAACGATTTTGAAAGAACAATTGTACGAAATCCAGTGTGTATATAATTTTTTTCATTTCTTTAAGAATGATAGGTTGAGAAGAGGAAAAAAAAAAAGTTTTCAAAGTCTATCCTGATATACCGGGTCGAATGATAACAAGCAAAGTAGATTTTTCTTTTATTTATAGAGATAAATATCCTCCCTATAGTAGAGCTTTCTTTATTTCAATATATAGACATAAACTGGTAGAAAATGCAGAGGTTTGAAACTTTGTCATCTAAAATAATCTTTGAAAATCAAACACTTTTTCCGGTGGGGAGATTCTTTTTGTCAAGAGACCCAACGATAAGTAGATATATTTCACTTGATTCAGTTTTCTGCTTCAGCAACTTTTATAACAATCTATGTTATACAAAAGTAAGCCATTGATGCGAATAATAGGGGTTCTTTTCTCCTTATGATATATTTATGTTATAGAAGATTCTAAATTCTTTTACTTTTTTGGTTTCAATCTTTTAAACTAAAAATCTATCATATTTTATCATGTCATGTATATTCAAAATATGTTCAAGGATGCAGTAGCTCTAGAATAAAGGAGTTATTAAAACAGGATCTATTTCTATAATAAAAGATAAGTACAGTGCACTTCTCGACTACCCGGTTATCTTCAGGAGTGGTCACACAGACAATAAAAAAACCATGGATATTCCGAAAACTCCTTTTTATTAAAGGAAAAATCAACGTCAGTACAACAATATTAAAATTAAATTTGCATGCTGTATCAAACGCGGTATTTCTTTTTATCACTTACTGCTTAATAACAACTGTAATACGTTTGGGCTTCCATTTTGTCGTATAGCAACACATATTTTACAAAACGCAGTGATGTCATCGTAATAAAATTCTTTTTGTCCCACAAAATCAAAGTTTCCACCCACCATAGAGCAGTAGAATGAGAAACCGTATTGTATTTTTCTCATTTAATGTTACCTTCGGTATCAGTACTTTGTCACTATTAGACTAAACAATAGTTATTAATGATGTCCTCATCTGTCAAATACTGGAAGTAAGGCTCTCATGCATGACTTTAAAAACAATGTTCTAAATTTCTTCAATAAAATTTTCGAAACCTTCGAATTATTTTGCTTGTTCAAGAATACTGCTAACATTTTTTTCTTGAATATTTAAAAAAAAAAGATTGTTCATTAAGCGGTATGACCCTTTTCATGTTGATGATAACGTTGAAGATTTTAATTTGACCATGCTGCGGATATTCCATATACTACATCCAATAACGGATATTGCTTACAAATATTTGGTAATGTTATGTTTATGTATAAAATTTTACAAAAGTTCATTACTGACATTGCATCTTGATCCGTAGGCTGCATCGCAGCTGTGATTGTTTTTATCGTTCTTCATTGTATTGGGCTTATCATTGACCTACGACCAAAATGCCGATACGGGTATAAGATAAAAATACATTTGGAGGGAGAAAATTATCGGTAATCAAACCGTCAGCAGACATCAAGAAACTTTCGTTTGGATATGAAGTGCCATTACTGAAAAGAAATACTGCTTTTTGGTGTAAGCATTTTGCTTATGTTCCCTTACTTCGGGAACAAAATGTTCATGGAACCCTCGGACAAAAACGTCTTTTGTCATCCATCTATCCCTTTTAATTGTAATAAATAACCATTTTTTTTGTTCTGTAGCTTTTAAGATCACAAGGAGTTTCATTTTATGGAAACCTGAAGCTTTTCTTAAGCACATGATAAGCTTCTTCAATGATTTCCGACCTGGAGCACCCGTGAAGCAAATGTATTTGTAGGGAGACATTCCCAATACTATCTTGTCCCATCGGTATTATAAATTTGATTGGGAGTCAATTTTTGAAATTTCACATAAAATAATTCTATAGCAGTTACATCCACTCTTAGACGTTCAACGTTTAACTACTTAATTCCATAACGTTTTTTGATTCGAGTGAGCCAACCAGATGAAACATTAAAATCTCGTTCTAATTCCAGAAGTTCATGAAAACTTCCACCTTTTCGGATTACATGGAACCAATCTAAAATAGGTATATCTTTTGCTTTTTTCTGATTAAAAAGTTGTATTAGAGCAGAATCTAAATTCTTTGTATATGTTGGCGATTTCAGATTTTTTCTTTTCTTAAGCATAGATTCATCATCACAGTGTGTACAATTCGTACTCCAATTTGATACTCCTTTGCTAATTTGTAAAATGAATTTTCATTATCTGTTTTTTGAACGATTTTTAATTCTCTTTAGTATTTAAAACATTTCCTTTTCTTTTGACACTACTTATTTAAACCTATAAAAATTTTTAAGCAACTAACTAACGATAAGCAAAACTCTAAAACTAAAGTAATGAGTGCAAAAGTGAAGGAAGTCGGCTGCGAAAGGCTATTGTACAAACAACTTTCTATTCCTTGCCATCATCTTCTAATCTATCATGTTGAACAGGTTCCAGAACATTCGATTCGACCCCTTCAGGCTCTTCACAATACTATCAACTAAGCCGGACAAGTTTCTGATTAATATCAATATAAATTTTACGAAATAATCGTTGTAAAACTTTTTTTTATGAATCCGGAATGAGCACCGTTATTTGACAAATTGGATAATCAAAAAGTACACTCTTTTAATTTTTTCTAAATTTTCCATCTTTCTAGACCAATTTTGACTTGTATTGTTTTTTATTGTTTGAATTAATTCATTAGACAGAAGAGAGGTTTGAGATTTGGATGTCAGGGCCGTATAATTCAAGGTGCATGGAACTCCAAATAAGTGAAAAAGAGTAATGCTCGAAGCTTCTAGCCGTTTATTCTCATATTTCAATGTCATCATTTTTGAATTTTTTAACGTTTGTATATGTGTTTTTTTTTAATTTAACATAAAACATATTGCATCTCGAATTTTTAGCTGCTAGGAAAAAAGGTTTAAAATTTACATAAAGGTTTAAAACTTACTTAAAGGTTTAAAATTTACATTTTGAATATTTAAAGACTTTTATATAAATATACTATTTAAGTATTTCAAGTTGGTCCCATATGTCAGATTATAGGGAAAAATATTGAGTAAGAATAGTTGATGGAATCATCAACAAATGCTTTAGCATACATACTCATGTAACAATAGGTACAAGCTTAAGGATTAGAGAATATGGTACACCAATAAATATGCGCTCATACGATGTGATGTCGTTTTGCTGTGCTCGAGCTATTAGCATGGCAACTATTGCTTTGCTGAGCTTTAATAATTAAGCACAGGCGCCTGCTTGTAATATGGTTTCATAAGAGACCCAACATAGTTTTTTTCACATAAAAACCGAATTTGTGTGCGTGAATCCAGTTCCAGACAGCAGAATTGTGAAGAACGCTGGTTGGAATCTGGTATTATTCATCAGCGTATTGGCATAGCTCCTGGATTTATGGTATGGAGTGCCATTGGTTGTTAAAGCAACTTGCGTCCAGTACACATCTGGTACCAGAGAACGTTATATCTTAGAGCTGCATGGCATATCATTGCCCCTTATCTGCAGGGCTTTTGTGGGCGAACAACAAATTGGCAGCGCCAATCAAAACAATTGACGCCCTCAAATCGGACGAAGCGTTCTACCGTTACTCAATGGACAATATATAATATTTCTTCCTTAGGCAGTTTTTTTTTCATTAGATCTTTTGTCACTTGATCAGGTAGTATTTATAGGGGACTAAGATAGAACAACGTCATATGTTTCTACAGGGTAACTTTGGTAAAGAACCGAAATCTCATGGACAAAAATAATTAAATCTGATATTCAAAATCTATTTCACTTTATGTAAGGCTTGTTGTTACAGTTTTTACTATTCAGGGTGGATACAAACAGTATTGATATTTTTTCTTTATGTACACCTAAACGTGCGTTAGAGCTAAAATTATGTAAATCTTAGTTTCGAATTAAAAAAAAACAAGTTTAATACACATTTCATTCAAATATTTTGTTTTTATTTTTATTCATTTTCAAATTACACGTAAAAACAGCTTGTACCTTAACTTTTATATTGAATTAGTCATAAAACACATTAATTAAAATATACAAATTATATATATATATATATATATATATATATATATATGAACGAATTCATCAAAAACTCTTTAGAAATTTTGCATGATTATAATTTTCAAATACATGAATTTAATCTGTTGCTATTTTATATACATGAATTATTTTTTCCGTGGAAGGGGGTTCATAAAATATAAAATGATTCGATATACTGAAAAAAAAAGACATGGATAAAAACTTTACTACTCAATAGAATATATTTAGCTGGATTTCAATTAGTGTTTTGGTTAACAAATGGTCGTGTTTTATTTCTTAAAATTTACAATTTTCTTTGTACTCATGACTCTTCCTACTTCTTGATAGAACTTTTTCTGAACGCTTGCAATATAGAGCATTGTTCTTATGTATTTTATACAGTCTTGTAAAAAAGTACTTCCACATTCAATTCTTATGCACAATCCAATACATGAGTTTTTTTAAAAAACAGCTTGTACTGAAGAATCAAAAAGAGATTTCTATTATTAATGTACTAGTACTACTTTAAATTTAGTACACAATAATGTTTTGAAAAGATTCAGATTATATCAAATCTTTGCTAATTTTACACAATCGTAAAAAAATTGAGAAATCAATACGTTAAATTAAAAAAATGTTGAATACCTACAGTGAAAAATGTACAATGAAAGTTTTGTCTTCTATCAGCGCAGTTTTAATAATGCAGATCTCTATATTCTTAAGAATCTGCTTTATAAAAGATTTAGTGCATGAAATATTTTTTTTTCTCTAAACCACCTAAAAAAGTAAAATTTTTTCAAAATCTTTGTTCAAAAAAAAAAAAAAATTCTGAAAATCTTTTTGAGACTCGGATTTAAATCAGCATGTTTTTAGAGGTACACAATGCTGTTTCCTTTAGTAACACTTAGTTGTTTTTTTAAGTTTCAGACAATTTCTCTTTTTGCTTATATTGAAAGAATTTAAATATATAAAATAAAAAAATCCTTTATTATGTGTACTTAATTCATTATGATTGTCATTTTTAGCAAACAGTCTCCTTTATAGTTCGTTTGAATTTTTAATAAAAATATTAATAAACAGCAACAATAACATCATGAACATCATAAACAATTAAAAAATTCTTACTGTAGATTCGTAGCAGGTGTTGCAAGGTCGCCAATAGTTGTTAGGGTTAGAGTAGACCAATAGACAGAACCTAAATATTTTCTTGAAAGTGTAGCGTAATCGTCGATGGGTTCGCGATAAGACCATTCACCGACAAAGTTTTCCAGTTCGGACAGCAAATAGTAGAAACAGCCAAACCAGTGAGCCAGCAGCAAAAGGATATGAATCAAGTTCACTACACGCCATAAGTTTGGATAAATAGTGCGTGATTCCACCATGTAATACAAACGAAAAGATCTGTACAGCTTCAAAAATCTATAAGAAGACAAAGAATTTCATTAATTCAAGTGAAGTAAACTTTATATAATTTTACATAATTTACTCTTAAGTTCTTTTAGAATATCTTTAAAAGTAATAATCGAATACAAATGGTTTTACCACAGCAATTTTCATTTTGAAATTATTGCAGTTTGTAAAAAAAAAGTAAAGGTTTTACGCACAGTTTAACTTAAAATTTATTATTATCATTCACTGTTGAAATAAGTTTTGAAAACTAAAATGTCTAATTTCTTTGTTTTAACCAAGTTTCGTTACTGTACTATTCTAATTAGTAGATGTGATCTTCTTATTAGAGTAACAATACAGAGTTAATAACCGTAAATGCTAAAATCTAAAGAACTTGTTACTAAGCAATGTTATCACAGCCTTATTAATGTAAAGTAAGTTAGATAAATCTCAGATTGATATTTGAGAGAAAATTAAATGCACATGCATACAGCCTTTGAGTCTTTTTAAGAAATGAGATTCAGACTTGAAATAAGGAAGAACCGGAGAACAAAGCGTAGCATGGACCCATTAAATTCCAACGATTCAAAGATCAATAAAGAATAAAAAATTCCTCTTGTACGCTCAGTAAACATGGTCATCACAGGAAATTGGGAATCCAATTAAAGAGATGGATATTCGTAGTTGCTGGTCTAAAAGGTTATAAGGTTGCGATGAAGCAATGATTCTCGGAAAGAAGTAAGAAAATGAGATTAAATTGAGCCTAACCGAATAAACATTTTGCAGAGCACCAACAGTCATATTCTTTTTCGATTGAATCACACGTTTAGGTAAGTTTTGTTCTATTTTTATTTCTCTACGCAAAATTTCTCACAAACATGTCCAATATGTGTGTGTGTGTTTTGAGTAAGAGCTAATCTCTTAAAAAGTATCAAATTCCTCACGAACGTTTAATTGTTTGGTACACCTGGTATATATAGTCTGCGTGAGATGAAAATAGGTGAAGAATGCAATTCCACACCAAGTGTGTAGCAACCAATTTTAAATATGGAGGAAACAGCACCATGATTTAGGCATGCATGGTGGCCAGTGGTGTTGGCAAAATGTTTGAGAAAAGCAACATAAATAGCTGAAAATACATGTCCATGAAAACACTGTAATACCATTTTTAGCAAGTTTTCGGTGACACACAAACATGAAGAGGATCAAATTTCGACAATTTCACAAATCAGTGTCATCAATTCTATGACTTTTCCATAACAATATTAGCGTCTTAAATTCGCCACCAGAGTCTCCAGATCTTAACCAGTTTGAGCATGTGGGGTGTCATTTGAAGCGAAAAATGCTTAACACTCAGTAATATATCCAAAGAATCTCTTAAAATGCTATCAAATAAGTTTCGAATTAAATAGGGTCAAATATTGAAGATTAACAAAAAATAGTGGCTAGATGACGAGTCAAATTGTTTTTGCAATTAAAGCTAAGAGTGAAATATTAAAAACTACAATAATATTGCTTATATTGAAGGGTAAGAAATTAAGCAATTCTTTTAGTTATTTGGAATCTGTTTCAAAATGAATGCATTTTCATAGATACGTACATCTCATACATAATATTTTGAAGGGCAATACAATGATATATTTTAAAGTTTCTGGTGAAACTTGCCCTTCCTGTCATATTAGTGTTATTTGTGTTTTTGTATTGAAGTATAAGTTTTATATGAAGAGAAAAAAAGGATTAGCAAACTTATTTAGAGTAAAATGAGTAAATTTCTAGGAATAATGCAAAAAGTAATCCCTTATATTCAATTTATAATAATCTAATTCGTAAACTTTGTCTAATTAAACATCCAGATTTGTGAAACATTGATATAAAAATATGTTTGTCTGTGTGTGTACTAGGATTCAAAAGTTCATGAGTTTATAACTAAAAAATATTATAATTTGAAATGCTGAAACATATCCTCCTTCGAAATACGGTGCTTGTGTAGCAACATGCTTTTGTCATCGCTTGTAAAGTTAATCTAAATATATCTGGAGTCCTTTTTTAGCCATGTCCTTTAATCTCTCTAGTGCCACCGACGTATCTATTCGTCTCGCTCAGCCTGTGCGTCAACTGCGTTTTTAAGCGTCCTTCCGAAGTATGGTGTTTTCTTGTACTATCAGTAAAATTATTCTGATTGCTTTGAAATGCAGTAAAAGGACCTTCACAGTGTTCGCGAAGGATTAATTTATCGCGAAGAAAAGGATTGTGTAATTTATTCTTCCCCTTCTATACACTGCATACGCGCACCTATGTGAAAAACTATGGCACTGGGGAGCGAATCGTGTAACTTTTAATCTGCAGTTGAGGAGTTAATATAACCTGAAATGCAGTTTTAACTTCATATGCAGATTCAAATTAACGACCCAGAAAACGATTTGGTAGTTCAGGAAATAGGCAGAAATCGCAGGAAGTGAAATCGGGGGAGTAAGGAAGATGTGCCATAAACTTTATTTTCTTTTTCGAAAAAAAAAAAAAAAAAGGAGACGAGGAGTGATCAGTGAGCAGAAACGTTGTCATACAAAAGTACCCATGACTACTCTACCCATTGCTTGGTCTTCATTTTCCAGACCAATTTGGGTAAACCACGTATGATGTCTACAATGGAATCCTTTTTATGGCGCATTTTTCCAGGATAATTTCTAGATGTACAAGACCCTGGATATCGAAAAAAAAATTCTAGCTTGACCTTTTCTTTTGAACGATCTTTACGACATTTCTGTTAATGGGCAAATTGTAAAGATTTCCACGTTGCCGATTCTCTTTTAGATTCTGTATCGTATAATAAAACCATCTCTCGTCAGTAACAATTCTTTAAAGTAAAGAAGGATCTTTGTCAACACCCGAAATTAAGTCTTCTGTCCTTGCCATTGAAATTGTATTTGGTCATCGGTTAATATCTAGGAAATGATGTGTTATGACTAAGACTAACAACTAAATATTTCAGGGTGAGCTAAAGGCATTATCTTTATATAATTTTCTTATTGTCATATTCTCATTCAATTTTTAAAAATTAAGAAATGTATACAAATGCGTTCTCTTTTATATTATGTTTTAATTTAAAATTATTTTCTAATACTTATAACTCTTATAATTAATATAAGCTTTTGTTATCCCTGGTATAAATTATTATAAGAAAACATTCTATGGGAGTAAACCATCTGGCAATTTCGATATTATTGCACTGTAAAAATATTTTTTTTTGAAGTTTTAGAAAGTAATAAAGAAATTCCTCTTCAGGAAGACTAAATCTCGAATTTGAAATAATGCAGTAAATTTATAAAGAACACAAATATAATTTTTCAGTTATATTATACTGTCTAAATGTAAAAAGTTAATTTTGATGAAATAAGATTCACAAATATTTTATGATACAGGTTCATTTTTTCCCCTTCTACTATTACAGAGAAGAAAAGTCTAAGCCATCATCTACGCAACTTAACGAAGACAGTAGAACGAAACAGAAAGTTTGTAACAGTTATCTGATATCCAATTTAGCTTTTCGAGTTTATAAAGTTTTGTCAAATGATTGTTAGCAAAAACTTCCTGAATTTATGCTGTCGTTTATCGTAATTTGAAACTCTGAAATCATTGTTTGATATGTTACACTTTTGGTTTTCTTATGCTATTTAAATATTACAGGATCTTTTTCACCTCATATCACTTCTATTTCGTTGCAAAACAATGCAAAAAGCGAGATTTTTTTTGGAGAACAACACATTGTGAAGTTTAATTAGCAATGATGGTCTATGTTTATTTCTTACATTTTGTTTTGTTTTGTAAGCATGGCTTTGTTACATTCTATTGTTTTCTCTTTTTCCAGTGAGCATCTTCTAATTTCCCAAATTATTTGTTGTGCTTTTTTATGCAGGCATATATATATACGTATATAACATTTTCGTCACTTGGTTTAGAACAATTTGTTATAAAGATCTTATTTCTGGTGATTGTCGTGACACAATTGAGGAAGAAAAATCTTGTTAATTGAAAGTCCATTATTATTTAGTTACGTGAAAATCATAGCACATAAAAATGCATGAAACAAGCAGCAATACGAAAAACATAACACACGCGGTTTATAGGTTGTTGACAAAAGCATTCATTGTTAGTTAACGAGATCTCAATATTTTATAACTTGAATCAACTGGAAGCTGTTAAAATAGTATGATTTATTAAAAAGGTTTTTCTGATTGATTCGAATATACGGGTAATAGAAGATTTCATCATTCTGTTTTGAAAATGCCAACGCGTGTCAGTTTTTTTGGGATATAAAGTTATATACTTTTCGTAAGGTGGGTGATCTAAAAACTAATTACCTCGTGAAGTCTTGTGAGAAAACTAGGTCTAGTAACAAATTCTGGATGATTATAAAAAAAAGTTGTCGATAAATGACTTTTTAGCTAGAATTTTGTTGACGTAAACAGAATCGAATTTGGAATGCAGGTATAAAATACGCGCTCAAAAAAGATGTGAAAGACTGAAGTCCAGTTCTTTTAAATAAGTTAACAGCAACTAATGTCGAAAATTTTCAAATCGCAACATAATTTACTGCATTGAAACTAAATCCTAGCGTTAAAAACTTAAAAGTAGGTTGAAATGGTATTTGTAGAATGGAAAATAGCAGCGTTAAACAGAGACTATGAAAAAAAAGGAAAATGTTTCAATAAAAAGACTGCTGAACAATAGAAGAAAAAGTATTTTCTACTTCTCAAATTTTTAACGTGTTCGACTTACTCACGATGACATTTCGTGTGTAACATGTGGTTGTGAGCACTTCAGTATGTACGATGTGAAGATGAGTCTGTTGAATTTCACTTGGGATCGAATATTTTACATCATACACACTTTATAAATTTGATATGCTTACACTTTAAATTTCATATATTCTCTACAATCAAAAATCATTTGGATTCATTGCCGTATACATTTACGTGCTGTTTCCAGCATTCTTTTTAATAAAAGTAAAAGTCAAGAATATGAATGTGTTTGTTATTCTGTATCACCCAGTTACTTTTGTGCCTCATAACTGAGTTGATATCGTCATGCTGATTTGAATATGTCTAGATCACATAGTTCTTAGTAAATTTCAAATGTATTTGTTGAAATTTTGTTTGTACCATCTGAACACGCTAAAGCCTGCATAGAAACATAGGGAGAAGATAGGGTGGAATTTTTAGGACCTTAGAAATAATCATTTCTAAGATGTATGGATTTCCCAAACCATCGCTTATTACTTGGTGCACTTCGATCATAACCTTAATAGGAACGGAAGCTCGCTTAAGACGAAATAAATCTTATGTATAACCAGTTCCTTCTAATTTGGGTACCAAACTCCGTACAGCTGGCAGGAAACTTGCAATGTTTAAGTGGCATTTTGTCCATTCAAGTAATACAGCTTTAGAATTCAATCGTGCAATTAGACTGTTAGAAACATGTAGTCAAATTACTACGGGATGACTACACATAAATTAGACAACAAGATGCTGAACTCAAACCATTATCTGTTGTTGTTGCTAATCCCTCATTATCTGACTAAGTCAGACAAGATCATTTACATCCTTGACTCTCAAAAAGTCGAGCAGAAGAAGGGGATTTGTGTAAATATCTTAACTTGTGAAACCTATACAACACATTATGTGCTTGGAGGAAGCCTGGTGATATTGACATCTTTCGTAGATGGAGATCTTTTTATTCGCTGAAAATGAAAAGCACTTGATGTGTCCACTAGCAAGATGAGAGAGTAGAAGGAAATGTGTAATTTCTGTTCCTCCAAGGATCGAAGCACCATTATCTTCAAGTGAAGAGAAATAACAATGTATTATACCAGATCTAAAAACCTGCATATTTTCGTATATTCTTTTGTTTTCGAGATAAACTGAGACGATTAGTTTTATATTAGAACAAAATATGGATTGTGTCATCAACGGAAGAGCAATTCGTCTTCTGGTGCAGTCTACGGTTCTTGTCTCAAATTCTTTTGCCTCTGCAGCGCCGGAGGTTTTCGTGCTAAGATACAGTTACAACTGTTTGTTAAGATTTTATTATGAAGACAAAGGTGTTTCAATTGAAAATTTCTAAATCCTAATATTTTTTACCATAATTGGGAGAGTTCGACTGTAGTTTTTCACATCATCTTGAATTTCTTTCGAAATTAGAATGTGCATACCCTATAATACTGCATTTAAACTTTTATCCCTTTCATTCGAAGGTAACACTCACTGGAAGATCACACATCTACGAATCATCCAGTATATAGTTAATTTAAATGCGCAGACTAAATTTTATTTATGATTAATTAAAAGTGAAAAAATACGAATGTTTTAAATTTTAATTTTACAAATTATTACATTTTTCAAGTCTTAGTTACAAATAACTATTATTATGGGGAAGCTAAATACGCTTTTGTTTATCATAAATATTTCTGTAAAAGCTATGTTTTTAATTGTAATTAGAATTCAAGAATTTTGCTTTATTTGAATTACAGTTTATTTGAAGTAATTTTTAAAAAAATAATTTGGATATAGTACATAAAACTATTTTACCGACAGTAATTTTACCAAAAATCTCCAAATTATCAATATAAATAATAAAATGCATTTTAAGTATGGCTTTGTTCATTGAAATGCAAATATAAATTGTTCAGGCAACTGCTGACTGGTCCATTTTAAGGTAAATCCTTAACTTTTAATAAGAATTTCAGTTGTGTGATATATAATTTTCTTTAAATGCTTAACTAGCGAGAGAGCTAAATATTTTCAATATAAATAGCATAATTTAAATTATATTTATTAAAAACTTGTAAAAATACTTTCATCACATCTGATCTCTGTTAAATTTCAGTGATACTAAAAAAAAAGTTATAAGCTGATACTTTTTTTTTGTCTTTCATAATATTGTCACAAACTGACACGCTCTGAGTGGCCGAACGGTTAGAGCACTTCTCTACCATGCAGATGGCACGAGTTCGAGCCTCCCAGGTACTTGTTTGTTAAATTTAAGCGCATGACTTTCGTTATTTATTATTATTGACATTTGCAAAATTATGTAAATTGAATTTATGTTAATCTTTCCCCTGGTGGTTATTCTAGAACTCCCCACCAGGATTTTTTTATAAAAGTACTGCAGCTGGATAGGTCTTCAGTTGTGGTGCTACCCGTGTAAAACACTACGACAAAATAAATCGTGTATTGGATAACATCGCATTATTCCTTCTACGTGACATTTTGGTGGAGGCGCCGGGTAACGATAGCCATCGGCAACGGATATCAGAACAAGTCGAAGGCTCCAAGGGCTACCTCCAGAATATGGGTTGCTACCTTGCCGAGTCCGAACTGTAAAAAGAATGCCGGAAGGTGAAACGGAAGACAAGGCAACATCCATCAGTCCCATCTATGTATGTTACCTATCAGCTCCACGAGAGCCTTGTTCTTTCTCTGGCTTGAATACCGAAGAAGCTGAAAAAATGGAAAAATGATTACGAGAGGATCGCTAACTACAACAATTGGGATGAAACAGTACGTCTTGCAAATGTCGTGCTCTATCTAAGCGGAACTGCAAGGTTGTGGTTTGACAACAATGAAGATCGATTGAAATGTTGGACAGACTTTGAGAGACTTTTTGAAGAGACTTTCGGAAGGCCTGAGGACGTAAAAAGTTTTGCAGAAGGATTATTAAGGACAAAGGCTCAGCGTCCTGGTGAAACGCATGAGTCTTACGTTCAGGACGTGTTATCATTATGCAGGAAAATGGATAAAAATATGCCAGAAGATCAAAAGATATCGCATCTCATGAAAGGGGTGGCTGAAGATCTCTACCAGGTACTGATAAACAGAGAAGTTAGCACAGTAGATAAATTTGTTACGTGTTGCCGTGAAGTGGATGCCATGAGAAAGAGACGAGTTGTACCGCTACGATATGAGAGGCTACCTAATGTTACACCCATATCAATGGCCAATGAAGGAGATCTAAGTGATCTAATTCGAAGGATTGTTAAAGAAGAAATTGAGAAAGTACTCCCACGTATCGCAACATGTACAGACGACGGGCCAAGCTATTTAGAATCCATTATCCGAGAAGAAGTTCGAAGTAATTTGGCTCCACTCTCTCGAGAAAAACCTACGCCTTCTCCTTACAGAACTCAAAGGACTGACCGAAGTTCCTGGAGACCAAGGCCGAGACCTCGAGAAGAAAATAGACCAACTCAACAGGATACCGGAAGGAAGACTGACCTTTGGCGTACTTCAGATAACGTACCAATTTGCTTTCATTGTGGACGACCGGGTCACGTGACTAGATATTGCCGTGATAGACGACGTGTTTTTTACGCAGCAAGACAAAGAAGGCCATTAGACCAGTCAGAACGCTGGGATTCTGACTCTCTTTCTGATTATGACCGCGATCCTGAATCTAATTACCAGCGTTACAGAAGTAATTCGCCGTACCCTAGACGCACACACAATCCACAACGCCGCCAATCAAGATCTCCATCTCGTCGCTCACCTATTAGGTCCAGTGAGGAAAATTAAGGCATGCGACCTGCGTGGGAGTTAAGGCCGCAATAAACGAAAGCCCTCCAGTATACACGGCTGCTAAACTAGTCAAAAAACTTTGTATCCGTCACTGTCAATGGGCATGTCGTTAATGCCTTGGTTGATTCAGGAACTGATTATTCAGTAGTTTCTGAACAGTTACGCACGCAACTAAGGACTCCCATGTTTTCTGATCACAACCCGATTCTTCGAACTGCCTGTGGTAAAGTTGTAGAAGCTATAGGACGAAGCATGTTGCGAGTGAACTTGAATGGAGTGGTGCAACCTTTTGAATTTTTGGTATTCCAGCAATGCAGTCATGATCTCATATTGGGATGGGACTTTTTCAAAGCAACTGATGCCATTATTGATTGCGGATCCGGTGAACTTCAGATTGGAGAAGTCTCTCCAAATGATCTCCAAATGAATGAAGTAAATTCTGATTTATATGCGGTCAGTGACGTTGCCATTCCAGGGAATTCTATAAGAAAGATTTCCGCGTTGGCAAAAGACCACCAGACCTTAGAAAAGATTATAGTTACAGGAATGAAGAATTTTGAATGGACTAAACAGCTAAAAGACCCAGCTACAATAGCCACACTCCAGAATGGCAACATAGATATTTGGATTGCTAACAGTTCCTCTCAGCCACAGATAATACCAGCTGGCATGTGTATAGCCGAAATGACGGATATTGAGGATGGATTGGTAAGTTCTTTGAACGAGAATGCTGACAAAATCGAAGTAAAACAGAGGAAGCACCCTAGACAGTCGGTGAAAGAATTCAAATGCCTTTTAGACCCGGAACTGCATGAGGCTCAACAGAAAGATCTTTTGAAGTTGCTTAACGACTTTACAGATGTTTTTGATTTTGAGGACAAAATAAGAGTCTCGAGTAAAGTAAAACACAAGATAAACACCGGCGATTGCCAACCTATTAAGCAAAAAGCCATACAGAGTGTCTTTTGAAGAGAGGAGAATAATTCAAAACGAGGTTGACTAAATGCTGAAGCTGGACATCATAGAGCATTCGGAGAGTCCGTGGTCATCCCCAGTTGTTCTGGGGAAATAGAAAAATGGATTCTGGCGTTTCTGTGTGGATTGCCGTCGCTTGAACAAAATTACCAAAAAGGATGTGTACCCTTTACCCCGGATTGACGACGCCTTGAATAACCTTTCGGGTGCAAGCTTGTTTTCTACATTGGACCTTAAGTCTGGATACTGGCAGATTGAAGTCTATGAAAGAGACAGAGAAAAGACGGCTTTTATTACTCCGGATGGATTATACCAATTTAAGGTTATGCCATTTGGGTTATGTAACGCCCCAGCCACGTTCGAAAGAATGATGGATAGTATCCTTAAAGGGATGAAGTGGAAGCCCTGTCTATGTTATCTAGATGATGCCATCATCTACGCAGCCTCTTTCGAAGAACATCTTTTGCGATTGAGGATGGTGCTCCAGTGTGTGCATACGAAATGCTGGATTGACAATGAACCATAAAAAGTGTCGTTTTGGTCAAAGAAGCCTTAAGATTCTTGGTCAACTAGTGGACAAAGACGGAATTCGTCCAGATCCAGGGAAGATCGAAGCAATTCGAGAATTTCCAACTCCCCAAACCGTTTCGCAAGTTAGAAACTTTCTAGGGATCTGCTCTTATTATCGCCGATTTATCCATAATTTGGCCGACATCGCCAGGCCGTTGCACGAATTATTGAAGCAAGATGTTAAATTTGTATGGAAGGAAGAACATCAATCAGAATTCATCCGTTTAATATTGCTGCTGCCGAGATATCTTGTGCTTGGGTTCTTTAAACCAGAAGCTAAAACCCTAATACATACTGACGCCAGTGGATATGGCATTGGTGCTATTCTCTCGTACAAATACAGTGTGGGTTTGAAAAACCTATTGCTTATGCATCTCGATCACTTTCAACATCTGAGAAAAGTTATTCGACTACAGAGAAGGAATGTTTAACAGTTATTTGGGCGATAAGTAAATTCCGACCCTATATCTTTGGCCACCCATTTACAGTGGTAACAGATCACCACTCTTTATGCTGGTGGGCGAATCTAAGAGATCCATCTGGGAGATTAGCAAGGTGGGCTTTGCGTCTTCAGGAGTACGATGTGGAAATAGTTTTCAAGACCGGAAAAAAGCACCAGGATGCTGATTGCTTATCGAGGAGCCCACTGCTTAAAATTGAAGAAGAATTCACTGAAGATATACCGTTCCTCAATACCATTACCAATTTCGAAAGTGAGCAAAATAAAGATCCTGAAGTAGCAAATATTCGAGACGAAATGGTTAGAAAGAGAGTCTCCTCAAAATTTAAAGAAATTAATGGAATTTTATACAGAAAAAACTACGATCCTTTAAGAAAGCAGTGGTTATTGTTCATACCGAAACATCTTAGAGGGGACGTATTAAAAAGCCTTCACGATGCACCGACAGCGGGTCATTTAGGGTTTGCCAAAACGTACGACCGAATCAGAGGGAAATACTTGTGGCCTGGCCTATACCGCAGTGTCCGACGCTACGTGTCTCATTGTCGAGAGTGTCAAAGGCGAAAATCTCAACCTCAGCATCCTCCAGGATTGCTTCATCTAATATTGCCAGGGGATATCCCGTTTGCTAAAATAGGGATAGATTTACTTGGAAGATTTCCTCTAACAAAGCAAGGGAATAGATGGATAATCGTCTGTACAGATTATCTCACTCGATTTACTGTCACAAAGGCCCTACCAAGTGGTGAAGCCACGGAAATAGCCAAATTTCTAGTCGAAGACGTTATACTGAAACATGGATCACCAAGGGAAATCATCAGCGACAGAGGGCGGTCATTTTTGTCGAATCTCGTTAAAGAAGTAAATAATTTATGCTTGACATATCATTTACTAACTACTGAATATCACCCTCAGACAAATGGCCTCACGGAAAGGTTCAATAAAACACTCGCTGACATTCTGGCCATGTATGTCGATGTTGACCAAAAAAATTGGGACAACATACTTCCATTTGTCACCTTTGCATATAACACGGCAAAGCAGGAGACGACAGGTTTCAGTCCATTTTTCCTTGTTCCTGGACGTGATGTGGATACACTACTAGACACCATTTTGCCCTTTCTTCCCGAAGAATCAGCGAATGATTACGTTCAAAACCTGATAATGAAGGCCGAAGAAGCTAGACAACTAGCAAAAATACATCTAACAAGAGCACAAAACAAAGACAAATACCGTTATGATGAAAGACATCGGATAGTAAATTACAAAGATGGAGACCTGGTTTGGATTATCTGAAAAATTGTTAAAGTGATACTTCGGACCCCATAGGGTGAGAAAAAGGTTATCCGAAGTCACTTATGAAGTGGAACCTTGTGATAGTATGCGCAGCCAACGAAAATTAAGAGACGTGGTACATGTTCTGCGAATGAAACCTTATAAAGACCGAGACCTTTAGCTAGAAGACATTAAACAAGACGAGTCACCAACGGAACCAGTCCAGACTGTTTTTGACAAAAGGAATCCTAAACAAGTTTACTTTGGACCTGTTACAAGAAGCCGTTCAAAACAACTACAGCGGGTCGCTGTGTCTCCTAAGGAGGGAGAAATGTCACAAACTGATACGCTCTCTGAGTGGCCGAACGGTTAGAGCACTTCTCTACCATGCAGATGGCTCGGGTTTGAGCCTCCCAGGTACTTGTTTGTTAAATTTAATCACATGACTTTCGTTATTTATTATTATTGACATTTGCAAAATTATGTAAATTGAATTTATGTTAATCTTTCCCCTGGTGGTTATTCTAGAACTCCCCACCAGGTTTTTTTTATAAAAGTACTGCAGCTGGGGATAGGTCTTCAGTTGTGGTGCTGCCCGTGTAAAACACTACGACAAAATAAATCGTGTATTGGATAACATCGCCTTATTCCTTCTACGTGACAATATTAATAATGGATTTACTTTTTTAATATGAACAAAGTAATAAGGGCCATGTTGATGAGATCACAGCTTTCGTTATTTCTGTTGAGTTTCAGATTCAAGTCTTTATACCATCATAGGCACACTATGTAATGCTGCACATTAAATTTACCAAGGCAGAAAGTCCTCATAGGTGTTGGTTGGGCAGGGTCGACTCGGTTTTTGATTCCTTTAGTGGGTAGATAAATGAGTACCAAGTTTGCTTGGGGACTAAACAGTGGGGGTTTCACTTCAGACAGACCACCTGATCGGGACATGTGTTCATGCATCTCAGCGCTCAAAGGTCGGGTATACTAAGATGAGCACAGTAGGTCTTGGCGCTCATGGGCTGTTGTGCCACTCTGTTTACTTAAGAAAGTCCTCATGATGGCGTGGCAGGAAGTTTGGAGAGAGTAATTGTAAGCATTACACTTTGAAGATACACTAACTCTATTGGTGATGGGTTTCGTAATTTTGAACCTTGCCCTCGTCGCGAGGGCGACAACGAGAGTGATCAGGCTACTCACTTTCCAAACTTTCTCACCACTTCAACGTGAGGACTTTGAACCTCGACATATTTAATGTGTATTTGTCCCTCTACATAGCAGCATTCTATGGCACCAGTAATTTAATCAGTGACTCGCCGAATTTAAAAATTCTAACTGAAACGTATATAATTCCATAACGTTAATACAGGTGGAAAAAGAAATAAATTTATTTTTCGAAATTTTGCGGTCTACTTTCAATTTTGCTTAACACATCACAAAACGGTAATTCAGCAGGATTTTAGAGTCAGAGAAAACGTGAAAAACCATCTTTGGAAGGTGAGATTAATAAATCACGACCCGAGGAATATTAGAAGAATTTTATTATGTTACTTGCCTGGGAAATCTAAGTATTGGAATAGCTCCAAAATGCAGCTGTAACAGATCCACAGGTATAATAGCTACCATATCAAGAATGAAGCTCTTGGATTTGATGTAATGACATGCCAGCTTCTTACTTTCACAGACCATTAACCCTTGTTCTAAATATCCTGTTCGAAATTGGAAGGCGATATCCAGCGCAAATACTATGTCGGTAAAGCTGTCGAGACAATACCACATAGTAGACCAACCTTCTTGAAGTTCTGGAAAAGCCTGAAAGATAAAATGGGAATTGAAACTGATATACATGCAATAGAAATCATATTGATAGCAAAATATTTCTCAGAAGAAAATTTTTATAATCATTTAGTATGGTTTGATTACCAAAATATTCCATATATATTTTTTTTTAGATTTTCAACGATCTTTTTTACAAAAATATATTGCTTTGATTTAAGAGATAATTAATAACGTCAATGCGTATTTTTTTCAGTAAACTACAATTTCGTATTACATGAAACATATGCACTGATGTTATGCCCTATTTTGCTTCTTTTCATTCATACTCTTTTTCTGTTGTATTGTTAATGTTGCTGATTCTCCAGACTGACAAATTCAAGCAAGATCCATTAGAGTGTTTACTCTCAAAAAGTCGAGCCTAAAAAGGGGATCAATATAGATATTTTTTCTCGGAAGATCCATACAATTCGAGATATGCTCGGGAGAAGTCTTGTGATCTTGACACTTAGAACAGATGGAGAAAAGAAAATCTTTTTGTTCTCTGAGAACGAGACATTTGATGTGACCCCTAGCAATATACAAGTGTAGTTTGAGTTATCTACGTACTAATGATGAGTGGGAGAAGCCTCCTCTTCTACAAATTTTTAGATTATTTAGCTAGTACAATTTACAATTCCATAAAGGAAAGGGCGGAAGAGGATGAAGTTTTGAAGATCACAATCCTCCTTTGTTGACTCTTTTCTTCGATATTGAAACTGTTATCATATTCGATCAAAATAACTCGTTATTTATATGTGAAATCTCTCTCATATAATCTTCTAGAAGCAATAACACTTGAATTTCCGTAGCCACAACAAGTTCATGAGACAGCCGAATGGGTAAATATTGATCTTCATGATCATCACGACTCTTGGTCTACCTTATCGAAATTTTTCTTTACGAATTTGGCGCATTAAATTGTCTCCACAAGTTGTGCACATCACTAGAAGTTACTTTAAAGTCTCTAGGAACTACACTTGAGGCCACTATATTTCTCTAGTCTTCTAACAACTTACCACTTCATCCCACTATATGATGCCACTATAAAGTTAGTAATTACTCATTTTAGCTATATGGTTTGTAATAACACCGAATGTTGAGGAAAAAAGCTTCGTCCAATTCAGCATGACGTGCGAACGAGCGAAGCATGGTAGTTGGCTCTTGCACTGTACATTGCTTTTTCCTCTAAATGCACAAACACCACACGCAAGCGTACTTTTAAATAATCGCTAAAATTTGTATCTCTATTCAGAAATATTATGTTTACACTTGGTTCAGTAATTTTCCAGATATTTCACTAAATATGAGAATCTTCTTAATTTTGAATACCATTGTATAAAGCTTTGGGAGTAATATATGTTCAAGATGGCAATAAATACCCATGCTTCATTGCGATGAAGCTGACTTTCAGATAAGTTACTAAATTTTTATAAATCGTATTAAGGCACAAGATTTCAAAGAATGAAAAAAGACCATGCACACCAAGTTGTATTTTAAGGTACTATATTTAAAGTTTTACGACCATAGTTTATGTAACTAAAATAATTAATAGCATTCTAAAAAGAAGTAAAGTGAAACAAATACTCAAAAATCTATGAAAATATTAAGGAATTATTTTTCTTTCTCTCTCTCTATATATGTAGGGTTTTGTACTTAAGCTTTTCCTATAAACAGCACCTGTCAACAGATTACTGTCAAATTCGGCATACGAGCTACGTACAAGATACACTAAAGAAAGTCCGAATTACTCCATTAGATAATGTATTACATAGAAAAGGGTAAATTTAATAAAGAAAACAATCAACACGAAATGTATTTGCAACTAAAACGTTTATTGACTAATAATTGTTCATCTTGTCACCAGATAGTCAACTTTGTAGGGAAATTTCGTAGTGCGTCGGCGGATTTTTCCGTAGCCCAAATATGACGATTTTATATATTGAATGTTCTATGCATGTAAAAATAAGCTTTATTTTTTCACTACTATGACAGATCAGTGGCCACTCTGGGGAGAAAAGGAATCGCAAATGTGAACCAATATAGCTAGTATGTTTCAAGCATCTATCTGTTGGACGTGGCAGATTTTATACGAAGCGAAATGTCTTTTAGTACAGTTTCCGAAAGGAAAGGGCTCCGCTAGAGAACTCATATCCATCCGGATAAAGAAAGTTAGTCTCTCCAGGTATAGCAAGTGGATTACTGCCTCCAGAGAGAGATATCCGTGACTGTGGAACATCAGCTGTCTTGATATCCTCTGTAACCACCGATGTGACGGATTTAAGGAACTCAATCTTCTTCCTAATTTTCTTCTCTTTTTAAATTATGCTACTACGGCTGGGAAATCTTTTTAAAAGTATCAGACCATGCCCTACATTCTTTAGAAGACGAAACTCACTAAAAACAGCAGAGGCATTTTCTGAACTTTCTTAGAAAAACTGCCAATATAACTCTCATGTCATAAACAACCCAATGTATGAAAGGTACATAAATACTTTTGTAAACGTTTTATACTCACACCTATTTTGCACACACACAAAACGCGCTTCATCTTTGAATATAAGCAAATACATACATTCATATGTATTGATTATAAAGCTTCTACTGTCCAAATTCTTTATACAATATGTGTGTATAGGGGGCATTTATTATATTAAATTTGCCTTTTTTCTGATCAAAGCATCATCATCAATAAAATATTTTTTTTTTAAGCTAAATTTTTTTTCTTTTAAAATGAACTTGTTGAGAGTATTTGTATCATATACCGAATTTTGTGTCCATCTAGTAAATGTAGGATGCTGCTAATATTAATTTAATTATGATAGCCTCCCTATATTTTTGAAGACTATCAATCATATTGACAATTAGAAACAATTAAAATAAGAAACACAATTGAATAAAAATCAATATCTGCTAAGTATTAACTTCAGTAATATTATTTCTTTTATGTAGTATCTTCAATCTTCAGTAGAACTTTTGGTTTTGAGAAGCAACGCGATTATTACAAATTCAGTTCTAATGCTAAAATTAAGATATTCTCTCGGATTTCACCGAAAACGAAAATGAATATTCCATAATACATTTGAACATTACACAATAAGACAAATGATTAAATAGTTGCATATCTTTAGATTTTATAAATATTCACAAAGTATCTGCATAATTAAAATAGCTATGTATTGTATCTACCACCAACGGCTTTTTTTTGAATTTAGTAAAAATGTCGAATTATTGAACTAGTTTTTTAAAATTATTTTTGAACTCCATCAGTAAAACAGAAATTAGTGATCGCATGCTAGAATCCCCAAAACGGGAAAGTTTTACTCACCTGTCTAACGATAATGGTCCAAGCATTGTACAGTAGACATATAGTAAGCAATGAAAGCCAGTAAAACAATATGTTTTCGTCCGGATTGACGACTGAGCGCCAAACGCCGAGGAAAGGACTTTTCATTATACCTTCGCCTGCCAGGCGTGAGGAGCCTTCAGTAGTGTTTGGATCAGGTAACGGACGGGTTGAAAACCGCTTCAGAAAGGAATCTTCTCTCTTTAAAGGTGGCTTCTTGGCGACCTGGAATGAAAAAAGCTAAAATATTTGATGGATTTATGAGTAGACAATTTCATAAAATAAGACGTAAAAATTTGAAATTTCCCCATCCCTTAAATTATATGTAAGTAGTAATTCATATATGATGTGCGTAGGATAAAAATTCTTCAGATATTTTTTATCTGGTTTTAATACAATTACTAATAATTTTTATTAATTTATAAATTTGTGTAATGTTTCATCCATTCATCTATTAAATTAATTTATTTTTGCACAATATTTACTATTAAAAAGTTCTGATTGTCACAAACTTTATCAGGCATGTATATCAAAGTGACAATTTTTTCTTTATTACCATGATTTATATAATTTTACCATACAGATTTGAAAGATTAATTTTTGTATTAGTGAAATTTCCTCAAAAATTCCAAGACAATTGTTAACATTTTTTCATAAATTGAATATTTAGGAATATAATGTTGTGGTTTGAACATTCTATTTCAAAACCAAATTTGAATGCTAAACTTATTATTTTTCTTGTTTTTTTATTTTAAAACAAAGTGAGAATGGCATTGAATTATATGCCTTTTTATACATGTATCATAAAATGTGACAAAGCATCGAATAATTTTTTTTAATTACGACAGAAATAAGTAGATAAACATATGTATAATAAAAAATCGATTGCATCTCAAAGTAATTGAAGGTTAAATTCTAAAGTTCTAACACTTCAAAATGTGTAAAAAAACCAAGTAGAAATTGGGCTTCATCCTTATAAGATGATTTTAGGGGCCTTACTTCAGGTCCCAAATATGTTATAAAGGGTAGAAAAAAGGGGACATAACTGGTCATTGAAGTGTTCGGCAAGCTTGAAGACAGTTTACATCAAAATAAGCCACGAGTTATCAGGCATAATCTCAATGCAAAGTAATTTCGGGGTGCCCTAAAAGGAATATCAATTTTACAAGTAGTAGAGTTTTTTACTACATACTGTATGAGAGCAACACAAATAACTAAAAACGAGATTTGATTGTTAAAATAAATTGCTGTCTAAGGCATAATGTCCAAATGTGGATATAATGAAAAATTGTGTTTTCTTCAGATATTGTTTGAAAAATTTAATATTTAAGAATTATGAATTAGCCATTATGTACGCAGTCTGAAGAATATTCTCCTTAACATTAACTTTGAACTTATGACAAACAGCTTAGAATATATATTTTGTACGAGCTACAGAATTTATTTTCCCTGTATTAAAAATGTATTTAAATGATTTTTTTTTGTTTTTAAATATTGTGGTTCTTACCTGTGTGATTGCAGAGGATAACTGGACGGTGGTACGCAACTTCAACCAACGAGATCGACTACTTGTGGACACAGTTCCCGCTTCTGGTACAATCAGGGGTTCTGATGTAGATGGAGCTGAGACTGAAATGTCTTCTGGTGTGGAAAAGGACGCTGGTGTAGCTGTGAGAAACAAGAGTCAGGAATGTGAAAATGTTTCATTTTAATCTAACACACACACACACACACACACACCACACACACACACACACACACACACACACACACACACACAACACACACACACACACACACACACACACACACCACACACACACACACACACACACACATTTATTTTTTAAGAAAATGTGGTTTTTTTATAGTATGTAATTTACAAGGTGACTTGTGGCAACTATACAAGTCAAAACACGGCGTGGCATCACCTAGAACTCCTGTCGAAGATAATTCCTTGTTTTATGGAAATAGGCTGCTAATTCACCAGTATTCTGGGACGGCTGCGGTCACTTTCCCAGCACTTCTCAAAATTACTCAATTAGTGAGAGATCTGGTGACCTAGCAGGTCACAGGTGTACGTCATATCCTTCAAAAAATTATTGGGAGAGTCACACACAGTATGTGGACGAGCGTTGTCTTGCAGATAAATAGCTCTTGAGCGACTTGATAGTATAGGTAGTACACCTGGTGGTAAAATTTCGTCCACGTAATTACGTGCAGTGGAAATGCGTTGAAGGATGACTAGAGGTAATCGATAATTCTCTCCCTGCATTGTAACATCTTATGTAATCACTGTATGCCTCTCGACAACAAATGCCGGATCTGACCGGGGTAGCCTGGCCGCCTCCACACGCGCAAGAGCTGGTGATCACATTGACTGAATCGGGATTCATAGCTGAAGATCACATGTCTTTAGTCGGTCGCACTGCAGCTTTTCCGAGGTTGTTAATATCCAAAAGCCTATGCCTGTGATGGGGTCAGGGTAGGCGTCTTAAAGATCGTCGGCTCTTTATACCTGTGTCGGCCAGTCGTCTTCGAATAGTTTTCCTCGATATCACCGGATGTTTGGAAGGTGGTATATAGCGTCGAACCAATTCTAGTGACGGTTTTAAAGAGAACTTGGCAGCTCTTATGATTGTGCGTTCATCGCGCTCTTTTGTGTTTTTGCGATGCCCTGATCCTCCGCAATGGTAGACTATCCTTTCTGTGATTCCTTGTTGCCAATATTGAGCAATTACAATATCTCTCCGACTGAGGTTGCCGCTGAGATGCCTGTTTGAACAACGTGCTTCTCTGAGGCCTACTAGACGGCCCCTCACAAAATCCAACAAATGTTCCTGTTACGTCTCTGAGGTATCTCTACTCACCATACTGTCCTTTAAAGACGACAGATCTGTTTGAATAACCCTATGGCATGGGCAATCATTCTTTTAAACTCTCCAAACCGCACGTTTCCTGTGAGCATAGTGCACTTATCCTTGCTTCATTGGCGTCGAAATTTTAATGATTTGCATACCTCTTATCAAACTACATTTGTGCCAAGTTTCGTGATAGTAATTCAATTTCTTCACGCACGCCCACTCACACACATATATATATATATGTAAGTGCAAAATTGCATATACTATCTTAGCTTACATCACAGATTAAATTCTTGTAATTATGTAAAATTTCTTTTACAACTCTTCATTCCATTTTTCATCTTTCATTTAAATCTAAGTTTAAAGACGATTTCAAATATTGGATAGTCTTTGTCATATATTAAATATTTTTTTTTAGATTAGATTGTCTAATTATCTATTTTTAGTTTGCTTAGGGATGCTTAAAATATTTGACATTCATTTCTTAATCCACTGTTTTGTTATATGTTAATTAAGGAAAGCACCAAAGTTACAAATGTTGAAAAAATTTAATTTCTGCCATTTTTTTTGCAGTTAAATAAAAATTTGAATTTTATGGTATCTAGATCAATATACAAAAGTTAGTGGTCGGAGTAACTATGTAGATCAAAAAGTTAACTTAATTACTATAATAGTATGTTAATTAATTAACACAGTAAATTATCTTTTTAGAACAGATACTACAGTATTCTGTATTCTGTTTACTACAAAATACAGTTTTTAAAATTTTTATTTTTATTTTACAGAAATAGAAAATTATTTAAACCAGAGTTTCTCAACCGCTTATACGGATGTAAATTGTATCTTCTATGGTCAGTGAAAAAATTTGTGTGGCCAATAATCGGAGTTTTTTACCAGTCCACATTAAAAAGGTTTTCTTTACAAAAACAATAATTGTTTAGTTTTGTACTTCATTTTTTACGTTAATGCCATAATTTAAGGGTCAATAGTTAATTTAAATTTGTCAAAACACATAACAGTAGTTAATAAAATTTAAATAACAGAGAATGAGTCCCCCATTGAGATTAATTCAGATATAAAATTAAAAATTAGTTTCTCAATAATATGCATAAATAGATTTTTGATCAAAATTTTTCTATTTTTATATGAGAAAGCAATGAAAATGTGAGTTCTCTTCGCAGCAAGATATTTATATGAAACAGGATTTCCTCGTACTATGTTAATAAAAATTAATATTGGCTTTCGACTGTTTCACCATTTCGTTTTAACTTATTTGAAATCCACAAATGAAAAGTTAATTGAAGAAAGCAGCAGCAAATTTCTCATTAATATATTCCAAATAAACAAAAACTATAGATATTTATCTTTCTAATAATTAGGACTGAATTTGTTTTGTCTTTTTTCAATATTAATGATTTTACAATTTTTTGAATTTTTATTTCTCAAAGTACTTATATATAACAATTGCAATTACGCCAACTGGGTGGCGTAATTGGTTTGTCGCTGGCCTTACGTTTGACCCTGGTCCTAGTCGGTAGATTTTCATGATGCAGAAAATCAACAGCGGCCATGTCGTATGATTATGCGGCATGTAAAAAATCCATGGAAGAGCCCATTTGGCTTGGGTGCTCTCAGCAAAATTAAATTCCTAAGTACAATTTCGCCTTTTCAGAGATTAGGGGCCTCCCTCTGGGGATGAAACTGCGCGTCAAAATTACTTGCGGCAATTGGTATCGCCTATATGGTGCCGCACTAAAAATGATACCAGCTCCTGAGAAATGTAGCTACTAGGTTCGCAAAGGTAAAAACACCAATCCTCAGTCCCATTAGAGAAAAGAAATAATTACAATTACATAGCATTAGATTAAATATATTTGTAACAAAATGATAATAAAGATGTTACTTTTATATAGTAGTACTTTATTACTCACACAGTACAGGTTTTCGGTTAAAAAACATCGGTCCAACGGTCCATTTCTTCTTCAGTAAACAAACCAGAAACTAGATTTTTTTGCATGAATTGCACAGTTCTATCTTGAATCGATTTGTTAATGCAAATGTAACTTCTACATATGTTAGTCTCATTTGCACGCGGTAGAAAAATATTGAATTCATTTTTTATCAGCCACTTTTCAAGAAGATGATCTGAAAAGCGCGAGTGGCAGTTTTGTTTAGTCTGCTTTCCAGCATCAAAATTAGTTCCATAGCGAATAAAAAATGCAGGACTTTGAACTGGCAGCTTTGCAGGGCAAAGCTTTGAAATTTTGTAGGCATATTTATAATGATTCCAAGTATCATATAAGCCAATAAAAATATCGATAGTTTGATGAGTGTTTTGGTACCATGTCACCTTAAATGACTTCCCATTACAATCTTGTAAGTACGTGGATAAAAATTCTCACACTCTTTAAAAACATGTGATGAATTTATACTTTTTGTCACTTGGTCACTTTTTGTCATTGAGCTTGAAGATTCCTTCACTTTACTTTCCAATACCAACTAATTAAGAGCAGAAACTTTTACTATGTATAGTTTTGACGTACTTAACAATATTGTTGAAAAGATCTCCTGCAGTGAGTTCTTCCAAGCTAAGCAATTTCTGAGTAATATATGCTCACTTATATTAATTTACCTATTAATAGAAATGTTAGAGTAATATGAAATGTTCCTTTTCTCAAATTGATGAAATTTCAAGCTGGTGCTATACTTGAATTTAATATTCAGCAACGTTCAATTTTAATTCAGTTCTTCCTTACTGTCATGATATTCTACGACTACAAAATGATCTTCAAAAGAATGATAGCTTGTAGTTTCAGATCTTAAAGGATAAATGAAAACATTTTCTAAGCAATTAAAATTTTTTAGAATATAAATTATATTATTTTCCAGCAATTACAAAGAAAATCTTAAATTATTGTACATTAGAAATTTTCAATAGAAACATAATTTGATGATAAGAATTTTTTTTGAACATTGATTAGTGAGTTATCTTTCTGTATCCAACTTAATATGGCTATTGGTATTAAGCTTATCAATGAATCAATAGTAAAAAAAAAAAATGCTTCTATAAAACAATTCGAATTTTCTTACACTTATATAATTCTATATCAGTCGGAAAACTTAATAAAGTCAGATATTTATATGCATAATATACAAAAAAATGAAGAATATACTCTCTTGTGTTGGAAAATAAGGGAATATTTCATTTTTTATTTTTTAATAAATAGACATAGGATTTATCCAATTCAATTTCTTCAAAAAATAAGCACCGAACAGTAAAATTAGAATAACTAGAGAAGAAAAATGGTAACAGCAACAAAGTTTGCATCTGGCAATGAAATTGAACGTATTACTGCAGTTAAATATTTGTATAACCACGCATAGAGGGCTGTATAATGCGATAGGATATAAAATCAGGCTCATTTCAGCAGTTGCTATTTATTTCATTTTGTTGGAGGCTACGTTTGTTTGGTGCTAATTTCTTCATTTCTTTGTCCCAATTTTCTGAAAATGAGTTATTGATGGCATTTGAGGGAAAGCATAGCTGTTATGCAATCGGATCGATATATTCTGGGGAACGAGTTTCTGAGAAAACTCCAAACTTAATTGTCAATCATTCGATAATCAGCTGTTTGTGGAATAGCTGTCAAAATGAACATACAGTGTCACGAAGACATCCAGCGAGGATCGCTATCTGTGTTTACAAGTTCAGTTTTATCGGAGCACAGTTCAACCCATCAACTTTCTTCAATTGTTTCAACGTTCTTAGGAATGGCGATATCCCGATTAAATATTAGCAGACGGTTGCATGAAAGTCATCTGTATCCCAGACGATCATCAGTTTGGGTGTCATTGAAGCCGTTCTCAAGGAACAGCTCGTTATTAGTTAAGTTTCTTTTTTGAAAACTAATTGTTTTCCTCTCTTATATTGTGGGTGGTATTGCATCTTCTGCTCAAAAACTGATGAAAAATTTCATTGCGTTGCGCTTCAATAAATTTGTATTTTATCAATAGTTTTCTGTTTGACACTTGTTTTTTGAAACAAAGCGTAGCTTGATTCATTGACAATCTTGTGGTGATTTTTATCTCACTCAGGTATATTTAAATTGTGTTTTTCATTGATATTTTTAATATTTTAAAGAAAGTAAATGTGTGAATAATGATTTAATAGTACAGTGCATTGGATAACAACACTTACTTACATGTTACATATTAAGCACAACTTTCAGAGTAATGAATTAGCAATTAAAGGAATATGTATAATGCGCTTAATATAAAAGAAGACAACAAGATTTAAATGTCGTTAAATAATCAATCTTACCTGTACTTGTGCTAGCGACTGGTGAGTTAGTATGTTGATGCTGATTACTGTTGTCTTGGTGGGGTGGTGGAGGGATGGTGCTGTTGCTGCCATCGACCATCATCACGCCACCACCACACTCCACGGACTCCTAAAAAAGAAGAAGAAAGTTTGCTTAATTGAAAGTAATGTTATTCGAAATATTGAATATCCAAGAAAGTTATTTATACAGAATTCAAAGAATTTTAAGGTTTATTTAGATGCTACACTTAATCAATGGTTCTCAACTTCGAAAAAATAAATTGTGTATTGGTAGAATGCATTTTATACATTAAGTGTAGAAGATAAATCACTAAAATTTAAAGATAAGAATTTGTACTAACTTAACATATTTATCTTTAATATTTCTTTAACATCACAACAATCAGTAATAAATAAATAACTTCAGGCCAGCATCAATATATATACAAATAGATAGTAAATATTTTACGTAAAGTAAAGGTGAAAAAAATTTCTGGCAATACATATGCGTGGTAAAAAGTATAATTTATACATGAATATATAGAATTGAGAATTGAAGTAGAAATAGCCAATATTGCATGCGTTATAATGAAACTAATACCTAATATACAGAAATGTAATGTATTATTCCAAAAAATATAAAAAAATACCATGCGTAAAATCGCTACAGCGAAGTGCCGTGAGATGGTGGAAATTACTACGGGTGTTGAGGATGTGCTGTAGCATGTTGAATATAGTGGACAAAGATGCCGTCGGGGCTTGTGTTCCCCAATTATACTCACATTTACATATTTTGGATTATTTCAGAATCTTCATTCAGGCAAGAAAATTGCCATTACTTTTGCCCAGTCGTTTTCCTATGATTTGGTTTTGGCCTATTGCTCAATATATCCAGCCAACAGAAAGCATTCCATTTATGGGACCATGTTAGAGGTTTTCCAACTGGCCATGAAATCTTTGACAACGTTGCAATGAGGCATAATTATGTCTTGAGGGAACTACAAATCCAATAACGGGAAAAATAAAGCTTCCGCAATTATTACCCGTTTTATGCAGCACTACTACCACAATAATAAAAGTGGCAGCGGTAGCCAAATAATCTAGGCATCGGATCGTGGCTAGCATGTCATGAGTTCGATCCCAGTACCACTGAAGACCCGCCGTTGTACGTTAAATCTGTCGAGAGTTACAACGTCTTCCCGTTGGTGTGGTGTGGTAGTTAGGAGAGAGGGTGCCAGTTCAGGTGTCGACCGTGTCCCTTGACAATGGTTCAAAATTATGCGGACCGTCCCCAAAAGCCCTCGTGTAGCTGAACAGTGGGACGTTAATATTCACTCACTCACTCACAATAATAAAAGTAAACGTTAACTGAAGTTAGTACAAAAAATTTGTCTAAAAAATTTAATCATTTGCATATTTGGTAAAAACGAATTTTTCTTTGAAATTTCGATATCATTGGATTATATTTTGGAATTGCTATTTCTTTGGAAATGAATGTATAGAGCAGGGGTCGGCAACATATGACACGCGTGCCAAATGTGGCACGCGAAGCAATTTCCAGTGGCACGCCATCACTCTATAAAATTATAAGATATATATTATATATAAAGCTAAATCGTTCTGTCTCTCTTTTTATCCCCTCGTACATTTTTATATAAAGATTATTTTTCATTTTCAATTTTTTGCCATAAAATGATTCTGCTGAATCAGCTTGCTTGTAGTTTGTATGCTTTATGTAAAAGAAAACATCTTCTGTTTAAATGTGACTTACTATTAGCATTAAATATTCAACACAAATAAAAATTATTGAGTAATACTTGCAAAATTGAGAATCATTCATCATGGCTCTGTAAATAAAAAAGTAAATAGTTTGTCTTTTACCCACCAAAAGTTTGGGCATCGACGGAAAAAGAAAAAACAAATGTCTTAAGTATAAATAAAAATTCTGTTTAACAGACTTTTTTCATCGGAAATGTATTAAACAAAATTAGTTACTCCATCAACATATTTAACTTGGATTGGAAATAAATTCGGTGAAAAGAAAACACACAATGATGTGGGTTAAATAGGCAAGTGAATCAGATTTCATAACAAAGGTCCTTTTTAACTAAATATTAAGAGAAAATGTAATTTTTTGAGTGTTGTGCCAAAGAAGTCATAATTATTTTATGTTTTACTTTTGGAGCGAATTAAGCTAATAGAACTAGATATTAGAACACATTTTTAATGTTTTCTATTAGTCACGCCGATATACGAATACCGAGTATGAATTCAGTCGAAAGTTAAATTTAGTTTGATGCGCGACGTGAATTTTTGGTCACTTTTAACTTTGTCACGTTGTGTTAGCTTTATTGTGAAAATTTGTATATTGTTTGTTTCATCATTATGCCAGTTAATAGTTTCACATTGAATCAAATGGTGACTAAAAAAAGAAAGCTTGATGTTCGCTATTTCCAAGATTCTAGGACTAACGAATTCGGATTAATACAACAAAAAGATCGCGCTGCATGTGTGCTATGTCGCGAAAGTATCGTATGTCGTACGTCAAGTGTGCAAAGACATTTTCAAACTAAACACCAGACCACATTTAAGAATTCTGATGAGAAATGTGAAGTTTTTTAGAAAGAGCTATTTCTGGATATAAAAAGGAAATTACAGTTTTGGTGTCAAACAATTGGAGTCAAACCAAAAGCGGCAGAATGTAGTTTCGTCATTGCTCATTGTTTAGCAGCCAAAGGAAAACCTTTTACTGATGGCGAACATATAAAGGACACATTTTTAAAAAGTGCGGAAATATTGTTCAGTGATTTACCTAACTTGCAAACAAATTACACGAATTCAAAAATACCTGCTACTGCGCGAACTGTTGAAAGAAGAATAACATAAATGGCAGGAAATGTAACTGCGAAACAAAATTCAGGTTTACAAGAAACTGTTGCACACGCACATTTAGCATTACTCTTGATGAGAGTAAAGACGTGAATGATGTTACACGCCTTGCAGTAATTGCACGATATTGTGATAAAAATCGAATTTATGAAGAATTATGCAGTATGATTCCTGTGTCTGGTACAGATATTCTTTTTTCATTTATAAATCATTTTGAAAAAAAACATATTAATATAAATAAAATATTTTGTGCAACTACTGATGGCGCTCCTGCAATGGTTGGCAAGGAAAAAAGATTTGTCAAACTTCTTGAAAATCATGTTGGACATAAAATATTAAACTTCCATTGCATAGTACATCAGGAAAGTTTAGTTGCCAAAATTTCGTCTCAGCGCTTAATTTCTGTAATGAATACTGTTGTTAAAATAGTTAATTTTATAGTGTCTCGATCTTCATTAGAACACAGACAATTTAAATCTCTTTTAGAAGAAATGGAAAGTGAATATGGAGAACTTCCCTTGCACAGTCATGTTCCGTTAGCTTAGTCGTGATAATGTATTGAATAAGTTTGTCATGCATGGAGCACATTAAAATTTTTCTTAATGATAAGGACAACATTTTCCCGAATTAGACGACAAGGAATGGTTATGTAAATTGATGTTTCTGACAGATATAACTAAACATTTCAATGAACTAAACTTAGGATTGCAAGGAAAAAGTCACACAGTACTTGAACTTTTTGAATTTTGGAAGGGCTTTGGTACAAAATTAAATATATTTTCCCGTGATATTAATACTAGTACCTACAAATACTTCCCAATTGTTAAAGCGCTTGCAAATACACCAACCGTAGACAAATATGAACTTCAAATTTACGTTGAAGCACTTAAGGAGGAGTTTTCTAAAAGATGCAAAGACTTTGAAGCTTGTATGCCCATATTTTCTTTTCTAATCAAACCTGATTTAATAGGCCCATTAATAATCCCATTTGATTTGTCAATTTTTGAGTGGATGGAAACTGATAATTTTGAAATGGAACTTATTGAATTAATATCTTCAGAATTATGGAAAACAAAATTTACGGAGTTACGGAAAAATTTGGAAGATAACTCTAGCAATAAATCGACAGCTATTTTCAATTGCTGGATGTCATTGTCAGAAAGATTTAATTGTTTGAAAAAAAATAGCGTGTGCCCTGCTTTCCGCTTTTAGTTCCACATATCTATGTGAACACATTTTTTCTCATATTAAATATATTTTGTGTCCACAAAGAAATTGTTTAACTGCTGAACATTCTGAATCTTGTGTCAAATTGAAAGTAACGAATTATACCCCTGATATTGTGACATTAAGTAGATCTCTGCAAGGACAAGGCTCTCATTAAAATTTTAATTTTTTATTTAACTTTGCTGCAGAACACTTATACTTTATGTTGTTTATTTCTAGTTTCATAAATATTTTTAAAAATGCATAATATATATACAATTTTAATTTTTGATTTATATTGAAGAACAGTCATATTTTAAGTTTTCCTTAAAAATTCTAAAAATATACATATTTATGTGCACGGTTTCAATATTAGTATTTATATTGAAGTAATAGTTTATGTTTATTTTTATGTCAAAAAATATCTTTAAATGATGCATAATTAGCATATAAGTAAATTTGTATTTTTGGCCTCTATTTTTCTTAATTCTGCATGTATTGTCGTGGGAATCAAATTGTTACAAATATTTGCTATTCCTTAGCACGCTGAAACATGTTGGTAGATTGGTTTGGCACGCCACAGCTGAAAGGTTGCCGACCCCTGATATAGAGCTTTTTTATGCATGTGTAAATTTAATATACTTAAGAAAATAATCTTAGGAACTATAACTAAAAATTTAAAAAAGTAAAAGTAAAAGGAATTTGAATTTAAAGTATATTCTAAAAATTTTTTTATGCACTTAAAAGCATATTAAGACAAAAGTTATTTAGAGCTATAATCAGTTCAAAATAATATAATTTATCCTTGAAAATGATAATATTAAAAGAAAAATATCATTAACAACTTTAACAAAAGATTAAAATTTAAAGGTTTATTTGAAAATTAGTATCTAACATGAGGTACTTTCTATTTTTAACATCATACTCTACTTTCAGTGCCATTATCTTACATAAAAACTTTTTTCTATCTCAGGTGAATGTTAAGAACTTTTACGTGACCTAAATACAAAATCTTAGTGCGGTCTTTTAAGTATCAAGGAGAGCATTTTCAAACAATCTTGCTCAGAATACTTGGCAAATTTTCTCTTGAGAAAGGTCAATTATCGAAGGAAACACGTCTGTGATCTCATAAAGAGAGATAATTTTCAGCGCCATTTACATTTAAATGAAGAGCTTGCCTAACTTTGAAAGAAAATTCTTTTTTTATTTAAGATTCTGTTATGGATCTTGTGTTTATAACCATTAGGAACTTCAAGAGGGAAATGTAAAACACTTGGAAGTAAAGCATAGCACTTAAAAATTGTGCTGAAGAATTAAAAATCCCTTTATATGTATATATATATATATATTATATATATAAATACAACATACATATATGTTACTGTTAAAGTGTGACATCCGTTAGGTGTTTCATGAAATACCTAGTATAACTAGGTATTTCATGAATTAAGTACACAAGTCAGTTAAAGTATATGAAATTATTGAATTCTATGATTTAAGTAGGTATTCTATTGAATAACGATCACTTATTCGTTAAAGTATGAAATAATGCACTCGAAATTTCTTTGTTCAGATTCTAGCTGCTTTTAGTCAGTTTTGAACAACTTATAGCTGCTTTCCAATGACATGTGCTTGTTTAACCTTCATTCCGTTGCTTTTAAAAGTAGAATTTAGACGGTGTGTTTATGTTAGCGTTTTACATTTGAGGCTGTTAACAAATATTTTTGTAACCTATTTTCAAGCAATGACTTCTACAGGAATGGTGACTAACCTGTAAATTAGAAAGATTTAATGCAAGAAAAATTTGAATCCTTATTAAATAAGCGTGGGACAAAGGGAAACAGTGCTGCACTTATTCGTGGAAAATTATTAACTTTGACAGCAGAAGTAAAAAATGCTAAAATAGCACAAAAAAAAGTACCACTCGACTATTCGTTACTCCAGCATTATGATATATTTGAAGTTCAAGGAGTAAATAAGTTAATTTTGCTAATAACAGATGCAAAACATTTTATTTTTTTTCCTTTTCTGTTTCTCTAACTTTTTTCAATATGAGCAATAATAAATGAAACCATCTGCTTTTACTTATCAATTAATCACCCGCTATAGGAATGAAATATATTTTTCAAGAGTTTGATCTTTTTATGATCAAATAATTTGTAGAATAGCTTTTAAATTGTTTATTTTCCCCTTTAATGGACTATAATTAGTTGTTTCATAGAATAACTGCGCTATAAGTATTAAATTTTTCTTCTATTATATACTTTAACTGACTTGTCTAGTTATTTTATGAAATAATTGAGAATTAAACACTTTAACGGCATATGTACATAAAATAATAGAAACAATATGATTCATTGAAAAAGATATTTTAATAATTCATAAAGCAGTTGTTTAAATATTTTCTGGTATCTTTTGAATTGCTTTCGATATTCCTACCAATATATTTTTAATAATTATTAGCAGAAATTTATTACTTTTTCTAGAAAATTGTGTTTAGAATAAATTGTATATATTATTGGGTTGTACGGAAAATAATTTCGTTTTGTCTGGACAAAGGATTTAATTGTATGATTAAGCCACATAATCATAAACGTTTTAAAAGGTGATATAGCAAGACTTGCTTTTGGAAAAGTTCAATGGATTCTAAATAGTAGTTTTCGGTTGGTGTCCTTTCAAATATGGAGAGCGAACAGCAGCAGCAGCTTCGTCATACTTTACTTTTTTAATATCGAAAAGGCAAAAATGCTTTTCAAACAAAAAAAAATTAGCTGATGTGTATGGAGAAGCTGTATTGATGATAGTATGTATGCTAGGACCAAAACTGGTTCGCAAAATTTCAATCCGGCAATTTGATGTTGAAGATGCACCCCATTTTGGATGGCCAATTGAAGCTGACAAAGACACAATAAAGACATTAATTGAAGCAAACCGGCGAATGACAACTTGTGAAATCGCTGAAAGGTTAAATTTATTGAATTCAACTGTTCACGACCCGTTGAAAAGCCTAGGTTTAACCTCAAAACTCGACATATGGGTTTCTCATGTTCTTACAGAAAGAAATTTGAGTCGTCACGTTGATATTTGTGATTTGATTCTCAAACGTGAAGAAAATGATCCATTTTTGAAGATCATAAATGATGGGGATGAGAAAAGGGTTGACTATAACAATGTCAAACGCAAGAGATCATGGAATAAAGAAGATGAACCGTCTCAAAGCATTTAGAAAGCTAATATTCATAAAAAAAAGGTGATGCTATCTGTTTGGTGGGATTTCAAAGAAATCGTTTGTTTTAGCTTTTTCCGGACAACACAAAGATTAATTCTGAAGTGTACTGTCATCAGCTAGACTGACAATGATTCGCTTAAGCAAAAAGGGTCAGAATTGATTAAAAAAAAAGGTTTAGTGTCCCACCCAGATAATGCAAGACCTCATTACACGTTTGGTTCATACTTTTTTAGCTAAAAGCTTTTACAATTAGTTTGGGATATAACGCTGCACCCTCCATGTTCTTCAGATCTGGTACCTTCTGACACCTTTCTCAGCAAAATATTTTAGATGGTAAAACCTTTAAAACAAAGAACAAAATTTCTATGAGCGTGGAATCATGTTACTACTAGAAAGATGGCAAAAGGTTTTGGACCAGAATAAACAATCTATGAATTAATCCAATATTGTGGTTAGCGATGCTGGCTGCTGTGCCGTAGAGCCTGGGTTCGAATCTCTGATAAGTCATGGATGTTTGTAAATGTATAGTGCCTTCACGGCATGTGGGTACTGTGAATAGCCGTCGAGTCATGAGTCCTCTCGTAAAGTTGGTGGAAGGGGAAGAGAGGTGGGAGATCGCTGACAAACCCCAGGGTGTTCTCTCTCAAAATTGGGGTTTTAAATGGGCCGAATCACTCTATCACCTGTGCGATGCTCAAAGCTACGATTAACTATAGGCGTCACTTAGCTCTCTGTCATGATGAAGTTCGTTGGCCTCTATCTGGCCTTTGCCGTTCAGGTGCCATTTGTAACAACAACAGCAATAAAATATTTATAACCTGTATGAAAATTGTCTTCCATTTTCACAAAAAACACAAAACTTCTCAATTAAATTAATTTTGAATAAATTGCTCTGAATTTGATTGAAATATTGAAACACACATGTAGAAGAAAAACTATATTTTTTCTTTAATACTAATTGTTTAACGCTATCTCTTTTAATACTGACGTAGAAAAAATCTCATTTTTGAATTTAATTACCACATCTTACCATCTATGTGTAAAATGGAAGTTAAAAAATGGATATTTTTGTATTACACGCACGCTCTGTATAATTTTAAGAAAGTAATATTTTTATTAGTATCTATTCTGCATTGCTTATTAAAATATTTTCAGTTTTATCTTTTTTATTTAAGAATTAGTAATATTAATAATATATTCTGTGCATTATTGCAGATCAATTCTGAAGAAAAGGAAATATTTTAATGATACTTTAAAAGCAACTGTTGATACTTCTTTGTTAGTATTAGTGTACTTTAAGAGATAGATACATAATAAATTGCTAATGTAAATGTAACATAATAATTTAGGTTACCGAGTAATGTCAATGTAACATACTTCATACAATTTAAAGGAAGCTATTGCAGCAATATCCCTTATTTAACACGAACTACTTTTAATGGAGTAAATCTCTATTCCTCGATATTTATACCACTGAACCTAGGATTTCTCTACAAAGCCTCAAAATGGCCATTGAAGATCGACAGCACGTTTATTATTTTGAACAGGAATAGTGAATATTTGTCAGTTATCAAAACTTCAACTGTTTCATTTTATCCTTAGAATCTTTTCTAGAAATTAATAGTTTTATGCTTATTAATTATGCTATTTGCAGTGAATATCATAGTTTAGATTAACTGTCAGTTATTGTTTGAATGCAGCGAATTTTTAATTCGAGCTAATTTTCGAGAATAAAGTTAAGCAGAAAAAACAAATTATATGACATTCAATATATCAAATTTCTTTTTTTTTTTGGGAATCAAAACTCCACAGTCGTTTGGGAAATCTGCGTCTCATCTTTTATTCAAAAGATGAACTCCTTTGAAATTCTTTCGAGGACTAAGAAAAATGGAGCTCTTTTACTTTTCTTGGTGCTGTAAGCATGGAAAAACTCTTGGAAAGTCTGATGAATAGGGATTGTTATGTAATTGGACGCTCAGTATCTAAAGATTTCAGAGAAAGCACAAGCTTTACTATTACCGGCGTGAAAATGTATTACAAAATGAAAAGAAGTAAGAAAATGATAAAGGAAATAAAAGAAGATTTTTTGTTTGGTTTAATTTAGATTCGTTTTATTGTAAAGTATTTATTGGTGTGGGATCTTTGTAATTTCTTAATTTTGGGAAGAAAATAAAATGCATATGCAGGATTACAGTAAACAATTATAAAACTAGAAGATTTAAATAATGGATGCCCGAGGAAGAATATCTAAAGATCATTGCTACCTAATCAGAATAAAATTCTGCAATAGAAATGCTCTAAATTAGAGAATAATTCATAAGAAAACTCTTTTCGAATTTTTTTTGTTAAAAATCTTTTAAGTGTTAATATACAAAAGCATTACTAATTCGTCGATTCACTCAAAATTGGTGGGTCATTGGTGAGATCAGAACTAAATCCATTTTTTTTTTCATTTTATACGGTAAAGTTTATTTATGGCATTTAAGTAATCAAATATATGAATTTTTAAGAGCTAAATTCTACTTTCAAAAACAACTGGCATAAAAAGACAAAAAATTATTTCTAGTATATACATTAAAAATGCATATATAAAGTGTAGTGTACAATAGAGAATTCTGTGCTTACATTAACTACACAATGGAAATTTTTTTTCAAAGAATGTAAGGACAGATAATAGTTAATGGCATAAAAGTATAGAATTCTGCTTAAAATTGTTCACTAACAAAGATAGTTATTTATAAAAAGATATCACTTTTATAAGAGATTTTAAAACGAAATAACGTTTAAAAAAATCTACATATAAAAATGAAACATAGCATATTTGGATATTTTGGATCTTACAATTAATAATGTTATTTTCGAAAAATTATATTATTAATTGAAATTACATATATTTAACTCAAGGAATTATTTGTAAAAATTATATTGAAAACTCTATAGCTAAAATATTTTTTGAAAGAAATAGTATTTGATCTTATTAGTTCTGAATATTTTTAAAATATGCAACATATTGAATTTTGTTATAATTGAGTTTTGTTTAATTGAGCACTTAACTTTGAGTGCGACCTTTCGATCTTCTCTATAATCTTTACATTGATGATTCTGTATAGAGCCTGGTTAAATTATGGATTTATATAATGGGAAGATCTCTAAATTAACTTATATATAAGGTTGCACGTACAAGCTTCTACAAGTCGTATTATAAAAAAATCTATGTTACCTCTTCTAAATAAATTTAACTTCTACATGTTACTTTTTTATCAATAGCTTTTGAATTCAACCATTTCATTATATTGTTTTAGAAATTAAGTGGAAAGAATTATATTTCTAACGTAAGAAAAAACCTTATTCGTGTCTAGATAATGAAGAGAGTTTGCAATAATAAAACCAAATATTATTATTTGGATGATCGAATGCGATTATCTGGAGGAATTTTAACTTTAAATAGAGATACTTATTTGCATATTTTATTTTTTTATGATTGTTAAAGGAATATTATTTAATTGATTGTCAATTATGCATTATTATTTTAAAGCATGTATTAACAATTTATCTATGTTACGTACATGCAATCAGTTTATTTAATCTATTAAATGTAAAATCTTTAGGAATCGCAAAGCTTCGAGAACATGTCTCGTTCATATGTTTTACCTTAATTTGAATTTTTCTTCAGGAAATCACATTTTTTTCTATTTATTTAATTGAGTATTATTACTATTGCTGTATAATAAAAATCAGAATACTCTTATCAGAATAATATATGTATGAATTTTTTCAAAATTTACTATATGCAGTTACTAAGAATGATCTTACCTTAATTATAAATATCTCATAAATTTAAAAAGTTTCTCAATTACGTAAAAGCATATTAACTTTGCATTATATTTTTTTATGGCTTTGATAATACAGCAGTCTAATGTGTTTCGAAAGAACTCTATAGGAAACGAAAATATAAAAATGAATAAACATTCTTTTTAAAAAAAAAATCCTAATAGTCTCATGAACTATTAAAATTAAAATTAAACGTAATTAAAGCTCATATGCAGATAGTGAAATGATAAAAAATTCAAAACCGAACAATCCTTTAACATTGCACGTTCGTCACGTATTATTTGATAAGCCTCGTTACGTTTGAGATCTTGTACCAGTTGAGACCTCATTCCTCAACTCCTTGCGTTAAAAGTTTTTCCAAGGGAACAAAGCTCGATTATATGCTGATTACATATCTAGAGCTTTCGTACAATATGTTGGCTACTTTTCTTAGCTAGCAGTTTCACTGTGTGGTACAACATAGGACGAAAAATTACCACTCCAACCATATCACGTATGTTGGCGGGAACTACATATAGCACAGCGTTTCTAAAACTGTGGGGCGCGCCCTCCTTGGGGGTGTGATGACCCTACACATGGGGCGCGAGCCTATTGAAAAGTCAAAGACAAAAGATTACTTAAAAGAATTATTTATTTACTAAAAGTAAACAAACAAATTACATTCTGACGTAATAAAAAATAAAATACACATTTGCAATGATATAATACACCTATAAATGTATGAGTAATGCACAATGTATTTGATAATTTATTTAACAATTCTAAATTAACTGCAAGCAAGTTTAATAATTACCAGTGACCCCATGGGCTTGTCATATATAAAATTATATACAAAATTTAGCATGTATCTTGATAATTTTTGTACGGTTTATAATTAATCCTAATTGCTGATTAAAGATTCGCTCCCCAATGCCACCGTTTTCCAAATGTAAGGGCGCGTATGTGGTGTATTGAGGGGGGGGGATTGAAGAAAATGAATAAATAAACAAATCCTCTGAAATAAGTAAATCCTTCGCAAACAATTTCACGTCATTTTATTCCATTCCAAAGCTTTCGAAATAATTTTATGGATAGCAGTGCACAGGAAATATGATACTTCGGAAACATGTATTTATACGTTCGGGGCAATTAACGCACTAGCTGAGCGAGACGCTTATATACGTCGGTGGTATTTAAGAGATTAAAGACGTATTATAGCTTTAATGTCGAAGTATATTATTATTGAATTCAATACATTGTTATTGTATGGAGGGGAGCTCGATGAAAATTATGATTGAATATTGGGTGGCAAATATTGAAAGTTTGAGAAGCACTACCATAGCGCGATTCAAGTGGCATGGGGTGAGTTGTCGTAAGACTCATTACTAAGGCACTTGATATGTCGTATTAGGAATACCTTTACTAAATGACAATTTTTGAACGTATTTTGCATATTCCAGCTTTACATTCTAGTCATTTACTCTTCTATGGGCATTTTATCAATCTTTTAAATTTCATTTTACTTTGAGGATTAATTTTACGTTCTGCTAATTTTTTTTTGTCTCAGTGTGCATCTATCTATCTGTTACAATTTAATTAATATTAATACAATATCTGTATTATAATGGAATATTTCTTGTAAAGGCTTCACGTCTTTAGTACATTTTTCGCAAATAAATCAATTTAAATAGAAAACAATTCTTATGCTCTTAGAAAAAAAATCATTGTGAAGGGAAAAAACTTATTTATGTCTGATATTTATAGGGAAAAAAAAACATACGAAGAATGTGTTTCATAGGCAGTGGCAGATAGGGCCGGCGGGAGACTGGGCAGATGGCGGGGGGGGGGGGGGGTTCAAAGTGATTTTGGGTGATTTTTCTTGCCAGGGCCAATTTCTTTGGTCAATCCGCCATTGCTTAGGGCCAGGATATGTTTTCCATTCAGGGCCGATTTTTTGACCAATCCGCCACTGTTCTGTGTGTGTGTGCTTCGGATTACACAATTTTTAAATTTATCATACAAATTGTTTACAGGTGCATTATTTATATTTTTTCGTATTCAGGCTTCGTAATAATTGTAATAATCAAAATAAAAGATTTCATTTTTGCATTCTCTTTCATTTATTCAAAATGCTTTTAAAACCTTAGAATATTGTGTGTGAGCATTATGGCAAGCATCAAATAAGAGAGATAGAAGCTAGACTTCCTGTTTTCAACCATTTGATTCTTCATAAATCATGCTATATTACGTAAGCAAATATATCTGACTGAAAAACAAATATATCTGACTAAAAAAAATATATCTGATAAATACTTATTTTGTTTTCGTAATAAAATCTCGTGTTCTTTTGCTTTGTCAGATTATATTTGTATTACATTTTCTTAACTGATTATATGAAGAACATTTTTTTTCCAAAAGAAGGAATTTAAAATTTGTTTTTATAATAGAGATTAAATAAAATATTATTCAATTACTTGTGAATTTAACTAATTTAATCTTTTATTCATCAAGAACTTTATTAATAAAATATTTGAAAATTATTTAATCCTAACGCAATATATATTATAAAAAGTTTTGTTTTTGAATCTAGAATCCGTTTTACATTCGTCTCAATAGCTGATAGTGGCGTAACGGAGACTATTAGCCCCCCCCCCGGCAAAGTCAGTTTTTGGGCCCTAGCTTACAATGTGTACTTTGGGCTCTCTAGAATCCCGAGCCCCCTTCCACAATGCGGGGGGTGGAGGGGGTGTACGTTACGCTACTGATAGCTGAATATTTTCTTTCGAATCTAGCAATGCCTCATTATATTAATGAATATCATAATGGGTAATATTATCAAGTAATTATAAGTAAAGAGAGTGCAAAATTTAAACTGTATATAACTACCTTATTTAATGATAAGGAAAATATACAGCGCATCAGATGTATCAATTTATTATGTACGAAAATATTTAATTTTGTAACTAAAAGACTATGTGAACTATACACTGGCTTATAGTTAATTATTCAAGAAGTTGAATATATGATTGATGACAACAATTAACTGAAAAGTTATAAAATATAGTTATAATATCTAGTTTCTGCATCGATTTTAACATATACTAGTAATTAATAGTTGGCTATAATTTCACAGTTTTATATTAATAGATTACGTTTTTATTTGTAATAGTTAAATTTCTCTCAATATTTCTTACTTTCTTTATAGCCCAGTGTATTGGCAAATACAGGTGAAGGGTGGCCGCAAAACTTTGTTTAAACCTGCAATCTTAGTTCCTAAGGCCAGGAGTTTGCTATAGTACTACTGTGGCTTTTTTTACTATCTTGACTAGGGTTATCTGAGATTTATAACTTATCTTGTATATATATATAAAGTTTCAATGCTTAGAGGGCCGTTCAAGGCATTCTATGGGCCCGAATAACATGAAATTTGAGTTGTAGGTACTTGAGATAATGAGCTCGAGATTTCTGCAATAAAATATCTCCAATAGATGAACCTCCATCGAGATATATGGATCATAATGATACGGAATTTAGACAATGAACAATACAGATAATATGTTGAATGTCAGAGAGGCCAAGTGTTTAAGGTACCGGCTTGCAAGCAAGAAGGTTCGTCCCACAATGACATAATAGAACCTCAATATCTACAACCAAATAGCACATGAGTGCGCAAAAAAAGGGGGGAAAATGTTCCATATTCTTGATTAAATAGAATTTATAATAGGACTTCACCGATAGTCAGTGTTTTAATACTGACTAAACACGATTTATATAAGCAAAGCATCTGCGGAAAGTGTGCAAATATCAAGCTTGATAAAAGTGTGAAACAAGCAATGCACAGGCGACAGCAGTCAGTTTTCTGTGGCATCATGCGGACGTTGAATGACAGAGCTCTATTAATAAAACCTTTTTATAAGAATGAAGTGAGTGCCTGTTCTGTGTTTAGAGCATTTAGTGACTGTAGAAGATATACTGTGGACCAATAACACACACGGCTTTAATTGACGTGATAAAAATGTTTGAACGAACCGAATAGCTGGGTATTTTATCCGATATAAGATGACATGGAGGTAGACTCTGCAAGCATAAATGTGACTTAAGCGATTTCTAAAGCATTTAGCCACTCTCCACTCTGTTAATCTACCAACTGTTTCTTGTGTTATTGATATACCTTGTTCTACTGTTTGGATAATAATGAGATGAATATGGGTTATTACTTTTACAAAACCCCTAATCAATGTTTTTGAGCTACCCGATGGGGATGATGGAGTTAGAGAAACATTAAAACTGAAGTTTCTTATACGAGTAGAAGTGAAAGCCGCTTGGCCGTGCTACAATTTGAAAGCGGATGAGACTCACTTTCACTTGAATGACCAAGTGAATACTAACAACTGTTGCATCTAGACAACAAAAAATTCACTTGATGTTCAATTCACGTGTTGTGCAAATTTACTACATTTTTTCTGTTGAAAACACTATTTGGAGATTGGAAATTGTTGTGAGAATCATGGGGCTCATATAAAATATTTTTAAAGTTTTTGTTAATCTACAGCACCATCTGTTAATGGTTTTATTAGCTAAGTTTTTATTTAATAAATCTTGAACGCATGACCTCAAGTGTCTGTGGTTCACGATTCCTACTATTCTATAACACTCTGCGTAGCTCTTTAAGTATAGAAATTTTAATTATAACAACCCAGTGTTTTTGTATATATATGTACATAACATTTTTAATATATATCTATTAGAGAGACAAAAATTATTTGAATACTAAGAATAAAAGTAGATAATAGACAGTTTGGAAAAAATAAAGATATGGAAGCTGCAGCATTTATAAACGTTGAAGACTACATGCACATATACATATGCGAATAAAATTCTTTCCTTATTAACACACCTACATATTTATAAATGCCTACATACAAAAATACATACATAAAAGATCGGAAAAAAGAAACAAAGAGGCATATAGAATAATACACGAAGTAAAAGAAATCCATATATTATTAGATAAAATTTATCTTTTTCTTTTTTAAAAATTGTATTTGTTTTATGAAATCTATGTATAAAACGTTTTTAAAAACAAATACAATAAACTCATTGCTTAAGTATCAGAAGACTACTGTATTGTTCTTAGCAAGAGAGAATTTTATTTTACTAAGAACGGAAGATAGTACTATCGGGAACAAAGCTTGTTCACCATAAATATCGTCATGTGTATAAGCAGTGACATATTGCCTTGGGGAGTATTTAAACTATGATAAAATATTTTGCATTGCATTAAAAAGATTGGGTTTCAAATCTACTTTCAATATCTTTTAGTTAATTCTTAATTAATAGAGAATTTGAAATTCTTCCACGTACTTATTTTATCATCATATTGATAATTTGGCTCTTGATTGTACATTCTTATTGAGAATAGGCATATATTTCTCATCTATAACTTTTGGATTTTGATAAAAGTCATTTTAAAGCATTGCATACAATATCTTGTACTCTTTTTTTAAACCATTTACATGAATTAACCTTTATTTCATTTATTTATACATTATATTTTTTACTTGTTTTTATCTCTGCATTGTTCTACCAAGTTGCTCTGGGAAAGGTTTTTAATATGAGTTGAATTAAGTCCTACAAACCTTCGTTACACTTCAATTGCTTGTTGATTTCGTAGGTTTAAAATTTACTTATTTCTTTTCCTCATATAGAATAATTTTTTTTTGAATGAAAATATAATCAACAGTTTTTTTCTTTGAATTTTGTCATTTAATTCAATAACATATGCTTTTTTCTCTTATTTTTGCTTTTTCTAAGCATATGCAAATATTTCATTATGTTCACTAAATATTCAAACTAAAAGGATTTAATTTTTCCTCAAGTATTTAGAAAAACTTCATGTACAATAATAGATCAACAACGTCATGTGGCTAATTAGAAAATAAAAAAAAAAGCGAAAAATGGGAAAAATGGAATGTTGAAATTTCCCAAAGGCAAATTTCTACATTTTCGAAAAGTATTTAAAACTTTTTTTATAGCTCTTTAGGAAAGGAGTTGTTATTTTAATGCTATCCTCATGCTGATGTTTTAAAAATTATGAACTAAGATATTACAATATTAACATAATAATTATTATAGAGGGGCACACCTTTTGTTGAACTTCTAAATTATTTAAATAATTTATTAATATACCGTCTATTTTTGTCTCAAATTTAATTTTTACAAAATTTTTATGAAAAAATAATTTTATAGTTTCTTTCTTTCTTTTCTTTTCTTTTTTTTTAAAAAACTGTTATTGTGCTAAAAATATCAAGAAAAATCTTATGTTTTTAACACAAAAATGTATTCAAAATTTAAAGGTCTACTAAAGAACGGCTATTGAGTATTTATGAAATTTAACATCTTATACATAATTCATTTTAAATGAATGATCATAAAAAGGTGTGTGACTTTAACAGATTATTTTAATTTATCTATTGTGTTAATATCAGAGTGAGAGAGATTAATGTAAGATAGCGAAAAAAAGATAGTAAACAAGAAAACGAAATTTTTATACATCAAGTAGTTTACTTAAATATAAAACATGAATAATTTTTGAGAATATAACAAAAAACAAATTTCTATTATAATCATTTCAAGCAGAATATAAACCTTTTTGCTTACAAAAAATTTAAATTACCCATCTGAGGATATTGATCAATGAGTTAAAACAATTACAATAACTGGTGGGTTGATATGAAAGAAAAATTTAATTAATAAAAAAAGTTGATCCAGTTTGATTAAAGAGCAACATCAAAAAGACAAGAAAAATAATTTAAAATATATATATAATTAAAAAATGAAGATTGCTTTACCAATTTTGTATTTTTCTACCGCATAAAATTTTTTAATTTTGGAGAAATTTGGTTTTGAAGAAAGTATAAATAATTTAATTTACAGATAATATTCAAACACAATGTATTGGATGGCAACAATTTATAAATGTTACCACCTTTAATTTAATGAACTTTAGAAAAGGTTTTTACAATGAACAAATTCTAAGACACCGCTTAAGTATTTTCATGTAAAAATAAATTGAACAGACAGTTTAAAGTAAAATGATTTAGTAAGAAATATTTCTTTTTTTCACTTTAAATACATTTAAGTTGGTATAAATCTTATGGTAAGAGACTAAGTTTAGTAATTTAATTTAATTGATTTCATTTTAGTATTTGCTTTCATTTTTTTGAGTTAGAATTTTAGTTGTTTAGTTCTAAGAGACCTTCGTTTGTTACAAAAAAAAGGTTTCTTAAACAAAGCGAATAAGGAACATGTTAATTAAGAAGTTATAAATCTAAGGTGGTCGGAGAAAAAGACAAAAGAAAATATTCAAAATTCATTTAATCCATTATGGCGTTTTTAAATAATTTTAGCCGAGTTATCACGAATTTTCTATTGGTTGTTTAATTTATGGGAAATGAATATATTTAAAATAAACATTAATTTTAAAATATTGGAAAGTTTCTTGATACACAAATACATTTCTTATTACTATAATTAATTTCATTTTCAAATGAAATATTTTGAATAATCCTCAAGTTATATTTGTACAAAATACAAATAAATTTTATTTTTCTCCATACATCATCATATAAAAGTGTTAATACTTAAGAAGTCAATCGTTCGTTGCAAACATTCAATAATTTTTTTGCCTGTTTTTTAAATATTTTCTACAATTTTATGAAATAACTTTTCAAAAAACAAGATGCAATATAGAAAAATTTGGAATGATAAAAAATCAAATATGTCAATGAAGAGTGACGTCTAATCTTACATTGCCTTTTTCAATTCCTACTCTAGTTCTCATTCTATATTTATTTATTTATATATATATCTTGTTCAAGTTTTCAATCGCTGATAAATACTTTTTACTCCTTCACTCGAGTTCAAATAAATGTTTTTAAACTTGTAATAGATGACACTTGATGTTAACACAGTTTTTTTTCAAATATTAATTCATTAATTAAATTAAATTTTTGGATAAAAAGGAACAAAAATAATAGTTCAATACCATACATAAAAAGGACAATCACTCGTTGTGTTCCTGTAGCGTAATGGATTTCTAATCCAAAGGTCACCGGTTTGAATCTCACCTGGGATAGCCTAATTTCTGAGAATGTGATTTCTTTTTACTGTCCTATGTTGGACTAATTAAATTAAATTAATATGAATAAATAGAAGCAAAGAAAAATAATAGTCCAACACCATGCATAGAAAGGAAAATGGAAAATTGCTTTCTGTTTTGCCACTTAATATTGTGATTTAGTCACATGTTTATACATATTTGTATTAATTGTAATTATTTAATAAAAAGTAACTAAAATAAAATTTTTCTCCGTTGATCTAAATAGGAATTGACGTAAATTTTTTTATATTATTTTTTTTATTTATGAGAGTCAAACGGATTCTACTGCAAAAAAGGGAAGGAATCCTACACACACACAGATGAGTAAATTTCCTATAAATAACTTTCTGAGAAATTTTGCTCTAACAATGCTATTCAGGTAAACTTTTGTTTTTCTGATTTATTTAGGAATGCGAAATTGTGATTTTCTAATTTTGTTGAATGAAATCAATCACAATAAGCTCGTTAAAGAATCTTGATATTAAGTATTTGAATAGCGTAGGATAGCTAGATTTATCTTAATATACTTAGGTCAGAGATTTGTATTCGATATGATATGCCTAATTACATTTATATTTGAATAATATCAATAAGTCCTTATCATAAGAGCATTATAAGTAAATGCTTTAAACTATGTCCTGCCTTAAGATCATTAACGAATAGTATGGAGATATTTCAAAGAATTTCATTATATTCCATTAAAAATGAACAAATCGATAAAAGCACTGGTGATTCAAATTTCATTTTCGCATTTGTTTATTTAGTACTCCTCTCAACAGAAACAGGCTAACATTAATATGTAACCTCATGTGAAATACATACTAATTTTTAAATGAGTTTTTTAGGATTCGAAGTATGAAACCTCTATGTGAAGAAAGATATTCAAAAGCTCCGAGGAAAAGTCCAAGAAATACTAAATAGCTTTGTTTTTTTAGAAAAAAAAATGGTTTTGGAAGTTATTCAAAAGATTTATTCTATATAATAGCATTTTGTAAGAAGTAATAAATAAAACAAAATATGTTTTAAAAATATATTTAAATTGTTTATTGTTTATATGGGATATTATTATCCAATGGTGTAGCGAGTCTTGAGTGGGTCCTGGATAAAAATTCGTCTCTTAACATTTTACTATTTTTTGCTTAAGCCTTTTGGCGCCACTGTAGCTTGGGCTACAGTGACCCCCAAACTATTGATACGACTGACATGGTGGTGGCTATACGTCATTGTTACTACCGTTGAAATATTTTATGCAAAATCCATTTTTGTTTCTAACTGAGAAAAAATGTGTGGTTTCAATAGTGAAATAAATGCTGTTTTTAAAAATTTACTTGTAGATGAAAAACCTTTAAATTTTTTTATCGAAACAAATTGATTAAATAAAGAAATATTTCAAGCCATTTTGAAACACTGAAGGAACTTAGAATTTTATCAAATATGAGTTTAGAAACATTTTATGCTTCAAATAACTTAAAATTGTTTAGATTTCATGATGTGGAAAACTTCATTATTTATTCAAACGATATTATTTCTAAGAAAGTTATTTTTATAAGCATATTACCTTAGCGAATAGCGCAATGATAGGTTATAGAGCTAATAAAAGGAATCTAATACAATGTCGTATTATGAGCCTAAATTAACTCTCGATCAAATACAGAAAGAGTGTTAAATTTGATTGCTATCTATAATTATAAGAAAAATATGAACAAAATAATAAAGTGTATGGAAGGATATATTATGAGGCTTAAAAATTGTGTAATATTTTCCACTGTTTGGGAGATAATACGTTTGTTAGGTTCTAAATATTCTTCACAATAAGGTTAATAAACGCATTTAATTTTGCACCTAATTGCTTTAAGAAGGAAAAATGTAATACAAGGTTATATTCCCAAATTTTGAAAATTATTTGAAAGCTCAAAACTATTCAATAAAAATTTAAAAATTTGATTACGGCATTTTATAATTCTATCTAAACAGCATCTTTATCCAGTTAATAAAACCGAATAAATTTACTTCCATGAATTTTGTGTGAACACTATTTAACCCCAATTAACTTAGTTCAGTGGTGCAACAGTCTATGAGGGATAAGGACTTCTGTGCCCATCTCAGTAGATCTGACCCTGAGGTTCTGAGGTGCAAGAGCAGATGTTCCGGTCAGGTGGTCTGTCTGACACTAAATCTTCAGTGTTAAGTTTCCAAGCACACAAGCTTGGTACTCCTTTATAGATTCACTGAAGGAATGAAAGGCTGAGTAGACCTTGACCAGTCCGAGATTTGAACCTCGGACCTGTGGCGTAGAACTGCGATATATTACCATTCAGCTACTAGGCTTCAAGCTCCCATTAGTATTAGGCTTCAAGTCCCCATTAGTAAAATAATTGTGTAAATGCTTATTAAATGATTATTTTGATGCACATTATATGTTAAAATAATATGTTATGTTTTATATTAGTACAAATCATATAGTGTTTTATATTATCATAAGTCATGTCCAAAATTAAGGTCACGAACACGTTTTTCATCATAATTTTAAAACCCCTCCAGAGTAAAACTGATGAAATTTGTATTTTATATATATTTTAAAAACGGCTAGTACAATATGAACCTTTTGCTTAGGGAAATATATTGATTAGCGTTAGTTTTTGCAGAACTACTGGATTTAGACCGCTTAAGCATATGGGGATTTTTCCTATAGTTTTTTGATTATTGTATAAAATAAATAAGTTTATTTGCAGTAAAATTAACTTCTCATAATCGTTTAAATTATTTCTTGAGATGGAGAGCCGTTGACAGGCTTGAAGCTAGCCAGACTTAAGTGGAGGTGGCTCGATGGCTATAGGCTCTTGAAGGTCAGCCATGTTCACCACAAAGCACCAACTTCTGCACAGGATCCCTCCTTGGAATTAAGCGCACGGCGACATAGGTGGATAACGACTCATCAGCTAGTGCGTGACCTCGTTGCTATATCTGTAAGAAGAATGTCTAGGCAAACACTCTACAGTCATCTTGCAGAGACTGGTCTAGTCTAGTCTTGTGTGTCCCTTTGAATGCATTCAGCAGGAAAGACCGGTTATTGTAGAGCTGAAAACATTAATCGTCGACACTCCAGGAATGGGAGTCTGTTCTTTTCAGTGATGAGTCAAAATTTACCAGATAAAGTGATTCTCGTCGAGTCTTCACGTTGAGAGAAAATGCAATCCTCTTTGCTATCCTTTTTCCAATGAAAGAAAATTCGACATATTTGGTTGCAAAGGAATCCTTGTGCATGGTGGCATAATGTTGGACAGTCATACACCACGGTGTGTTTTCGATGCGGGTACTGTCAACTGCCAGCGCTATAGGTATGAAATCTTGGAAGCTGGCTCGGACAACGTTTTTATTGACTATAATGCGCGTCAAAACAGAACTCACATTACTGATGAATTTCATAAAGGAGCAAATATTCACCATATGGATTGACTTTCGAGGCCTTCCGATCACATTTCTATTGAATATGTTTAGGAAGGTCTAGGAAAAGCCATTTCACAGCGTTGCTCCCCTTCTGGGATCTCCCAGGAATTAAAAGTTCTCCTTTTAGAAAAATGGACATATTTTTCACAAATACTTATTGACATCCTCATAAATAGTATAGAAACTCATTGCAAGGCTTGTTTTGCTGTTCACAGTGGACACTCACTCCATATTAGGCAGACTTTGCCCAAGGTAAAGATTTTATCTTTGATTCATGATTTCACACTTTTTGATAGGTTTTGTATCTTAACTTACAATTAAAATCTTTTCCATAATGTTATGTTGCTATATTCTTTCTGACATTGTAATATGTCTTTGTGTCAAATTTCGGAGTAACAGAGTGCATCAGGTTTCACGCACTTTATGTTTTTGACCTTAGTTTTGGATATAAGTGTATATTTAACTGTATATATAAATTAACCACAATATATATATATATATATATAGCTGACAATCCAAATTTATAAGAGAGGTAACCCACATTATAAAGATGAAATGGTAAAAAATATGATCTGCTAAGTGAAGAAGACGAAATACGTATTGTCAATAACCACCACGATTATTTAAAACCGCGATTATTAAAATGGGCTTTGAAAAACATGCTGGAGAATGACCGGATCATGTTTTCTCAAAATATTCCAAAATTTGATCTGATGCCGCAACGGGGGGTACACTTCTGTGGAGCTTTAGCTTTTCGTTAATAGAACTCCCTTTTGATGCAAAAAAAGTAGAAAATGCTTTTCATTGTCCTGAATAATCCTGAGAGGAGACGGTATGAACAAGTGCTTCAAACGTTAAGCAACATAAAGGTTAGTTATTTTGGGAGATTTTTACCATCCATATATATAAAGGACTATGATATAAACTTTGACAAAACATTTAAACTACAACAATACACAATGAAAGAAAAGATCATGTATTGAAATGTAAGCTTATATTTCCTTAAATAAACATAACAATTTTGGTTTGATTTAAAGATACAGAGTGGATAGCTGTTGTTGATAGGCATTTTTATTAAAAAAATAAATTACTAACACGATTAAATTATTGAAAGAGTAGATTAAGAAATTGGTTAACTCTAGATCATTAATTCTTGTGAAGATTAATGTTCGTACTAAAACAGTGATGATGAGGAATAAATTTGTTAGCAAAGCAATAGGTTTCTTGAAACTTTACAATCCTCAGGTACATTCTCATACTGTACAATCCTCAGGTAAGCATCTAACTTTCTTATAAAGATCTTGATTGAAAGCAATGAAGTATTTTTCAGATCAAATTTAACAAATGTCAATTTTTCCTTTTTTTAAATAATATTAAATATATATAAACAAGAATTATAACTACACCATGATTATCTATGGAATCAAAAATGTTTCCGAAACCAAAATCATATTCAGAAAAAAAATCTTGTTTTTTGTGACTAATAACTGCCAAATTTATTCAAACAGAAATAACAAATTATTCCAAAAGATGCTAAAGGTATTTCGAAGAATTTATTGTAAAATCCCTTCAGATTTGATATTATGAGTATTATAACTATCACCCGTCAGACAAGTACCTCAAGCAAGTGCTTTGGCTCGCCGAAGAGCACAGTGTTGGACGTAGAATCTTAAAAATTTTTTTCATCAGTTCACTTAATATTAATTTTTTTGTATTTTTTAATCCTTCAATAATTTCTAACTTTTTCAGCAATTTTTTTTAATATTTCAAAGCACTTAAATTATTTTAATAGCAAAAATTTTAAACTTTAGAATATTTAATGCAGTACTGGGGCTAAGGGGGAAAGCTAATGCAATGTAAATCAAAATCACTCTGATAGGAGATCAAGTTTCCATCTGGAAACAGATACCCATAAAACCTATTCGACGTATATTATAACTATTAGTACAAATACTAAATTTAATTGAATTTTTTAATGAAATTTTGGAGTTAAATGAGAGAAAATTTAACATTTCTGAAGAGAATATCCAGCTTTTTTATTAAGTGCTAACAGGCATTTATTAATAATTTTATTACTGCGTTTAGATATTTGAAATATGTTACTATTTAGAATATGTTTGATCAACAATTAATTTATAAAATATATATTTTCATATGAGAGCAAAATGCTCCCGAACTTCATCTACGTATACCAAGACAAAATCCTTTCCCAAAACTTCCATAGGAAATCTAAGATTTTTAAATATAAACTCAAGTTCAAAAACTTAAAAACTAAACTCAAGATCTTTTTCAAGATACAGATATGAACAAAGTTTCGATAAACATTCCGTACTTGATGCCAAGAAAAAAAATGTCCAAATCCTTTATGATCCGGTGTCTTTCTTTTTAACCTGAAACCATGCCCTTTTCCATAAATCCTCTCAAGAAATTATTGCAGTGACATGTTTTTGACGTGCATGAAGGAATTGTTTGAAAACACAGACTCTACAGACTTGTGAGCTTTTTAACACGCTTTTATAAGTTTCACTTGCATGTAACGGAATCTTAGAACTCGATTTTTACCCACTTAAAAAGATCGGATTCATTCGAAATTTCGCACACTTGTCAAGGACCGATGACAATACAATAATTTCATAACTTTGTTCCATTATCCTTTTCAGGATCGTCAGGAATAAGGATAATCAGATTTGGCGACAAATCCATATATCACGTCCAGATTTGGCGACTTATTGCACATATCATTTTTAAATTTGGCGATTAGTTCCATATACCATTTTGAGACATGGCGACTAATTTCCTACAACATTTCCAGATTTGGCGACTAAAAGAATAAGGTGTAACCCTAAGGTGTTTTGAATTTAACGCTAATTATATATGCAAGTATAAAATACACTTGCGGTTAAAAGAAATAAAGCAAACAAAAGAAGTGTTCTGTATCTGAGAAAGTGGAGGGTGGGTGGGTGTTAGCAATTCCTAACCATAATATACACATTTTTCTGAAAATGAAAATAAAAAAAAGGCTCGAGCATGTGAAAAAAATAATTTGTGTTCTAACTGCTAAATATTTTATATTTTTATAAAGCAATACGCTTAGAAATGATGATACGAATTAACATGAAAGGAACACGTTTAAAAGGTGAAAAACGATTGACACTTAATATTACCATGTTTTTAATAACTCGCTTTCTTTAATGACTATCCGGGTGGAATTTTGTTATTGATTTTAAACTGTGTGACTTTCCGATGAGCTAGAGACTTGAAATTTAGACTAATGCTCGGAAGTGGATGACAATGCATGAAAATGTGAAGAAAGAAAACAAAAACAAAAAGGAGGAATTTTATAATATTTAATCCGTAAAAAAACGTGATACATTAAAATTTTTTGTAATTTGAACTTTTTTTTCTTTACACACTTTTATTTGTTTGACATGTTCAAAAGAGACGGAATCTAATATAACGATACGGTACTCATTCGAGGCCCCGTAAACGGAGAATCCGTTAATTAATATCCGTTGAAGAGAGCAAGACTAATTCCAGCTTCAAGTATCAAATTCAAGGATAAATTCAACAATGAATAGATGATAGTTTAAAAAACTAAAAAACACGCTTGTACTGTAGTTCGAACTAAAAAATGAAAAATAAATTATAGTTTGAAAAAAACTAAAAACATGCTTTTATTCTTTATTAAGAATTATTTTTTTACTTATTAGTTCAATTCAGTATAAAAGCGTGTTTTTTAGTTTTTTTTTCAAACTATAATTTATTAACTCTGAAATCCGATGATGAATAACAGTTAATCTGCTTACTCTGTTAATGTATTTGAAATGTCTTTTAGAGCAAAGAGAATTTTGACAGGAAATAAAGATCGATTATCGAAATTATCAGAAAAATTAACTTTATCTAATGATTTGTTCATATACAGAATGGTTCTGAATTCATGGTACAAACTTTAAGGGTAGATAAAGGACATTGTAACAATCATTTATTGTTTAAGAATGTATGGGCCTAAGTGACGCAGTGAGGCGCAAACAGGGGAAATAAAACAAAAGAGAAATTGAAGTATCGGTTGGTCGCGTTGTCGGTAGGGGGCAGTAGATGTCTAGCCACCATTCTATATGATAATCTCAGTAGGGGAAAGCTACATTCGCAGTTGTGCTGACGTCTACGATGGGAGACTTTATGTAACCCGAAAATGCAGACATGCATTAGATGTACGGTAGTGCAAATGGTAACGGCAGTGCTGCTCTACGAATCGAATGTATCACGCGCTGTTTCTTGATCGGCGACTGCAGTATCACAAAACTTTTCAGTGGTTAAATCGTCAACTTCGTGAAACACGTTCGTTCCATGTCACTAGACATGATTCTGGGTGACCAAGAGCTGCACGCAGTCCAAGCCTGTAAACTTGAACATTGTGGTTGATAGATCAGAGTCAAGTACAAGAGCTGTTGCTCATCACGTAAATGTGAGTTATCAGACCGTTTGTAGAGTGTTAAACGAAAATAGCTTACACCTCTTCCATTTTCAGCGAGTGTAAGCTTTGATTCCAGAAGACTATCTCTCTGACTGCCAGCGTGTCCTACAGCAATGTGCGCTGCAGATGGAATTTATAGCTCATATGCTGAACAGATATGAACAGTAATTGTAAACATTACATTTGTCAACGGCGCTTTCAATGAATACATTGTTGTTCCTTTCGTCTCTTATTTTTTGTGCATGAGCCTCATCGTGTCACTTGCGTCCATGCATTACCATACAATACATGATTGTTACAATGTCCTGTACCTAACCTTGAAGTTTGTACCATGAATTCAGGACCATCCTGAATATAGCAAAGTACCGTATATTCTGAAATATACGCTTGGATTGTACTTATAAATTGACTTCCATTTTGCGCATAATAATATGAATACTATATGAGCATTTGAAATATTATTACTTTTAATGAGAAATAATTATCATAAAGTCATTTCTTTTTTATTTATTCAATACGAACATACAGTATTTAGTGTGGCTTGATAAATTATAACTTGAAGTAATATTTTTATATGAATTCAAATATTTAAATTACTTTAAGACTGCATTAGTAACAGGAAAACTATTAAAGTTGTGTAGATATTACAAAACAACAACAAAATAAATACCTTCATTTAGTTTCTATACTCAGCGGCTCGGCTTTACCTTTTTATTCTAACTTTGATACAACGGGTAGTTTTTCTTTTTCAGAAAACAAATTTTGCGAAATCTTATTCCATGACTACAAAAACCACGCACTAATTATAGGCTTTTTATTTCATTATTCCATCAGTTCCGAATAGAAAATGCAAGACTAACTTCGACAAGCCCCTTGAGTGTATTCTTAGAAAGGGAAGAATAATCTCCTAAATAAGAAAAACAAATCTGAAGCAATCGAGATAATCACTTTAGAGCTCTTTTTGTACCTCATTTTCCTTAGAAACCCGTGCAACGTTCGTCATGTCTGATACAAAATTCGTTTCCACGGTATATGTAGAGATTTAAATATTGGTGTAAAATACAGAGGTTGTCATGAAGCGATATTTTGGAATTCTAGCCTTATATATTGCATTCATTTACAGATTATCCCTTGGGAGAACACCACAGAAAAACTTTACTATTTTAAAATTACATTTTTTGGCGGGGGAGTAAAAAGTAAATTTATACAGTTTAATTTCCTTTGATTATTTAAAAACCAAAGATTTTTTTACTTGCTTTTTTACTATATATATATATATATATATATATGTATATACAGGGTGTCCAGTCTTAATGTGACCCACTAGCCAATTCACAAACCGTTCGGTTTAGATATACACTTCCAATTTGAAAATTGTTTTAAAAAAAGGTAAAGCATGTTTTTACGTGCTTTTCGAACCAAAAAAACCCATTTACAAAAAAATTACAAAAATTAAATTTTTACACGGTCCTCAGGTCCTATCACTTATATTTAGGAAAAGATGCAGTGCGCAAAAACAAAGTATACACAAAAAGTTTCATTTTATTAGGATAAAAACTGACCAAGTTATGCCTACATAAAACTGAAGCATCTAAGTTGCTCAGAAAAGGGGGTCGTATATAAATTGAGTTTAGTAACAGCAATTCTCTATCTACAGAAAGAGCAAAAGAAAAACATCGAAGTAAACATCATAGATTGACAATTTGTATTGCTGTATGGCAAACAATAAAAATTAAATAATACAGGATTTACCGTACAAATTATAGCATAATAAAATAACATTATAATGTAAACATAGCATTATAATGTAAAATAGTACGCCAATCATGAATCAGGGGCTTTATTATATCAGAATAACCAAATTAGCTTAAATAATGGTGAAGGCACGAGGTGTGGCACTAGACAAGGGAATACGTCTATGACAACTCCCAGTTTTATACAAGCGTTGAACAACACCGGCAATTGTACAATAAGATGGATGTCTCCGAGTGGGAAATTTAATGGCATAAAGTCTTGCCGCCTCTCTCTTATTTCAATAACACTGCCCATAAAACAGTACCATTTCACATTATTTTTCATTTGTATACATCTCGTTCTCCCGTACTAGAATTCGTAATATTAGAATACGACTGTATGCAATTGTAAGCGACGACACAACCGATTTTTAACGTTCGTCATGATCAGCAAAAACGCAGAAAATCAAACTGAAGCCGCAGCATATAAGTCTATTTCCTTGGAAATACTTTTGAAATGTTTTCTTCGTCCAAAATATTTGACTTTTTCTATGTTTTACACGTACACAAAATAAATTTTATTTCTTAAGTACTCAATTATTGTACTTTTAACGTATGCTTTTAAATTTAAAAATGATTTACATAAAAGTAACGGACAAGAGCGAAAGTTTCCTAGCAGAGTTCCAACTAATTTCACTTTGGAGAAGGCAGCTTGAAAATAGCCAAGAAAATGGTTATAATGTATGATTTTCAAAGTTCCAAAACTCGGCCAGTTTTTATCGTAATAAAATAAAACTTTTTGTGTTTACTTTGTTTTTGTGTGTACTGCATCATTTCCTAAATATAAGTGATAGGACCTAGGGAACGTATAAAAAATTAATTTTTGTAATTGTTTTCTTAATGGTTTTTTTTTTGGTTCGAAAAGCACGTAAAAACATTCTCTACCTGCTTTAAAGCATTTTTCAAATTGGAAGTGCATATCTAAACCGAACGGTTCGGGAATAAGCTATTGGGTCGCATTAAGGCTGGACACCCTGTATATATCTATATATATATATATAGATATATACAGGTATGTCTTCTTAAGAACATATATTCATCACAAATACATTAATCGTCTTGCTATTTCTGATTTCAAAACCACCATACAACAATAGGATTTCAAAGTCAACATTTTAGTGGTTTTGCTGTGAAGATTCTGTTTTAACACTCTTCCCACAGTTTATTTTTTCCACACCCTTCTTAAAAATCTTATAAAATGAAAAATTTCTACATTTGTGACAACCAACCAAATTTCTACATTTTGACAACCAACCAATTTTCTACATTTGTGACAACCAACCAAGTTATAGCCTAACAAATTTGAATGTAATCTTTCTTGGTATCTTCCTTACAAGCTGGTATAAAGGATGCGCTTAAGTGCAATTTAGATTTTTATCACAACATATAAAAGCTTTCCATCGGTTTCAAGAGTGTTGGATCTCCTGGAATAAGCTCTGTGAGCAGAAGTTTTAAAATCTTTTTGGAAGAATCCTTTTACTGGGTAATTCTTTTGATATTTTTCTGCTTAAACAGTTTGGGAGAATTTTTTGCTTAATAGTAGCCGGTTGTTCTTTCATATTTCTATGAGATTTTTTATACTTTGGATTTTTTATACTTTGAATTTTTTATACTTAGAATTTTTATACTTTAAATTTCTATTTATTTTATTTTGGTCTTTCCTACCGAGTTGCAAAGGGGGAAGGTTGGCGCCTTCAAACTAGTTTAACCTCACTTATTCGGTCCTAAGTCCGAAATTGCATTTTGACTCGCTAGGTTCTTATTTGTATTTCATTAGATTTGATCCTAAATTTTTTTTCCTGTTATGTTCTATATTTTATATATAAATTTCTTCTATATATATAAATATATATATATATTACATTTTTTCATATATATGTATGAAATACACGTATAATGGCATCCGTAAAAAGGATGTTCGTATAATAAAAATTATTTTTCTTGTACAACACTTGTGATTAGAAATATGTAAAGGGATACTTTATTTTTATAAGGAAAGCTTTACAGGTGTACACATTTTACAAGGAAAAAAAGGATAAAAAGAAAAAAAAGTTTTAAAATGAGGATTATGGAAGTGATTAGTTTATTAAATTGACTTAATATATTTTTCAGGAGTATCTGTATAAAAATTTGGGTTGAGCAATCGGAAGATTTATTTTAAAATATGGATACTTATGATAGGATTTGAAAATTTCTTTAAAAAAAATTTTAAACAGAGTTAAATTAAACGATACCAAACTTGTAAAGAGTATTTTGAACAAAGTAAGAAAATGAAAATAATTTGCAACTTTTGCAGTGAATTAAGGAATAATATTTTTATGGAGTAGAAAATATGGAAACCAAATATATTTTGGCTTATAAGCCCTTTTTGAAGTTTTTGAATAAAAAAAATTGCGTGGCTCAGTTTTTAAAAAAATTTAAACACTGTCGGCTTTAGGTAACTTATAATGATATAATCAACTTTTTTATATCAAACAATATTTTGTTTAAGATTCTGTTCATATTTATGACGACATAATCCCCCATGTGACGTTCTTTTTTGTACACATAGTATATTTTAGCACGCGCTCTCTCTCTCTCTCTCTCACACACACACACACACACACACACACACACACACACACACACACACACACACACACACACACACACACACACACACACACACACACACAAACACACACACACACACACACACACGCACGCACGCACGTACACACACACATACACACACACCACACACACACACACACACACACACACACACCACACACACACCACACACACACACACACACACACACACACACACACGCACGCACGCACACACACACATTATAATATACTTTCATATTCTATCGTATTTTGTATATATAGTATAATATTATATAAAAAATATACTATGCATATATAATATAGTACAAATTTTTATGTATAGCATATTTCTTTTATGAAAATTTCGCAAATACATTTAAGAGTCTATATTAATATAAATAAGAGCCTATATGTGTGCTTGTACGTTAGGCAAAGCTCACAAATGAAAAGACCCAAATGCACAAAATTTAGTTAATTAAAGCTGTAGTTGATAATGGTGTGTATCTCTGGAAGTGAGTTTTTTAAATGTAAATGTTGGAACAATGTTTGCTTATTTTTAGTATATTTTGAAGCCTCACCTCCGAATGAAACCTCTCAGAATAAAGAATCTTGCACAATTTGAGATGTTTTCTTTTTAATGAAGGTGGATTTTGTTTCGGGCACGTAGACTAATTAGGTAAATTTTATAAAATTAAAGGATAATGTCGAAAAGTATCAATTTTCAACATTTTCAATAATCAAGTGGTCATGCTGTGAAAGATTATGATTTATAATAAATTTATTCATGGTAAATTTAAAGGATTTTTAATTATAAGTTATTTCAAAAATTCACATGACAATATGTTAAAAACTGAAAATTTTGAAGAAGGTTATTTTAAACCTTGTTTACTCACACACACGCATATAAAGACTGGTTAAATAATAAACTATTTATTTTTTACTTTTCTTATGTGTTTCAAGTGTTTTCTAATTTTGTTGGCAAATTTCAAGATTAAGTAAAGAAATTCCATTCTTCTGTATCTTCAATGTTACAAATATTTTTTTTTAAGAATGTTTCTGAAACTTCAACTACATTAAAATAATTCTTTTTATTGCGATGGAATACATTTCGAGTCTATATTGTTTATTTCAGAATCAGTTTGTTTTTCTTTTCCCATTATCAATTGAAACAGTAAAAGGAGAAGTGAAAGTGAAGAAGAAGGTTCTGCATATTTTCAGATTCATTTTACTGGGAAATGTCGGTTCGGCTTAGGAGGATCTTTCTCGGAATACGACGTCGAGTATCTGGCAACAGAAACGACAGCGTCGTCTGTTTTTCTTTCTCTTGAATACCATTTTTTCGTTCTATTTATTTTTTTATGTTTTTCCCCTCTTGAAAGAATGAAAATATTTCTCTTCACTTTCGATTAAAGGAATTTTTTTCCCTGTTTAAACATTTTTCTTTTGAAATCGATTTCTTTTGAATTCCGGTAAAAAAGGGAATAACTTTTTTCCTGATGTCATTAACTATTAGGCAAACGAAGAAGTAAAATATCTCAAAAGTTACCATTTCTCTTTAGGAAAATTTTTTCATTTTTAGAAAGAAGCAAAAAGCTATTTATCTTTTGAAGAATAACAAGCGCAAATATTTTTAATGCGCCACTTAACATCATAACTGTTAATGTATGTTTTGAATGCTGTACATACGTTTCAAAGAGCATGAGGAAATGCGAACTGCATGTTTTAAATTAAATGATAATTTTTTTTAAATTAACAATAATTTAGCTATATGTAATAATAATAGAACTCGATAATGTTTGACAATGTTTAGAACAAAATTTCGTCTAAGAACTATGAATTTAGAAGCAAATATTTTATAGTCATGTATTGAGAATTCAGAAATGATATGTTATTAGCTCAATGAATAGTTTAATGATTATTCCTCTCTTTCGTGTGACCTGAAAATGCTTAATCTATAACATAAAATATCGAACAAACTTAACACGGAACAATTGGTTTCACGCACGCATTCCGCAATTTAGACAAAAATTTTGAATCTTACTTGCTCTATATAATCAAACCAGTCAAATTATATCTAGTTCATATAATTTTTACTTAAATTAAATTTTTTTAAGAAGGAAAATGAACATTTAAAAAATAACATCCATAACATTAAAAATATTTTTGAGCAATTTAAAGCACATATTATGAGATAACTATTTAGAAAAGGCTATTTTGTAGTAAACACGAAGTTAATAAATAATTTTTAAAGGTTATTAATTATAGCTATTGAACTCATGGATTTTGCTTGTATCCTTTGAATATTATAGAAACTTTATAAAATAATTGAAATTTTAACAAAAGTACAAATCGATGTCTTATAAGTGCTCACATCTGATTATTGTGATTTTCCATGCATGATGAATCTGGGGCACCACTAAATATTTCCCCTTTTCGATGCGTCATTTTTGAAATAACTAGCTGGTATACCCGCTCTCCACGCGTGTGGATTGAAAAATAAAACAAGATTGAAGGAAAAAGAATTTTTTTTATGTTTTATAAGGCCCTAAAAATCATTAAACTGTCGAAAATTTTTTATTGGCTTATTTGATACCTCAAATCTTTATAAACATGCCTCCAAACTTTCAAAGCTTTACTTGCATTTTTTAGCAAGTTATGGAGTAATATTTGATGCTGGACAACAACTACCACTCCCACATTTCAGATTATCTGCTAGAAAAGAGCCTGATAAAAATTGATTAATTATTTTTCTACCACGCGTATATAAGACTGACATTATATATTCAGTAACAAATCATTTCAAGAAAGAATTGGGCAATTCATGAAAAAAATTCTAGTTTGTGAATTGTTTGTTGGGGGAAGAACAAATGAATTTGATCAATATTTAAAAGTTGTGCGGGCTTTTTATGATATTATTATGGATGAAACTAAAACTTCAAAAAACGGATTCTCCCAAAGCACAAATATCAAATTTCATTTTGATAACTCAGATAATTAAAAATCTAATTCACAAGAATAGAAAAACTCTCCCATTTTTATATAATTGTTTTTGGTGATATATATATATATCCCATGTGTGTGAAATTCAACATTTTTATTATTAAAATATTTTAAGATATTTATTTAAACAAATGCACATATGCAGTTCTTAGATTTTTATATATTTTACCTATAAATTGCTATTTGATTTTGGTTTCTTTCGTGTACAATATTTAACATGCGAAGGCTTTTAAAATATTGGAAATAAAAAATAAATACATAAACATTTTTTGTACATGTTGTTGCATTAGCTCGGAGCATGGAATTAGTTGGGAAGTGTATGTATTTACTTTTTTATAATTATTAAGATAAAGATTTATGAAACATTGATCTTTCATTCGTTTTCATCTATAAATTCATTATGGCAGAATACTGTTTAATTGTTCTACATTTGTGTAATTTTTAATGGTAAGCAGTTTTATATAAGCTAATTAAAATTTCATAAAGGAGTTTCAGACTATTCTATTAATATTATATCATGGTATTCATGGAATGAAAATTTTAAACTCATATTTCTCTATGTTGAATTTTTGTACATATGCTATTACTTAAAATCCTAAGGCTTTTTTGATAATTGAAGTATGGATTTGAAATTTTTTATACATATTCTGAAAAGTATGTTTTGTAAAACAGTTCATGGAGTTAGCTCTAACATGTTTAGTACTTTTTCTAAAAAATTTCAATATCAAAATTAATGTTCTTTTGAGAATTTTTGGAAGTTAAACTATAAAAAAATTAATAAAAAATTAAAGAGCAGCAGCAGAAAAAAAATCCATGCACAGTTTTATGCAGTATATTATAAGGAACGTGAAAAAAAATTTGAAAGAAAAGAGACAAGTTTAAAAAAGCCTTAGGGATTTAGAAAATGCTTAAAAAAGTTCAAAAAATTTAAATTTTACAAACATTTTGGAACAAATTAAAATTTTTTTGTATGGAGTTATTATTAAATATTAACCTTTATAATATACAATTAAAACCAAATATCAAATATTAAAAATAAAAATAATTGTGAAGATGGTACCATATCACCTTAAATTTAAGTGAATTGAAATTAAACAAAAAAAAAAAGGGGGTTTTCAAGCATATCTCTGGCTTTGCAAAATATCAGATTTGCCAAATTCTCGAAATCTGTTCGTCTAATAGTTTAAAAAAGGGTTTTTTTTAAATAAATCTATAAGTCCCCTGTAACACCCATGTGGGGTGACTTACGAAAACCCACTTATTATCAGATTTCTGCTAAACAAAAGCTACATTTTATCTAAATTTCAAGTTCATTGGCTTAGTTATTCATAAAAGGGAATTTTTTACATATAAACACTCTTGCAACCCTTCTTGGATGTCAATTTTTGCAAAACCTTCTCTAAAAGGATCTCTCCCCCATGAAAGAAACATACCAGCTAAATTTCAAATTTAGGTTTAAAGTTAGAAAAAACAACAACCCTGAATTGCCTTTTACCTATAACACTCCTTTTACCCCTGGCAACCCCCTTAGGGTTCAATTTTCGTAAAAGCCTCTTTTGTAGCGGTTCTCTACTCCTTAAAATGAATCAACCAGCCAAATTTTAAATCTTCAGGTCTAATAATTAAAAAACGTGAATATTTATCTTTAACGGCACTTAGCACTTTGCAAGCCCTTCTGGGGTCAATTTTGGCAAACCATTTCTTGGTAGATCTCTATTTCATGAAAGGAGCATGCTTTCCAAATTTCTAATCTGAAGATCTAATAGTTCAAAAACGGGAATATTTATCACCTCTTTTACCCCTCTCAACCCCCTTGGGGGTCTATTTTTGAAAAACCTTTTCAGTAGCGAATCATTGCTCTACGAAAGGAACATGCCTGCAAAATTTCAAGTTTGTAGGTCTTATAGTTCAAAAACGGGAACATTTTTCTGTAATGGCACTTAACCCCTCACAACCACCCTTAGTTGACGATTTTCGTAAAGCCATTTATCAGCGGATCTGATCTGTACTCCAAGAAAGGAGCATGCCTGCCACATTTCAAGTCTGAAGGTCTAATTGTCCAGAAACTGGAATGTATTTATCTAAAACGCTCCGTAAGCCTTGCAACGTCCCTTGGGGGGCGATTTTCGCAAAATCACTTTTATAATGAATTTGTACTCCATGAAAGGAACACGCATACCAAATTTTAATCTGTATGGTCTAATAGTTCAAAAACGGGAATATTTAGTCTCAACCCCAATAAAGTCCTCGCACCACCCTTTAAGGTTCGATTTTCGCAAAATCCGTTCTTAGAGAAGCTCTATTCCATAAAAGGAATTAACCAATAAAATTTCAAATCTGAAGGTCTAATATTTCAACTACTTTTTTAAAGGAGTCTGTTTATCAAATTTCAAGATTGTAAGTCTAACAGTTTAAAAATAAAAATAGTTATCATAAAGTTCCTTAATCCCCCGCAGCACCACTTAGGAATCTATCAGAACATAGTTTTACTGACTCAGAATCCTTCGCGGGCATGTGTCCAGCCATTCCCCAAATTTTCATCGCAATTGGATGAAAGGTTAAGGAAGGCATAAGAGACATATTACAACATTAATTTTAATTTATATGGATATAATAATATCCCAGAATTTGAGTAAGTAATTCAAAGGAACTTTTATACTTATTAATCAATATATTTTCCGGAAAATAATTATTAAATGATATTTTTGGAATACCAAAGTTTTCCATTTTTTGCAAAATCTGATAACATAGGTTTAATTTTTGAACTTGTTAAAAATAAGTCTAAGAGTTGTTATATATATATATATATATATATATATATATATATAAATTTCTGTTCCATTGTTTTCTATTAGATTTCAAATTGTTTCAAAGTTGAATTTTTAAACATTATCTTATCATTGGAAATTTCATATTTAGTGCATATATGAATTTGTAATTACACATAATAAATTGTGTAATCAAATATATTAAGTAGATTTTCTTATTTCATAAAATAAAAATTAAACTAATGATATGCTTTGAGGTTATAAAGGCTATTTTTGTTCCTGATATAAAGAAAAATTAAGCTAACACAGTTTAACCCGATTGAAGTTCTTAAATACCACACTTAATCTAAGCCACACTTGTTTTCAATGTTAATGCTCCTGAAAATCTGGTGTGGCCTAGAATCGAAGGCGGAAAAATTCGTTCGAAGGGGGAAATTGAATATGATACTAAAGGTTAGAACAATTACAGGTTCATGTATGTATTTAAAACTTTTTAATAATCGTAGAATAAATTAATTATTCACTTCATGTTAATTTTCATTAACATTTTTTTAAAAAAGTTACCTGAATGTCGGATGTAATAAACTCTTTTTTACTATTCTTTTACTTTTTCATAAAAACATGTTGAGAATTTGGTTTGCGACTTGGAATTGACGGTGGCTTAGATTCGAATAAATGAGGTACTTCAATACTTCTAAACATGTTAAAAAGTATATGTAAAGTAATTTATGTGAACTTAAGTTCTCCTTAATTAAGATAATTTTTGATTTTTAAACTGAATTTGATTTTAAGATAATACTTTGATTTGTGAAACAAACATAATAGATAAAATAAATCAAGTCAATAAAATGAAACAATTACTTAATTTAAATTACACTACAGAAGTGCTTATATATTTGTAGACACAAATGAGTTAATAATAGAGGGTGATGAACAAATATTTAAGGATTAAAACATTCATTAGATAAGTGGAGGAGAAAGATTAACTGAAGTTTATGTTGTTGAGAGTTTAAAGGTAAATCCATTGTTGCAGAAAATGAATAAATATTCTTTACAATAGTAATTGTCGTCGAATACAGTTACAGATAACAATTCAGATCTGAAAAGAAAATTCTAAATACTAATAAAAGCAATACAAATGTTTACTTTATGGGGAAAACATTTGTTATTGAAGTATTCAAATGGAGATTTATAGTTAAAACATCTGATTCATGTGTTTTAATCGTAAATTAGAATCAAGAATGAACATTTAAATACTTATAAATTTTCCTAGTGGAAAGAAATAATCAGCTTCATTTACGATTATTAATATTTTGGAAAAAATTAATTGAATGTGTGTCAGGCTTCGAAACACTTGTTATTCAATAATGTGGTTATTATGAAAATTATTTATTTAAAAAAACTATTCTGATATGAACTAATTGATTTAAAAATATTTATTTTATCAAGATTTTGTTCAAAAAATTGTTTATTTATGGAGGAAGAAGAACAATATCATGGACAAATTGTCATTTTAAGATGGATTACTTGATGGTAAAATGTTGCAATAGGTTGAATTGTAGTTGTGTGTGTGTGTGTGTGTGAAAACAGCTTTAATATAATTTTTCCTAAGGAGTTATTCACCGATTATGATTGATTAGCTCGTAAAAACTTTTAAATAAGTTTTTAATAATTCTGCTGAAAAAAAACTTTAAATTGCTAAATTTTGGAAGTGAAACGGAACCGACAATCACCGCAAGGAACATTTTTATCCTAAAGTTATTCATTATTGAAACTTAAGAGTTCTTAATGTTATGAATGAAGTAAGAAAGTTTCATGGAAAATTTATATCAATCTTGGACGGATACAGAGATCAAGACTACTTGTAAACATAAAAGTGGCAATGAAATGCAGTAATACCTACATTTAAAAAAAATGTAACTGACATATTAATACATTTAATGTGGCAAGCAATTTGAGCATTTAGAATAAGACAAGTCTGCTATCCTAAATCGATTATTTTAGATTGCTTGTTTGTTAATCCTTTTATGGCTCTTCGCAATAGTTATTGACTTTTGTACTTCAAAAGTATTAGCAATTATTTTCTGGGTAATATATTTCTGTTATGATTCTAGCCACATAATAAATGTTTCTAAAGGTTTATTTGAAACTTTCTGAAGTTCGTTTTAAATTCTGACATTTTATGATGATTATGTGGGTTTTATTCGGTATGAGGGACAAGAACATAAGTATTATCTGTTCTAGTTTCTTTTATCGAGTTCCTCCTCTTTCTTGTCATCTTATTTAATACTATATTTTATTTGCCTAATTGAAAAGAAAATTTTCTTGTTGTTTCCTTGCAAATAATAATATGCTTATCTAAAAATAGTACTTGTTTTAAATAGTTATTCACGCTTTCGTAATCATTATAACCAATCAAATGTATATTATAAATGAAATTATACCTGAATATTTAACCGAAACATCCTATTTATCGTGATTAAATGTTTAATATTAACCTATCATAAAATTACCAGAATAAAAAAAATGTAGAACGTTAATTTATTTATTTTTACGTAAGCATTGTTTTTATGTAGTTCTCTTTGGAAATATTATCCCAAAAGTAGATAGGAATAACAACCGTTTTTATCCTGAAAGAAAACTTTACTATATATTGCAATACTGTTCTTCTATAAATGCATATTTTTTTTATAAAGCTGTATCATTTCTTTATTGAATTGAAACATATCTTAGGGATTATTGGAGAGAGTTATTTAGATCTCTCTCTCTTTATAATATATATATATATATATATATATATATATATATATATATATATATATGTATATGTATATATATATATATATATTTCTCCATTGTTTCTTTAGCATTATCTTAATACTCTTTTTGAATACCTTTGGAGATATATTATATGTTAAAACTTCGATTTAAAACTAATTCAAAATAATATCCTGTAGTCTTTGAATTATTACTATGCTAGTTTTTCATAAGTTCTGTTCTTGAAAATGTTTAAAAATATTCACTTGAAGCAAAAGATCGAAAAATGACTTGACAATGCTACTAAAAATGTTTTATAGTTTATGTCATTAAATTTTTAAGATCAAGTAAGTTCAAAGTCGAAATAAAATTCTAAAATTTAAAAAAAAATGATTAATAAGAAAAATTTAAATCATTATTATAATTAAATTTAAATCAATCA